>CM024757.1:9435320-9839424 GCA_014218235.1 Colocasia esculenta | reverse complement strand
ACAATACATTGTGAACTTGATCTGCACCGGAGCCCCAAACACTTCTTCCTCTCCGCCGTTTTCCTTCAATGTTAGCTCACGGTACTATATATACTCCTACTAATCGATATAAAATTAGAAAGTAAAAAATAAATATATTCAATATTCGAAGTATGATACTATCGAGCCTAAATGTTTGTGTCATGACTAATGCAAATTTGGTAGAAATTGAAAATCTTTACTAAACACGCCCTTAATAATCCTCCAAAACATAACGGAAGTGTCAATATTACTTGTCTACCTAATCTAACTCATGCCAAAACCAAGCACAAACAAAGCAAAAAAACATGATTTTATCTTTATTCTTTCCATTTTTATTTATTTATTTATTATTGGTGGGGGATGCTTCATGCTTGCGTTCTTGGTTTATTATTAGTATTTTTTTAAAAAAAGTTCACTTTTCCATCTCATAACCTAAGAATATTTAGTTATTTAAACATTCAAACTTCCGATAATGGTGGACACCCATCTCTCACGATTTCCTTGTTGCGATCGAAGGTACTTTAAATATGTTGTAAAGATCCGATAATAGTGGACAAATTTCCATCATCCAATTTATGCGAGTTCATAAAAAAAAAGTTGATGCAGTAAATGTTGACTTGTACTTATAAGATAAAAAGAACAATCATAGGTCTTTTGAAAGTGATTTTCAGTAATATATATATATATATATTTGATATTTAAATAGATCAGAGATAGACTAGAGATATCCGTTCCAAATATCAAACATGTCCTAAATTAATAAACTGGTTGAAAGATTGGGAGATTGAAGAGGGAATGTCATAGATTAGAGATCAAACATGTGTGTGAGCGGGAACTTGTACCTAAGAAGCTGTTGTTCCTACTGTCCGTGTTTTTTGTTTTGTTTTAAGTGTACGTCAAAAAGTCCTTCGAAAGCATTGCTCCCTGCTTAGCTATTATAAACCTGTGGGAATGGCAAAGTATGTGTTGCTTGTGAGCATTTGCTCAAATGGGCCCACAAAAGACATGCATTGCTTTAGCAACATGGGCCGAAGTAGGGGTGGTCATTGGCTGCCCCATGATGCCCCTATAGACATGGGTCATATAGCCGTTTGGCGGCTAGAGTGGGGCAAATTGCACCTTTGATCATGTTTGGTATTTAGATAGACCGAGCATGATATTCGTATTTTATTCTCGATCTATTTGACTACCAAACATGACTTTAGAGCCACTTGAATTGGGGATTACCTTTGGTTAAAGTGGAGGGTATCTCTCATTAGTCCATTTTTTTTCACTTTGGCAAAGAAAATCTCACTAATCAGAGGTATCCATGATTAGTTCTTTTAACTAAGGATAACTCTACTCCACCTCAAAGGTAGGGTAGAGATGATTAATTTTATTTTTTAAAAAAAAATTAAAAATATCATTAATCTTTAAATATTATTTTATTATATATCTCATAAATTTTTATCTTTTTTATAAAAATAAGAAGAGTTGACAAAAATAAGTTAACCAACCAAAATGAAATAATATTTTTGTGGGTTAAAATTTTCATGATTAAGCTATCCAAAGTGGGTCTAAAGTGAGACATCTCGTCGTGACTTGGAAGGACTATGGACTCAATATTGACGAATGTGAGATTGTTCGAAGATGACAAAGTTAGACCGTTGAACAATTAGGATTCTGATGAGCCGTACCCAACACTTATCTTCTTGCGTTGGAGAGGAGGGCCAGAGATGGTCTTGGCCCCGTTCTTTCGTACTGATGGGCTAGACAGGCGAGCGTTAATCTAATCTGATCTTCCCCATCTCATGTGCATTAATCCATTCAGCTGTTCACATCATACATATTTCTTTGTTACAACATGGGAAATCCAAAAAGATAAATTTTCTATTTGGATTGTAAAGGTTGACATAACTTGAAAATTTTTTGAATTAATTGAAATGTGCCATTCGTAAAATTGTGTGTGAAGATGTCCATACGTGGAACGCCTTTTCAAACATGTGATTTTTTTTCATTCCCACTCTATTTATATTATATGATTATTTTTATTAAAAATATTTAGCATATGGCATATTAACACCGTAAATACTAGTGAAATATTTTGCATGTGCAAAGTCTTTCTCTAAATAGTATAAACGAGTACTGAAAACATTAGCTTCAAATGACTTTTTTTTCCTATTTTAGATTTACAGTTGTTGCTGTTCACGACACTCAATGCTCATAATATGAACAATCATCAACTCATCATTACAACAAAAGTTTTATTTAGATAGAATAATCACCGTCATCAGCAGGTTTTAGTGTATATAGAAATAAAAATGTGATTTGAATTTTAAAAAAAAAAGTGAAGGACTCGTCATATCAATTAACATGAAATATATTTAGAGCACCGCTTGGTGCAAACCGTGGATGGTAGTTTGCATCCACGGTGGATGCAAACTATCACTCCATTGGGGGTGGGCACAACTCTAGGGGTTGGCCCACCCCCAATGACCTCAGCTCCCCCAATGGGGAGCTGAGTTTGTTGCAAACCGCCAACCTGGCAGTTTGCAACAAGTCTTTCCCATATATTTATTGACACGGGAAACTCTAACTTCTCAAATTTAGTCTTGGGCTAGGTTGACGCTGCAGCGTCACTTAGGCCGACGATGTCATCTCGGCTAAGGACGAGACTAGCTCTTCTTAGCCTAAACCGACTTGGAGCGTATGATATGGTCGCAGGATTCCCGGTATCGTGGACTCACATAATAGCCCAATCAATAACCATTGAGTTAGTGGTTGCAGATTGTGCATTCGATAACAGCAGTCATTAAGACCACGATCTAGATGATTTGATATAATGGTTACAACGTGTTGGATCAAGCCCCTACCGTTGCA
Organism: Colocasia esculenta; assembly: GCA_014218235.1. Lineage (NCBI taxonomy): Eukaryota > Viridiplantae > Streptophyta > Magnoliopsida > Alismatales > Araceae > Colocasia > Colocasia esculenta. The sequence continues at coordinate 9,836,544 of CM024757.1, read as the reverse complement.
CCAAAAACTCGAGCTTGTAGTAAAGGCGGACCGTATTTCCTTAAGGTGGCTCAAAGCCCCACATCAACGCTGTGGTCGGCCTGAGGGGTTTCGCATAGGGCGGTTAGTGTCTGCGGCGCGATGGGTTGTCAGACCCGATGCCACTACACACACCCGATCCCGGGCCAGCATGTAGTAACAACGATTTTCAAAGGGAGTCGATGGCAATTAACCAACAAACTCCCCCCCAGCGACACCCGGGGGAATCGAACCCGCAACCTCGCTCTGATACCACTTGTTGAATCAAGTTAGCAAGCCCAGAGGGGGGGTGAATGAGATTCTTTTAAATTTGATTATCTAAACCTGTCAACAAAAATGTTTAAACAATACACTACGTTTGGCAGTTAGAGTTAGTCGTAGAAATAATAACAAACACACAGAAAGTAAACACACTACACAAGGATTTTTATCCTGGTTCGGACCTCCTCTCCACAGAAGTCCTACGTCCAGTCCATGAGTAACACCTCAGGATTTCACTACCTAAGGGTACAGTCCCCCTTAAGGACACTTACACATCCAGTCGCAGCTGACCTTCTCTTCACAACCAGAAGAGGTACAAAATACCCTGATTCACAGGTCTTCTTTCTACACGAAGAGAATACAGCCACATGTTACCAACATGTCTTCTCTTCTCAACACGAAGAGGAATAACACAAAAAAGTGTTAAAGAGAAGATAAGCCTCTAGATCAAGCTAATAGAACAATGCTTGATCTGAAGCAAGACTAAGAGAGAAGGATCTGTAAATAAGAATTCTCTCAGTACACTAGAGCTCTCTCTAAGCTAAGCAATGGACGCAGAGAGCTAAGAGCTATAGCTGAACAATGGAGTGAGGCTTGGCTCTTCTGATGCTTGCAAACTCTTAGATGTGTAAGCTTGTAAAGAATTCAATTTCCTTAATGTCTCTGGAGACATCATTCTTCAATATATATCTTCCTTTTTGAAAAAATAGTCGTTGAAGTATCTGTTGTCTCTAAGCTCTGGTATATGTTAGATTGCATGGTAATTGTAGAGCTTCCAGTCAACGGTCCTTTACGTTCCATGCATACAAAGAGAAGATCCTTCTCGATATCCTTTATCTTTTATTTTGTCCAACGTTGTAAATAGTTGTGTTGTCAGAGACCTGCACACAATAAATGCTAAATGATAGACAGCTACGATGTTTCTTGTTGTCAGTCAACGTTAGAACGAATATACATCAAATAGAAATGTCATTCTGCTTTCTAAAAAGATGGTTCCAATATAAGCATAGGAATAGAAGATATCTGAGCATGCATTGCAGTGAAATGTTCAGTCATAATAAATGCATGGATATCGGAGAAAAAGCGAGGGAAGACTTTGACTTCAAAAATTTGAATATGTTTAAATAACAAGTTGTTGTAATGAAATCGTTATGAGTATGACTTATGAGATCGTTGAGTAAATGAGTCGTTGTTTATATAAATCATTGCACATGTATAAGTAAATCGATGTGAACATAAATCGTTATACAATCATAACCAAATCGTTGTAGAGACAAATCGTTATGAATAAGTCGTTATAACCAATCGTTGTCTCACTTATCGAGTCGATGAGTGATCAAATCGTTGGGGGATTACCGACGGATTTTTCCGACGGATAATTTCCCGTCGGCAATTCCGACGGATTTTCAAACTGTATAAATCAGTCGGAAAATACGTCGGAACTTCAGACGAAAATATTTCCGTCGAAAATATCCGTCGGTACTGAAATATTACCGATGAATATTCCGATGAAAATATTCCCGTCGGAAGTTCCGTCGGTAAACCGCTCTTTCCTCCCCCCGCGAAACCCCCCTCTCTTTCCCTCTCTTGCACGCTTCTCTCTCTCTCTCTCTCTCTCTCTCTCTCTCTCCTCTCTCTCTCTCTCTCTCTCTCTCTCTCCTCTCTCTCTCTCTCTCTCTCTCTCCTCTCCCGCCATCTCGCCGCCGTCGCTCGCCGCTGCGTCGGTCGCTGCGCCGCTCGCCGTTTGCCGCTCGCCGCCTCCGCGCTTGCCCCGCTTGCGCCGCTCACCGCCGCTGCCCGCTTTGCCGCCGCTCACCGCTGCTGCCCCGCTTGCCGCCGCTCGCGCCGGCCGCCCCTCTCCCAGTGCGTTCTACCTCCCCCTCTCTCCCCACCCCCGCCACCTTCCTCCGCCCCCCCTCCCCTTCCCACCCCCCCCCACGCGGCCCCCCCCCCCCCCCCCCCCCCCCCACCGGCCCCTACACGATGCCCCCTCGCCCCCCACCCGGCCCCCTCCCCTTCCCACCCGGCCACCGCACGATGCCCCCTCCCCCCCCCACCCGCCCCCCCTCCCCTTCCCACCCCCCCCCTGCACCCGACCCTCCTCCCCTTCCCACCCGGCCCCCCTCCCCTTCCACCCGGCCCCCTGCACACCCCCCCACCCGGCCCCCCTCCCCTTCCCACCCGCCCCCTGCACACCCCCCCCACCCGGCCCCCCTCCCCTTCCCACCCCCCCACCTGCACGATGCCCCCCTCCCCCGCATGCTTGCTTCAGTCTATCAGTGAGTGCTTTTTATTATCTTGTACTATGCCATTACTTTGTTCTGTGTTATGGCATCCATTAAGATTCTATCATCCATTGTTTTCACTATACAGCATCCATTGAGGCTAATAGGTCTAAATCTCATCTGTCCTTATGTCTTTTTTGTGATTTTCAGTAACTCAGCTCCTTTGAATTGCCTTAATGTGGTACAGATAGTTTTTCTTATCACTTAAAAACTACTTGTTATTTACTGGCTATTTCTCTGAAAATGAGGCCAATGAAAAATTACAGGAAGGATCCCAATCCTCAATTACTAACATGACATCCTCTTTTGAGCTGTTACAGATGAGGTTAGAAAGCACCTGGATGTTCCATACTTGAAATTCTCTTTCCGTTATTAATTCATGACTAGATATTATCTCTAAAAGCAGTATACTACATCTATGGTTCATAACCGTCCTTGGGACTTTGATATTGTGATGAGTTCATATCTTGATTTTAACATTTTCCTATTTGAAACATAAGAAGTTGGCCTCTCCTTTGAAAATGTCGATAGAAAATGTCCAGATGTTCCTTTTTTTCCCCTCCTTTTCTGAGACCATGTTTTATACTTCATTGCTTCCAGTTCATTGCTTCATCTAGAAGAAGCTATCTGGGATGTGAGATGTCTCATTTGCTTTATTTGTTTAGCAAATTTCAGCCTACTGTGTCTACCCAATACAATTCTTAGGTCCATATGGAAGGATGGGATTAGGAAGGGTGATTAGCAAGTGGAAGGACAATTGCTCCAAGGAAATAGGGAATAGCCTGTTTTTCCTGACAACATGGCTCATTGGCTTAATGTTTGTCAAAAAGGTGTGGCCTTTCGATCTGAAGTTGCTGATTGGAGTTATGGAGAAAAGAACTAGGAAGGGTATCGAAGAGAACATGCTGAACAAAATCTTCTTCATGTAGCTTGATTTATATCGGAAAAATCACATGAATTTAATGAAACCATGTGCCATGACCAGGCTGGTAGTTTTTCCAAGGAATAGCCTGGTGCTGTTGAGCAACATAATTTGGTTTATGTATTTGACAGAATTCAAGCTCTGACTCCAAGCTGGAGTTACCTTACTGATCTTTCACACCAGTGACTAGCGTACTATACTATAACTTGCTCTGACAATGTCCCAGCCCCGTTGTGCACTAATACTTCATTTAGTTTAGTGATTAGTATTGTATTTCTTACTTTAATGCAATTCATCTACATGTTTGTATGAATTTGGTTTATTATTGCACTTATTCACATGTATGATTTTGTTTCCATATTCCTTTCATATTTATTTGGGTTTTAAATTTGATCAATGGATGTACAGCATTATTTCACTGCACACACCTCACGAGAGCGTGTTAAGCCCGTGTCAATGAACCTTCCCGTTCAAGACTTTGAGATTGATGTGCACGAGTCTTATTTTCAATGATGAGAACGTGTATATCTAACTCAAAGTCTTGAATTGTCCCGTTTTGGACAGTCTGTGAATGTTTGATCACAGTTAGGTGGTCATTTATTATGTGTTTGTATTATTTGTTGAAAATTTCGGGTGCGTCTACTCACTAATCTCTGATATACCTTTATTGATTTAGAATATTTTCTTAACCACTTATTAGTAAGTGTTTAAGAAAATATCTTAATCAATAAATATTTTTGGTATATCGGAGAGGTGTGGGGAGATGCTGCCGAAATTTTCAGCAAATAATACAAACACATAGTAAATGGTCATCTGAGTGCGATCAAATATTCACAGATGGGTAAAAAGTGATAATCTTAATAATATATCCTACCTATTCATTTTGACTTACTCGAATGATGTGAGGGTGTGTTGGATTTTAACTCGTGATATGACATTTAATCTGTGTAGGAAAAATGTCTTATGAGAATCGGTCATGGATGTACCGTGGAATAGGAATGGAGTTGTGACCGAGGAGTTTAAAGACGGAGTTGACAGTTTTATTGAGTTTGCATTGAGTAATTCATCAGTAGCAGTTGATCCGATGGGTAACATCTGATGTCCGTGTTCGGCTTGTAAGAACAGAAAGTGGATATCGACATGGGATGTGCAGCATCATTTGTATATGAGAGGATTTGTTGCCCATTATGAGTTATGGTTGTCTCATGGTGAGTTGAATATCCAGTCGTCTGCACAGCTAATTACTTTGCCTCCACAAGTACGTACGTAGACATGGTTGTCGATGCTGCTGGTCCGGAGTTCAATATTCATGAAGATCAAACAAATGAAGAAGTGCCGAATGATACAGCTCAGAGATTTTATCAGTTACTTCGAGATGTTGATGAGCCATTATGGGATGGTTGTGAGAAGCATACACGGTTGTCTGCAGTGTCGCAGCTACTGAATTTGAAATCTGAATTTCATATAAGCGAGAGTTGTTTTGACCGACTTCTATATGCTGTGTCCTTGAGTGCTGAATTGGATTCTTGGTAAGATTTATCACACTGGTGTTGTCGCACAGTAAGGGGGTTGTCTTGATGTGTAGCCCATAATCCTCAAGTTGCTGCTTAATCTATAAGAGTTGTGTACATCAGCTTCCAGCAGCCACGTACTCAGCTTCAGCTGTGGATAGTTCTACTGAATTTTGCTTCTTTGTGGACCATGATATTGGACATCCTGCAAGAAATTGACAACAACCACTGGTGCTTTTTCTATCTATTTTGCATCCAGCGTAGTCAGCATCAGAGTATCCTACTAAATTTATTTCACATGATTTTGGATACCACAATCCTATATCATGAGTTCTAGCTAAGTATCTAAAAATCCGTTTGACACTAATTAAATGAGACTCTCTAGGGTTTGCCTGATACCTAGCACACATGCATACACTAAACAATATATAAGGTCTACTTGCTGTCAAATAAAGTAATGAACTTATCATACCTCTGTAGAGCTTTTGGTCTACTTTCTTACCATCCTTGTCACTGTCTAGCCTTGTAGATGTGCTCATTAGTGTTGACAGTGGCTTGGCGTTTTCAAAACCAAATTTCTTTAGTAGCTCTTTGGTGTACTTGGATTGACAAATGTGGGAGCCTTCTTTTCCTTGCTTGATTTGCAATGCGAGGAAATAATTAAGTTCCCTCATCATGCTCATTTCAAATTCTCCCTGCATAAACTTTTCAAAGTACTTGCAAAGAGATTCATCAGTAGAACTAAATATTATATCACCAGCATAGATTTGAACAAGTAACACATTTTTAACTTTAGACTTAATGAATAACGTGTTATCTACTTTTCCTCTAATAAAACCATGATTTAACAAAAATGCATTTAATCGTTCATACCATGCTCTAGATGCTTGTTTCAAACCATATAAAGTTTTGTGCAATTTAAATACATGATTTGAAAAATCAATATCATCAAAACCAGGAGGTTGTTCTACATAAACTTCCTCTTTTATGTAACCATTTAGAAAAGCTGATTTTACATCCATTTGAAAATGTTTTAAATCCAATACAGATGCATAAGCAAGTAAAATTCTAATTGCCTCAAGTCTAGCTACTGGTGCATAGGTTTCATCAAAATTCATGCCTTCCTCTTGAGAATAGCATTGAGCTACCAATCTGGCATTGTTTCTAGTGATCACACCAGCTTCATCCATTTTGTTCCTAAACACCAATTTGGTGCCAATCACAGGATGATCTGATGGTCTCGGAACAAGGGACCATACTTGGTTTCTCTTGAACTGGTTAAGTTCATCTTGCATAGCTAATATCCAAGATTCATCAGGCAGTGCTTCATTGACTGTCTTAGGCTCTATTTGAGATACAAAAGCTAAATAATCACAAGGGATTACGTTATCTCTAGTTCTTACCCCAATCGAAGGATCTCCAATAATGTTATTCAACGGGTGATATTTCTTGTATCTCCATTCCTTTGGAAGATTATCATGTGATATATCTTTTTGTTGTAGATCTTCCAAGGGTAGATCTTCCTTGTCCTCAATGGATGTATTCTTTAACTTCTTGGACAATTCATCTGTATCGTCATCATCACTGTCTACTTCCTTTCTCAAGGAAGGGTTAGTTTCATCAAAAATAATATGCACTATTTGTTCAATCAATAAACTATGCTTATTAAATACTCTATATCCTTTGGGTTTATAAGCATACCCCATAAATATACCTTCATCAGACTTTGAGTCTAGCTTACCAATGTCCTTTTTTCCGTTGTTGTGGATGAAACATGGACATCCAAAGATTTTGAAGTGACTGATCTTTGGCTTCTTCTGCTTGTAGAGCTCGTATGCAGTCTTTTTCAAGATTGGCCTGATCATTACTCTGTTGATAATATAGCACGTTGTGTTGATGTCTTCGACCTAAAAATATCTTGGTAAATCATACTCTGACAGCATTGTTCTAGCCATGTCCAATAAAGTTCGATTCTTTCTCTCAGCAACTCCATTTTATTGTGGTGTCCTTGGTGCTGAGAAGTTGTGCTCTATCCCTTGATCATCACAGAACTTAGCAAATCTTTCATTTTGGAACTCTCTTCCATGATCTGATCGGATGCTGATGATGCTATACTTTTTGTCCTTCTGAACCTTCCTACTGAAACTTATAAAACTGTCAAACGTGTCGTCATTATGCTCCAGGAAGGATACCTAAGTGAATCTGGAGTAATCATCCACTACGACAAATCCAAAGTTCTTTCCTCCAAGACTTGTGGTCCTCATTGGTTCAAACAAATCCATGTGTAATAATTCCAAAGGTTTTGAAGTTGTTACCACTGTCTTTGACTTGAAGGATGACTTAGTGTGCTTTCCTTTTGCACACGGCCCACATACACTGTCCATTCTTGTGCTTACCTTGGGTAGGCCTTCCACCAAGTTTTTCTTGATTAACTTTCTTATGCCATCCAAGCTACAATGACTCAATCTTCGGTGCCAAAGTTCAGTTGACTACTCTTTGTTTGCTGCCAAACAGACATCTTGATCTTTCAAGTCTTCTAGATGAAGTACATATAAGTTATTTTCCCTACAGGCTTCAAACACGATTGTACCATCCTTCATGATACTGCACTTTGATTCCTGAAACTTGATTTGATGTCCTTTGTCACACAGCTAGCTGATGCTGATAAGATTGTGTTTGAGTCCTTTACACAAAGTACATCTTCAATAAGTATTTTTCCTTTACTGCCAATTGATCTGCAACCTATGACTGTCCCTTTTCCATTATCTCCATATGTCACTGTACCTTCTTCAGCTTCAAGGTGAGAGAACAGCTTCCTGTTACCAGACATATGCCTTGAGCACCCACTATCCAGGTACCATTTAGATGCTCGAAGGCTTCCCTGCAATGAAAACATTAAGCTTTAGGTACCCAAGTTCTTTTGGGTCCTGATGGGTTAGTATCTTCAATTTTCCTCTTAATTATCCATCTTTTATGTTTAGTTGGGCAGGTTATTTTAATATGACCTAGTTTGTTGTAGTGGCTACAACACGATATTTTACTTACCTTTTCATTTGGAATATATTTAAGGTTTGACTTATATGCAGTATCTTGTTCGGCTATGAACTTAGGTGTTGGATATATTTTAGGGTATACTATTGTTTCTTCATTATCAGGTGGAGTATAACCTAATTCATGTTTCTTTTTACCTGACCTTCTAGCACCTTTCAGTATCAATGTTGTTTTACCATTTGTAAATTTTTCTAATGTGCTTGATAATTTTTCATTTTCTATTGTTAATGTGTTAATTTCCTATTTTAATTTATTTACTGTTTCTTGGTTTTCCAATCTTGCTATTTGTTCATTTTTATTTTTCAGATCCTCACATAATAATCGTTTCTTCTTTTTAGCTCAGTAATTTGTTTTTCAAGTTGCTCATTTTCATATTTCAAATTTAAGTTTGTATTTTCCAAGCAAGCATGACTTTTCTTACTAACTTTTAATAATTTACACAAATCTTTGTATTTACTATAAAGTTCATTAAAGACATCTTCTAAACTATCGGATTCAGATTCATTGCATGAAGAAAAAGATGAGTCAGATGATACATTTTCTTCAATGTTAGCCATGAAGGCCAAGTTCGCCTTTTCCTCTTCTTCTTCACTTGAGCTCGACTCACTGTCAGAGTCGTTGTGTTATCTCATGCTGCTGCCATGGCCTTCTTCTTATATCTTCTGAATTTCTTGGAATTATCCTTCTTTTTCAGCTCGGTTTTCTTTAGTTTCGGACATTCAGCTTCGATATGTCCGGGCTTCTTGCATTCGTAGCAGATAGGTTCATTCTTCCTTACATCTCTGACTTAAGACTTCTTGAACCCTTTTTCTTTCTTAAAATACCTCCTTCCAGACTGATATTTCTTTTTCTTGGCTAGTATGCATTGTAGTCTTCTGGATAGAAGTGCTTCTTCATCATCACCGCCTTCATTGCTGTCATTATCATATGAAGATTCTTCTGTTGTAACTTCTTCTGCCTTGAGAGCGTTGGAGTTTTTCCTTCTGCTTGATGACTCTCCCAATCTCTCCATGTTGATCTCATGGGCCATTAGGGACCCAATGAGTTTCTCCAATGACATTCTCTTCAAGTCATTGGCTTCTTTTATCGCTGTCACTTTGGGAGTCCATAAAGCTGGTAGGGATCTTAAGATTTTTCTGACCATATCTCCCATTTCATATGTCTTTCCAAGACCAGCTAATCCGTTAGTGATGTCTGTAAATCTGTTGTACATCTGGGTTATTGACTCTCCCGGCTGCATCTGGAACCTTTCATACTGTGTTACCAGAATATCTATTCTGGTCTCTTTCACTTTGTCAGTGCCTTCATAAGTGATTCTTAGCTTCTCCCACATTTCCATGGCGGAGATCCTATTGAACTCCTTATTGCTAAGAGCACAACATAGTATACTCTTGGCCTTGCAGTTGAGAGAAATTTTCTTCTTATCATCTTCAGTCCACTTGTCTTCGTCATTTGTAACTAGAAGGCCTCCTTCTTCTACAATCGACCAAATCTGATAATCAAGCCCTTGTAGGACGAACTTCATTCTTGTTTTCCAGTAAGTGTAGTCTTCACTATCGAACAATAGTGGCATGTTGACTGACTGACCTTCGAAGTGACTTTGGGCTGCCATTTGATCTTTTCTCTTCAGATCTTTGGATCTTCTTTGTCGAAGAGACTAGCTCTGATACCACTTGTTAGATCAAGCCCCTACCGTTGCACCAAAAGCTCGAGCTTGTAGTGAAGGCGGACCGTATTTCCTTAAGGTGGCCCAAAGCCCCACATCAACGCTGTGGTCGGCCTGAGGGGCTTCGCACAGGGCGGTTAGTCCCTGCGGCGAGATGGGTTGTCAAACCCGATGCCACTACACACACCCGATCCCGGGCCAGCATGTAGTAACAACGATTCCCAAAGGGAGTCGATGGCAATTAACCAACACAACGATGAGAGGGCGATAGTTACGATGATGAGGCACAATATTCACAGGGGTTGTCGAACGATTCCACTGGGTAACCTACCGATATAAGAGGGAAGACACTTAACGCTCATAGGTACGCAACCAATCTTCTCTTAACTGACGTATTTTCTCGGCCTCATACTGACTTGAGCGTCGGAGTGTCTACCCACTGAGGCCTCTCGGTGGTCTTACAGGTCAAGGTCTCGGAGTTAGCTCACCACGTCGACTACGTGGATTCCTTTCGGCCACCTCAACTAAGACCGACACCTGCTTAGCAACCACAACATTTTTTGGCGTCGTCTGTGGGAAACGAGTTTGTAGTTTCCATGGCTCCCAAAGGAAAGTCTGATAGCCACATTGTCGAGGGGGAGGTTGTTCTGGTCGAGCCAGTGAAGGAGGTCGTCACTGGTGGGTCCGACTCCAGTGTGTAGGACTCCACAACCTCTTCACGCCTCGAACGTGTGGAACAGATTGTTGGCTCCATGGAGCGGATGATGGAGCAGAACCAGCAATTCCACCAACTCATAGCAGCCCAAGCAAAAGCTGCATGAGCTCAGGCTGCCACAACGACCATTGGTTCAGGGCTTCCCGCACCTCCGACGGTGTAGCCTCCTCCACCACTTGTTTTGTCGGCCAACGCGATGTCAACCCAATAGTGGCACCAACGTTCTCGGGTCCTCCACCCCCTCCAACAGGTTTGGCGATGCTCCCCGCCACTCCAACAATCGTGGTTGATCTAGGTATGCCGAGAATGGTTGAAGTCGACCACTTCTTAGCGGAGTCCATGCCAATCAAAGGGACCGCCTCACTGCCAAGCCCCAGTAGAGGGAGGACCTCTTGGAGATGAACTGAAAGATCGATGCTCTCTAATGTGACACCTGTGTCCCCTCGGTTCTAACTCTTCTCTCCCCCTCGCTCTTTGCCGAGGAGATAATGTCGGCTCCAATTCCACTGAAGCTTCAGCTTCTCAAGTTTCGACGATACAATGGAATGACAAATCTTGTTCATCACCTCGACAACTTCCAGGCGCAAGTGGAAATGGTTAACATCTCAGACGCACTGAAGTGTCGGACGTTCATGTCAAACTTGGATGACGCTGCACTACAATGGTTCAAGGCACTACTGGTGCACACGGTTAGAAACTTCACCAACCTTGTGCAGCGATTTTTAGACCACTTCTATAGCACAGTGCAACACCCTCTCTGCACCGATGACCTCTGGCTAGTCGCCCAGAAAGAGTCCGAGCTCTTCAGGGACTACACCAAGAGGTTTTAGGTCAAGGTGATGAAAGGTGATCGACCTCGACCTCTGCACGACTATCAACATCCTCACACAGGTTTGCAACAATGCGCCTTTTGTCGCATTGGTTGTGAAGAAGCCTCCGTTAACATTGGTCGACCTCCTCTCCCGCATGCAAAAATACGTGCGGTTGGAGTCCACATTGGAGGCTGCTGGCAAGTTGCGTTGACATGTTGAACAGGGGGCAACTAGCAGTGCACCGACCCCAAAGATGATGAGGCGAGGAGGAGGAATCCCTCAGGCAGGATGCTTCGCGGCCGCGCGAACTCTTCTTGCCTCCCCAACGTGTCACGTCAAGTTTAAGACTTGCCCCAATTCGGTAGACTTCCTTCTGAGATCCTTCCCGTTATCAAAAAGGTGTCAAGGTTTCGGTGTTTTGAGCCCATGAAGGGGCCCCCGTCGAAGCAAGGTTCTGATAAGTTCTATGACTACCACAAAAACTTCAGGCACACGATGAATCAATGTCAGAGTCTATGGGCTAAGATTGCAAACTTGCTAAAGTGAGGCATCATCGGAAAAGACATTGTCGGCGGTAAGTCGAAGCCGACTAACTCTGATGAGGAGAAGGCCACCCCTCTGTTGATCCACTTTTATATTTTTATCCTTTTATTTTGGTGACAACCAAACCCATGATTATCATAATATCCTTATTATATTTAATATCATTTTTTTCTCTCACAAATAAATTTAATAATATTTTCATAATAATTTATGTCCAAAAATAAATTAATTTCTATCGCTACATAAGATTTACACTGAAAATCTCTATCGATTCTATTTACGCTTCACTCTGTCATGCATGTTTTCTTTGACCAGTCGAAGTTTCACTTTGTCATATACGAAGCTTCACTTTGTCATGCATGTTTTTTTTATCAATCAAAATTTCACTTCGTCATGCATGATTTTCTTCTGATCGGTTGATGTTTCACTTCGTCATGCACAAATTTGTTTCTTCTGATTAGTCGAAGCTATCATCCAAAGTTTCACTTCGTCTTGCACAATTTTGTTATATTCAGTCGAAGTGGAACTTTGACTGTTAGTGTTATTTCTGTGGACTAGCCGAAATCCCACTTCGACTGACTGCGTGTATTTTGATCCAATCGAAGTTTCTTCTAATCAGTCGTAGTCACCAGCCGAAGTTCCACTTTGACTAACGACATTATTTTATGAACCAGTTGAAGTCTCACTTCGACTGACTGTGTATATTTTGATTCAATCGAAGTTTCTACTGATCAATCGAAGTCATCGGTCAAAGTTCCACTTTGACTGACGATGTTATTTTTTATGGACCAACTGAAGTCTCACTTCAAATGATTGTGTGTATTTTGATCCAATAGAAGTTTCTTCTGATCAGCCGAAGTCACCAGCCAAAGTTCCACTTTGACTGACGACGTTATTTTCTACACCAGCCGAAGTTCCACTTCGACTAATTGTGCTATTTTTTGGACCACTTCGACTGACTGTGTTACACTCTAGACCAACTGAAGTTTGACTTTGACTGACTGCGTTATTTTCTGATCCAACCGAAGTCCCACTTCGACTGACTGCTTGATATTCTTAGTAGTCGAAGTGCGACTCCGATTGAGATTCACAGTCGAAGTTTCAATAGATAATCGATTAATGACTTTAATATCATTCTGATTGATGTTGTTTACATACTAATTGATATTTATATGCTTTTAAACATATAGATTGACTTTCAAAATGTCTTTGGCGTCCAATGTAAATTCAAATATCTCTTAAAATTTTAAAAGTATTCATGTTGTGTGTTGTCTATCATTTTAGGATAGGTAAGAAAGAAATCAGCAAAAAAGGAGGACTAAAAGGACTTCTTATTTCCTATTAGAAAGAAAAGCTTGTACCTAGTACTTCTGGTTGTCAGCAGAAAACATGACAAAAGAGGTATAGGCTATCTGACAAAAGACTTTTTCTAGCCTAACATGTATTTATTGTATGTAGGTCTATGATACACAACGACTGGGCCTGCTACCAATAACCTTGGAAGTGTGCACTAACTGGAAGACCATCTTCTGCTCCAAAGAGCTAGTAGATACAAAAAGATATCTGTTAGACTAAGAATAATTAGAAGATGATGATGAAGAGGAAAAGCTCCAACGGTTACATCCCTCAACAGTCCTCTTCAGCTGCTTTATAAAAGGATGAAGACTTTGAAGATGCAGAAAGGATACACACTAAGGCAACAAGAAAGTCATCTCAAGTGTTATGCATTCAAGGTTCATTCCTCTCTCTCTCTCTCTCTCTCTCTCTCTCTCTCTCTCTCTCTCTCTCTCTCTCTCTCTCTCTCTGCGCTATATTGTAAATCTGGGGGAGAGTTTGTGAGCTGAGAGTTTGGGCTTCATTCCATCTATCTTCTGTAGCTCTTTACTTATTCTTTCTTTTCTAAAAAGAAAGACTTGTGTCCAACTGTGAGACTGTACATAGTGTTCCTCTTCGTTGGAAGAGAAGGCTTGTTGTACAAACATTCCCCTTGGTTAGAAGGGAAGACCAGCTTATGTGTGGCGGAACGCTTCGGCCAAGCCCGTTAAACCGATAACGAACTTGATCCGAGTCCGCCTCCCGCGAACGGGCCGAAGCCTCGCAAGGGAAACCAAACCACGATCCGTGTAAACACAAAGGAACACACCACATTTTATATATATTTCACAAGTTACATAGCCAAATTTCCACAAAACTGAAAAGAAGTACAAGAGCCTGGGGCATACCCCAAGGTACAACTGATGAAAATAAACAACTAACTACACTACACTGCTGGAGCTGCTACTACACAGCTGGAGGTACCGACCCTGCACCGCTACGGCGCGGCTCTGAACTGGACGTCGGTCGTGAAACGTCCTCCTTGCTCTCACCTGAGGGGGGTAGGGATGAGCCTCGCTAGTCACTGGCTCAGTAGGGAACTCCCCCAAAACCGAGCAAACCAAAAACCACAGGTACAAAAGCAATAAACAGTACCAACAATTTTTAGAATAGCTAAGCAGGATATGAAAGCTGTAAAAGTGCTCACCGTCTGCCGACTACGAGAAACAACTTTAATAATTAAACGGCAAACCAGTACAGGTGTACAAGCTAAAGTAGAGACAGCCAAACACGAGCCACGTGAACTGGTTCGCGACACCAGAAACTGACTCGGACAAGCTAACACAGGTCTACCTCTCAGTCTCGCAGCCACGGACGAAAGGTCCAGCTGCCGCTCCACGTGAAAAGGTCAAGCAACTGTGGAGACCAACTAAACACCACCACCTGCGAACCACACGGTCACAGACCCATGCCTGACACCTCTAGAGATCCTGGCCCGGAACTCTCTAGAGTGAGGCACAGGAAAAGGACTAGCTAGGGTCCAATACGTCTACTGGTGTCCGTACCCCCAACTACGAGCGCGCTACAAGTGACTAAAGACAAACACAAGTGTCACTGTCCCACTGTCGTCTTTCCCTCAGCCGGACGTGCTACTCAAACACAAGAGTGAGGGTGTCCAGGTCAGACGACACAGACCTCGACGGTACATCACAAGTACCGGGACAAAGCCCTGAGCTAACAGCCTGGCTCACAAAGAACCTGGGGCACCCAACTGGAGAGGTAACCACGGTAGGCGTCGTACTACTCACCACGTACACAAAACCACGTGCACGTCACACACAAACCACGTGAAACGTCACGTAAACCTCAAGTAACAACGGTCCACCACACGTGAACCCAACTGGTCTCGCGTGAACAACACACAGTCACAAAAGTAAGTAACTAACTACATACCCCGTATGCTAAACACAGAAACCATGTGCACTCAGTGCACCTCAGGTGCCAACACACCATTAATTATCTACAAATACCTTAAATAGTCATTTCTGCTTATATACAAGTAGGCGGCCACATCGACTGCCGCTTACAGGAAGTAGACGGCAAGGGATCTGGCCGTCTATATCCTGGCTGATGATCTTGGCGAAAAACGATGTTGACGCCAAGCTCTTCAGCTTCTACTCCTGCAGAAACCATAAGCCGATTCTACAGGTTTTACAACCATTAAAACAACGGAAAGACATGCGGGTTTAGTTCTTCTAGCATCCATGCACTATAAATAAACTATAACATCATACTTTACTACTTAAATTTACCAAGCCACCCATTATCCCCGCATGGATACCACAACCCGAAATCTCCATTTTCATGCAGATTCATGTTATCTAATTACATTATCACGACTTACAGAAACTATAAGGGTCATTCCCTACCTCAGAACACGCTAAAACCTCCTGCAATCTCCCGGTTCACACCGAACCCTCCACGAGCTCCCACGGGAATTGCACCATGCCACGGCGTTTCCTCGCGCAATTCGGCAATGCCACACGTCCCACGATCCTCCAACCACTCTTCTGTACCTGTTGGAAGCTTTAGGGACACGGGGGCATGAAGCTGGGGCAAGAGGAAGAGAGAACCAGGGGAAGAACCTGCTCTCGGGTGACCCTATAACCTGCAGAATTCTCAGGTTGGCGTCAACCCCTCTGCCGCCAATGGCAACCGCCATCATCAACGTCCACATCTTGTGCCGCCAAGTTTATGCTGTCAACGGCCACCTATCTGGACGCCAACAAGTCAGCGACCACCCCTGGCCGCCAACTCCAACTCAACTGCAGCAGGTCCTATCTCATTTCAGGACCAAACCTGCACTTCACCTGAACAAACCACACATCCACACCAAACATTCCACATAACCAACTCACACTGGCCTCACAACGGCCGCCACAACCACAACACACATGATCCGCATGGATCCGAAAAGCACACGACGTTACATTATGTTAGGTGGTGTGACCAGCAAAGGGTATGTACTATGTGTTCTCTTTATTTAAGGAAAGAACCACACTGGGGTTTGTTGCAGTAGGTTTACTTCTGAGCCTATAAAAAAAGTGGGTTGTATTCTTACTTGGGAAAGAGAAGAAGACCAACAAGAGTTGGGTGTTGTATATCTTTGGGAAGATTGTACTCTGGTTAGTCAAATCCAAATAGTTGCTTGGGGACTAGACGTAGGTCTTCCAGTAGGGAAGTACCGAACTAGGATAAATCTCTTGTGTTCTTGTGTGTGATTGTTTCTTTGATTGCTTATGCACTACTACTCTTTATCGCACACGATTACATTCACTAACCAAAGTTTTAAAGTGGTGATTTTGCTTTCATATTTTTATGTATCCTATTCAACCCCCCCCCCCCTCCCCACCTCTAGGTGCCTTGCTGCCAACTAAGTGGGCTAACACCCTCGTGCCAAGGGATCGGTACTGGTGCTCGCATGGGGTCGGATGGAGGCGGCAACAGTCGACTAAAGAGGAAGGCATATGCGTCAGCAGCTGGCCCAAGCTCCATCAAGCAACCCCAAGCTGAAGGCGATGTAATTTCTTTCTCAAAAGAGGACTTGGTCGGCCTCAACGTCCCCCACGACGACGCGATGATTGTTCGTGCGAACATCCATGGGTATGATGTGCACCATATTTTAGTGGATAATGGAGTTGCCACCAACGTGTTTGTTTTATGATTATTTTGTATAGATGATCGAGCTGAGCTCTGAGCTCAAGTCAGTCGCCACCCCACTATGCATCAAAGGGTTGATAAAGTTAAAAGTCACCCTTAGCACCCGACCAAATCATGTAACGATTGAGGTCGACTTTCTTGTTGTCAAGGTCAAGTCAGCCTACAATGCAATTTTTGGTTGGGGTCTATTGAGAAAGTTAGGAGGGGTCTTGTCCACCTATCATCAGAAACTCAAGTTGTCGACGCCTAACAGGATCGACGAGGTCGTCGGGAACCAAGTCAAGGACCAACGATGCTATGTAAGTTCCATCAAAGCAAAGGAATCGTTTTTTAGTATGATTCCATCCCTGAGGAGAGCTCGGAGAGAGGCCAACCGACCGAGCAGACCAAGCATGTACAAATTTCAGGCGAAGGAGATAGGGCACTTGTCATCAGGGCCGAGCTCCAAGAGATGGAGAGGCGGTTGGTAAATTTCTTGAAAGCCAGTACCAACGTCTTTGCATGGTCAAAATTCAACCTTCCGGAATAGATCTGGAGGTCATTCAACACCCTCTCAATGTTGACCCTAAGGCCCGCCTAATGAAGCAGAAGAAGTGGCTATTATCGGCCGACCGCCAAGAGGTTGTAATGACGACCTCAGAAAGTTTTTGCGCTCGGGAACTGTTCGTGACATTCTCTACTGAGAATGGGTGGTGAACGTTGTCCTTGTGAGGAAGGCCAACCATAAATGGCAGATGTGCATTGACTTCATCGACCTCAACAAGGTCTGCCCAAAGGACAGCCTCCCTCTACCGCTTATCAGCTTGTGGACTCCACGGCTGGTCATGAACTTTTCAGCTTCCTTGACGCCTACTCAGGGTACCACCATATCAAGATGGCGCTAAAAGACAAGGAAAATATGGCCTTCATAATCAAGTAGGATTTGTATTGTTTTACTCTAATGCCTTTGGGTTTGAAAAATGCATGGGTGACATACCAACGGCTCGTCAACAAGATATTTGAGTCTTAGATCCGCAAGACAATGAAGATCTATATCGACGACATGCTGGTCAAAATCCAACATGCTGCAAACCATGTTCGTGACTTGGTTGAGACCTTCAAGATCTTACGATGATATAGGATGAAGCTCAATCCCGAGAAATGCATCTTCGATGTTCGGGCTGCCAAGTTCTTGGGCTATCTCATCTCTAGCCGGGAAATCAACGTCAACCCTGATAAGCTGCAGGCCATCCTCAACATGTCGCCACCAAGGACCGTCAAGGAGGAGCAAAGGCTCAATGGTCGAGTCACAACATTGAGCAGATTCATGTTCAGGTTGGCAGAGAGATGTAAGTCGTTCTTTGACGTATTGAGGAAGGGGTGGTTTGAGTGGGATGACGTGTGCCAACAGGAGTTCGACGACCTGAAGGTTCATTTGGCTAACATGCCCACACTTAGCAAACCTCAACTTGGAGAGAAGATGTTGTTGTACCTCTCAGCCACCGACCACTCAATCAGCTCGGTTCTGGTACGAGAGGACGAGACAACATTTACCCGTGTACTACACAAGCAGAGCATTGCGAGGGGATGAACTGCGCTATTTGGATCTTGAGAAGGCCAATTTCACCCTTGTCATGGTTGCTCGTCGGCTTCGACCGTACTTCTAGGCCCACAAGATCGTCATCCTCACTGATGTCTGTAGACATGCCATTTTGACAATATATATCAAGTACATTTCATGTTATACTGCAATGCCTCAAAGTGGCTCTCTTCAATTAACCTCTTGAGTAATTTTTCTATTTTTTTTTTATTTTTCTAAGATTTTTAGGAAATTTTCTAGGGTTTTGAAGGGGTCTATTGAGCATAACTGATTCGCGACGGACATAGTAGTCGCGGTTTAAGAAGCTTGATCCGCGACGGGAGAAAATGTCGCGTATCACACTTCCTTTTCTAGCGCTTACCACGTTTTGAATCGCATCCACCAAGGTCGTCACGTTTAAGAGTTTCCATTTTTGAATTATAGTAAATTCCAAAATTATTTTTTAAACGATTTTCTTGTTAAATAGAATCGCGTCCACATGGTCCGTCGCATTTCTAACCTTCCATCATATGAAGATTGATTGCCATCATAAGATCGATTTTGTCCAAATACGTGACCAGCAATGACGTTGCGATTCAATATTTCCATTTTTTTAATTTTGGACAGAATCAATCGGTATTGGAAGTGTTTGAAACATGTTGGTTTATGTCGTTGTGATTCTAAAACCTGCTATAATCGATATTTGTAAAGGCTTAATTAGAGCAAGTCGATCTTTGGAAATGCGACGCTTTGGTCAGTCGCGATTCACATCAATAGGCGACTACTGTGTCCGTCGCGATTAATTAAATTTTCCCCTATAAAAAGACCCCCGATGCTATTATTTTAGAGAGATCCTAAGCACTACGGCGAAGCCCTGCCGCACTGGAGACTCGCATTCCGAAGCTAAAAGGACCCCCATTCAAGCTACTCTGAGCTTTCGTTCATTGGAGCTTGGAGTCTTCATCATCTCAAGAGCTTCAGAGCTTCTTCCTCTCTGGGCATTGCTGCAACAGGCTCATTTCGCAAACCCTTCTTTCTTCTTCATTATCTCCTTTTGCTTTCATCATTTAGTTCATTCAATCATCACCTTCACACACACACACACACTTTATTCTTCCACACCTTATTTTTAGGGGTTTAAGACCACTCCCACGAGGTGTGTTCAGGCTCATGCAACTATGTTTTTCTTGTCTTCTTTTGGATTTGTTGCTACACCACTATAACTAATTTATTGCTTCACTTGTTTGCTTGTTTTTCTCCATTTTGCAAGGTAACCATCAAGCTAAAGTCTTATCTGCCGGACAACCGGTTAGAGGAGTAGAAGTCAACCCACCGTAATTTCATCTCCCGCGATCTTTGGGTGAAGGTAAGTACTTTCTACGCCTCTCATTCACTCCTTCGATACCCTCGTGTACCCGACGATCACATTTCCTCCTTGTGCACACACACACTCATCCCCTTTTCTTCCTCTTTCATACGCATTTAAAATCTCTTCTTCTTTTAATTATTTCTTTGTGGAGTGTTTGAAACGAAAAAAACACATTCACAATGTCTCCATCAAGCAGGTGCTCGGACAATCCGAGGCCTCAGGGAGGTTGGCTAAATGGGCAATTGAGCTCGGTGAATTCGATATCGCCTATAAGCCTCAGGTCGCTATCAAAGCTCAAGCCCTCACTGATTTTATTTATGAGGGAACAACAAGTCGGTTGAGCAGGAGGACGTCAGGGGCTGAAAGGTATTCATCGACAGGTATTCAAGCTCTTAGGACTGTGGTGCTGGCGTCGTCCTACACTCTCTAGAGGGCCTCATCTTGAGATATGCAATATGCTTTGGCTTCCCGGCTTCTAATAATATTGCAAAATACGAAGCCATCATTTCTAGACTTCGCATGGCAAAATCATTGGGGGCCTCTCGGGTCAAAGTCTATAGTGACTCTCAACTGGTCGTTAGCTAGGTCGCCAAAGACTTCGAGACCCGAGAAGAGAAGCTCGTCATGTACATGAATGAGGTACTTAGGATGATGGAAGAGTTCGAGTTGGTTGAGCTGCATCAAATCCCGAGAGCTGACAACTCACAAGCTGACACACTCTCAAAGTATGTGGCGGCATTTGAACACTATCTCGGGCCCAAGGTACTTGTTAAGGAGCTTTGAGAGCCACCAATTGGCGTCCCGACCGACGTCCTCTACGTGAGTTCCAAGCTAACCTGTGTGACTCCCATTATATAGTACATTTAGAATGGGCAACTTCCTGAGGACCGTGACGAAGCGATGAAGACCAGGTGACAAGCTCCCAGGTTATTTATGACGGGTAACGTACCGCAAAAGCTTTGTGTGTATCTTCATTGTGTCGGACCTACCCAGTTCGAGGAGATCATACGTGAGGTTTATGAAGGTAGTTGCAAGAGTCATACTGGAGCTCGATCGCTGGTTCGGCGAGTTACCCGACAAGGTTACTAGTGGCCAACAATGTAGAAAGACGCCGAGGACTACGTCAAGCAGTGTCATCAATGTTAGGTTTTTAGTAAGATAGTTCGATAACCACGGTAAGTCTCACCACCTTTTTGGCTCCGTCGCCGTTTGCGCAGTGGGGAATGGACATACTCTGCCCATTCCCTCTTTGCTTTAGGTCAGTTGAAGTTCCATCATATTCGCCGACTACTTCACCAAGAGGGTCGAGGCCGAGTCGTTGGCGGAGGTTACAGACACCAATGCATAGGAATGTGTCTATAAGAATATTATCTATCGTTTGGGTTACCAAATACGCTCATCACCGACAATGGAAAGTAGTTCAACAACGTAAGGTTTCGATAGAACTGCTCCGAGCTCGGCATCCAGCATCAGTTCACCTCCGTTGCCCATCCTCAATTCAACAGGCAAGCCGAAGTGATGAACAGAACCCTCCTCGACGGGTTGAAGAAGTGGCTTGATGACCTCAAGGGGCGATGGGCCAACAAGTTGGCTTACGTGCTCTGGACGTATCGCGTTACACCCTGAGATGCGATAGGAGATCATCCCCTTTCGCACTCGCTTTCGGGGGTGGAGGCAGTGGCCCTGGTGGAGCTACTCGTACCGACACAGAGAGTGATGAACTTCAAGCATGAAAGGAACGACCAGTCTATCTAAGCCAAGCTGGACCTGATCAAGGAGGTCTATCGGCAAAAGGATGAAGCAAACCTTTTCCGCGAAGGTCAGGCTGAGATGCTTTGGCATCAACGACCTCATCTTACACAAGCTGGCAGTCTTGGATCCAAGATCGGTAGTTGGTAAGCTTTCTCCGAACTGGGAAGGCCCATACTGTGTGGTCAAGGACCTTGGTCATGAGGCCTACCAGTTGTCGGATCTAGATGGGTTGGCAATTCCGAGAACTTGGAATGCCGAGCATCTACACTGTTACTATGCTTAATGCAAATAAATTTGACTTTTATTTCATTTTTTGTGTACATTGACGAGTCTCTTTAAGCATCGTCATGTTCGAATCGACGAGTCGCTTTATAGCATTGTCCTGCGGTTTATGACGAGTTATTTTACAACATTGTCTTTTGAAATATGGTGAGTCGCTTCGGCATTGCCTCACATTAACGTCGTAGATGTCAAGGAAGTTAGCAAAATCAGGTGCTTCGACACTCAACTGGCTTCGACATTGCAAGTTTGTACATAAATTGTCGTTGGGTTTTATCTCATCTAACGTAAGAGGGGCTAGGGAGTTAGTGCGATGAGGTCGCTTCGACACTCTCGGTTGGCACCGACCTTGTCAGTTGACAGAGATTATCCTAATGGGAACATTTTCTCTGAAGACTTTATAGGTATTGAGGAAACCCTTAAAGAGAGGTAGCTACGACACTCTCGGTTCGCCTGCCCTATGAAGTTGACATTTTGTCATGCGTCGGCTAAAGTCGTGGTTGTCGGGAATAATGCTTGACCACGTCGGGGTGAGATTAGCGATGATGTGATGTTGTGGTCTCAGGGTATCCTAGGACTAAACCATTCAAGGTTACGTTCTCAAAAGATTCTGATGATCTTGCCTTTTTTGCAATAGATGAGAAAAATAAACCTCTTTGTATTGATGATCTCGACCTTTTAGCCAAGATATGGAAGTACAAGAAGCATCGACTTAGGGTAGAGGCAGAAAAGTTACAAAAAACAAAAGGTAGAATGACCCAAGCTAGCTTTCCCTAAGCTATCAGAGTCGTCAGCTCAACCTCGGTGGTCACGACGACATTAGCGGTCTCATCTACTGTGGCTTCGGTGTCGGTAGCTATAATGACAATGTTGGCTACGACGTCCCCCTTGGCAACGGCTAGAGTAGTGTCGGCTGACTCTTCATCATCCCTCGTCCTCGATGTTTAAACTCGAGAAGTCCAGGTCGGGGAAGAGGTCTTTGACTTGGGCACCACAATAATTGAACCTAGTCTGGAAGAGGCTGTCGACTTCCTTAGTGAGCTTCTAGGACTTATGATACTCGGCGACCGCAAGTTCGACGCCCACCAAGTCTTAAACGTTGGTCTTCACCTTGGCATGGGCATTCTCCTCAGCCCGAAGGGACTTATGCAGCTCCTCGATACCCTTCGCCAACCGCGCTACGTTCTCCTTGGCCCTTGAAGCTCGTGGCTCCACTGCAGTTTGAAGCTATTTTGCTTTATCGGCCTTCTTCTTGACCTCAATGATACGACCTTCGGCGCCGACCCGAGTCGCATCGACCTTTTGCAAAAGGACCCTGGGCAGCGCTAGTTGATCTTGTTGGGCATGGTATAGTCCCTCTACAACTTGGTCGGCTTTGAGACCCAAAGCACATGCCTTTACTATAGGAGGGACTGATCGACGACCCTATTCTGTGGTTGTGAGATCGTCCTCCAGCTGTTGAGGTTGCCGACACTTAAAGGAACCATCAACGACGATGTTAGGTGACACCAACTGCACAGGTTGTTGCCACGGCTGCTCGCTAAGCTGCTGTGATGATAGTTGCTCTGTTTCAGTGGAAGGAGGAGCGATAATCTCGACGTTGCCTTCAACCTCGACCTCCTCCACCCTCACCCTCTTTGCAGGTCGGCTGATAGTCTTCTTTCCGCCTTGGGCTTTGAAGCATTTGATCGCCTAGGGAAGCTTCTCCCTTGTCAGCCATTTCTCCTGCGAATAAATAAAATCAAGTCAATTTACTTCAGAGTGCAAGATTTAGTTAAGAGGGTGTCGTCAAAGTTTCAGACCTTGACCAGATGTGCCGATCAACTTGAGGAGCTTCTCACATGGCTTGTACAGGTCGGGGGCCTTTGCTGCTTGTAAATACTTGAAGTCTAAGAGTTTGGCATGGGTGAAGTAACGAGGGGACCTGAAGGCTTTATCCTTGGTGTTCACTGCCAACCCGGAGGTCGGGAAGGGCCACCCCTTAGGGTAGTGAACGAAAAAGTAGCTCCTCTTCTAGTTGTGAATAGAGGGAGGGATTTTTCTAAGAATTTGTTGTGCATTCGAGCTGGGAAGTACAACCAGTCATCAAACTCCTTCACTGTGAAGCAATAGAGGAAAAGGCGTAGTGTAACGTCGCGTGCTTTTCGGATCCATGCGGATCGTGTGTGTTGTGGTTGTGGCAGCCGTTGTGAGGCCAGTGTGAGTCAGTTTGTGTGGTATGTGTAATGTGCATGCGTGGCTTGAGCAGGTGCAACGCAGGGTTGGTCCGGAAATAGAATAGGACCTGCTGCTGTTCTGTCTGAGTTGGCGGCCAGGGTGTGGCCGTTGACTATTGGCGTCCAGGTTCATGGACGTTGACTTCTTGAACTTGCCAGCAGTAGCGGTGGACGTTTAGACTGGCGGTGCTTGTTAGCGGCATGGGGGTTGACGCCAACCTGACAGTTCTGCAGATTAAAGGCTCACCCGAGGGTAGCTTTCCCAGCTCACTCTCTCTCCCTCTTGCCCCAGCCTCGCGCCCTGGTGTTTCTGAAGCTTCCAACAGGTGGCGAGGAGTAGTTGGACGATCGTGGAACGCGCGGCGTCGCCGAATTACGCGAGAAAACGTCGCGGAGTGGTGCAATTCGCGTGGAAGCTCGCGGAGGGCTCGGCATGAACCAGGAGATCGTGGGAGATTCTAACGCGTTCTGAGGTAGGGGACGAACCCGTTTAGCTCCGTAGGAACATTAAAACACATCATAATCACTTGAACCAGCATGATAATCCATGTTTGGATAGAGTTGCACCAAGCGGGATAATGGGTGGTTTGAGTAGTTTACTGTACGAATTATGTTATAACGAGTTGTATTGGGTTCTAGCATGCTAAAGGAATCGCATTTGCATGTTTTTCAGTAGTTAGAACAGCTAGAAAACACGCAGGACCGGATTAGGGTTTCTGCAGGGTTTATGGCCGGAGAACTTGGCGTCAACATCGCTTGCCGCCAAGGTCCTCAGCCAGGAGGTTAACGGCCAGGACCCTTGCCGTTGACTACCAGTAAGCGGCAATCGATGTGGCCGCCTACTTCTATTTGAGCAGAAATGACTAAGTACAATAATTATCGATAATGCATGTGTGTTGACGCATGAGGTGCACTGAGTGCACTTGGTTTACGTGTTTAGCATACGAGGTATGCTGTTAGTTGTTTACTTCGGTGACTGCGCGTTGTGTACGCGAGTCAGTTGGGTTCACGTGTAGTGGACCAGTGGTTACTTGTGGTTTAAGTGAGGTTTCACGTGGTTTGTGTGTGACGTGCACGTGGTTCTGTGTACGTGGCAAGTAGTACGACGCCTACCGTGGTTACCTCTCCAGTTGGGTGCCCCAGGTTCTTTGTGAGCCAGGCTGTTAGCTCGGGGCTTTGTCCCGGTACTTGTGCTGTACCGTCGAGGTCTGTGTCGTCTGACCTGGACACCCTCACTCTTGTGCTAGAGTTGTACGTCCGGCTGAGGGAAAGACGACAGTGGGACAGTGACACTTGTGTTTGTTTTTAGTCACTTGTAGCGCGCTCGTAGTTGGGGGTACGGACACCAGTAGTCGACACTGGTCCCCAGCTAGTCCTTTTCCAGTGCCTCACTCTAGCGAGCCCAGGCCAGGGTCTCTGGAGGTGTCAGGCATGGGCCTGTGACCGTGTGGTCTGCAGGTTGTGGTGTTTAGTTGGTCTCCACAGTTGCTTGACCTTTTTACGTGGAGCGGCAGCTGGACCTTTCGTCCGTGGCTGCGAGACTGAGAGGTAGACCTGTGTTAGTTGTCCAAGTCAGTTTCTGGTGTCGCGAACCAGTTTACGTGGCTCGTGTTGGCTGTCTCTACTTTAGCTTGTACACCTGTACTGGTTTGCCGTTTAATTATTACTGTTGTTTCTCGTAGCCGGCAGACGGTGAGTACTTTTACAGCTTTACTTACCTGCTTAGCTGTTATATAAATTGTTGGTGCTGTTTACTATTCGTACTCGTGGTGTTTGTTTCGCTCGGTTTTGGGGGAGTTCCCTACTGAGCTAGTGACTAGAGAGGCTCACCCCTACCCCCACAGGTGAGAGCGAGGAGGACGTCTCTCGTCCGACGTCCAGTTCCGGGCCGCGTCGTAGCGGTGCAGGGTCAGCACCTCCAGCAGAGTAGCTTCAGCAGTGTAGTTTTGTAGTTGTTTACTTCCTTCAGTTGTACCTCGGGGTATGCCCCAGGCTCTTGTACTTCTTTTTAGTTTTTGTGAAAATTTGGCTATGTAAACTTGTGAAATATATATATAAAATGTGGTGTGTTCCTTTATGTTTACACGAACTGTGGTTTGGTATCCCTTGCGAGGCTTCGGCCCGTTCGCGGGAGGCGGACTCGGATCAAGTACGTTATCGGTTTAACGGGCTTGACCGAGGTGATCTGTCACACGTAGGCTGGGTTGCACTTCGGCTCGGGTGCAGACGACAAGGAAGTTAACTATCGACCTCCAAGAGTTGGGAGTCAGTTGAGAGGTGGTGGCTCCCAAGTGGACAAGAAGAAGTACTACAAAGGAAGGAAGAGGATACATAACAACCTCGATGTAGATACAGAAGCCGAGCTCCATCGAGTGATGGGCCCGGGTGCCGGTGAGCACGATCAAGGAGGACCCATCGGGAAAATCAAGCCCTAACATTGACGACACCCACTTCAGGGTATTCTCGTCGACCTCCATGGGGGCGTTGACCATTGAATCAGCTCTGCAGCACAACCTGGAGGTGTGAGTTGAGGGTTTCTTGGGTTCATAAGAACCAAGGGTGATTTTCGGATCTCCATTCGATTCGTCAAGAACTTCTGGAATGAGGTCCGATGCCTGCATGTCGGGTGGTCTCGCCTTGGTAGGGGAAGCAGACCTCGTCTTGGTGGGATGAGAGGAAGACCTCGTTGTTGAGGATGACAATGAGTGAGAAGAACTTTCGAAGGGTGACTCCTAGAGGATGAACCCTCACGAAGATGAGGGTTGGAGAATGATGAATCAGCAAATTCAAAGGAGGTTGAAGAAGAGCTTATCGCTTGCCTTTGAAGGAAGCAAGAGGGTAGATGAAGAATCCAAGAAGGGGGTTGGTCACTGAAGGAGTGAAGGAAGAAGCCTGTGCGTATGAAGCTCATCGGCAGAAGTTCTCGCGCGAAAGCAAGGTGTGCGCTTTGAACTTAGACCACCCTATTTATAAGGCTGGGGCCGAGCAAATCAGACGGTTGTGGCTTATTGTCTTGCCCCAAATGTCCAAATTGAACCACGTGCCGCCTCCCCATTGGTTCCCTATCTCTGCCTTAGATGACGACCAGGCACAGCTGGTGTGGTCACGATGTCATCTCAGCTAAGAACGAGGCTAGCTCTTCTTGGCCTAAATGGATGTGGAGCGTACGATATGGTCGCGAGATTCCCAGTATTGTGACTCACATAACTACCCAATCAATAGCCGTTGAGTCAATAATTGCAAATCATGCGCTCGGTAATGACAGTCATTAAGACCACGATCTGGACGATCTGTCGTGACAGTTACAACGGCGAGAGGACAACAATTACGACAACGAGACGCGATATTCGCGAGATCGTTGAACGGTTCCACTGGGTACCCTATCACTATAAGAGGGAAGACACTTAATGTAACGACCCAGAACCCGCATTACCAGTAACAACCGGTAACCCGAATTCTGACCCGCTAACCCACGAGACAAGCTCGGAAGGGTAGGAAGTGAAAGTCCGAGGAGACTATATGTAAGAAGATACACACCATGCAAAGCAGTAAAATTCCACTATAAACATAATATATACATCCTCAGAGTCTGAGACAAAGTACAGAGTACAGAAGTACAACAAAAAGGTACAACTCACTGCAGCTAGGGAGCACCAACACTGGAGTGGCTAGACTCGCCTGGAACGGGAGTCGACGAAGACCCACCTGAAAGGGAAGGGAGTGAGTCTCAAGAAAAGAGACCCAGTAGGGAAAAGTAACCCCACCGGCAACTAAACTAAAGTGCGGAAAGTAAAAACTGAAAGTAAGTACACGTCGCACCACAACACAAAACTGTAAACCACGCGGCTCAGTAACACACACTCACACACACAGCAAGTAGGACTCAGCTAGGGTCTGTGGCTCGGCGTCCCGTCACCACAGAGGCTCTCAACCCCAGCCACGTGTGCACACTACAGACGCTCTCTCTCACGTCTGGTCCACGACCGGTTTTTCCCCTACGCTTGACCCTAGCGGTAGAGAAGGGGCTCCACGGAGACCGGCTCAAAACCACCACAAGGAGTACGCACAGGACAGAGTCGCACTCGATGTCCCGGCTCACTAGCGGAGGACAACCACACGCTAGTCGTCTAGACGGAGTCGCACCCACGCCTAGGTAACACAACAGAAACGGGTACACGGTAACGCAACGCGCGTACAACAGACGGAACACACTCAACGTCTGAAACTCCGTACAGTAAGTAAACACCTCGTGCTACAAACAACTACTCCTATGCACAGGCGGAGTCACACTCTAAGCCTGGCCCACTTGTGCTATTAGGGCGGACATCACATGTCAATCGCCTCTAAACACACAACTTAAGTCTGCTGGGAGACAGGAGATTAACGGCCTGATCGATTGCCGCCAATATGAGGTAAACGACATTCCCCATGTCGTTTATCCTGATTAAACGGCAATCGACCTTGTCGTTTAAATCACCCCTGAAGATCTCAACGTCAACAGATGTGGACGTTGATATCTTCAGTCCCCCATACCCAGAACTGAAACGAATCAGTCCCTATGGGCAGAAACACTTAACCAAACTCCGAATGATGGAGGGAAACACTTCCTCTCATCAATCCACATAACAGAACATCATAATTAGACAATCTAACACCTAGATTATCCAAACCACCCTCAATTCCGGCATGATATAACCCAAACCCTAAACCATGATTTGCACATCAATTCAGTTAATTGGACATGCTGGTTTGCTGGGGAAGGTTATAGGGGTTAAGTCCCTACCTCAGAACGCCTTAAGAATCCCCAAACAGCCACTACTCGCGCCGGATTCCCCCGAAGACTCCGCGCGAATCGCACCAAAACCACGCGCTTCCCGCCCGATCTAGCAACGCCACACGATCCAGGGGCTTCCCACGAGCTCAAATCACCCAACAGAAGCTGTAGGAATCAAGAAAGGCAAAGGTGGAAGAAAGGAGAGGAAATGAGAAAGGTAGGTTCTGCTCTCGGGCTGCCCTACTTCAACAGGCCCGACCAGTCAACGTCAACATCACTGGCCGCCTACTGAACCGCCTACAGACTGACGTCCAGATAGCATGTCGTTAAGTTCAAGCTCAGACGTCCACATCGCTGGACGCTGACTCTGACTCAACGGCAAGCCTTGGCCGTCAACCACAAGTCAACGACAATGGTCTTGTCGTCGACCACACAGAATCTCTAACAGACCCAATAAGGATCCACTAAAAACCCGAGACCTTACAGCTCTCCCCCCTTAAGGAATTTTGCCCTCAAAATTCAAACAACATAAAGAAAGAAGACTCACTGAAGAGGTACGGAAAATGCTCGCGCATCTCGTCCTCCCGCTCCCATGTCGACTCACCACCGGAGTGCCGCTGCCACGCAACACGAACTAAAGGGATTGCCTTGTTCCTCAACCTCTGAACTCGGCGATCCTCAATGTGCAACGGAAACTCGGGTACAGTCAACACTGGAGTCACCTCAGACCACTCTGCACTCTGCAGAACGTGAGACTCGTCAGAAAGATATCTCCGAAGCATCGACACGTGAAACACGTCGTGCACTGCTGCCAACTCTGACGGAAGCTCAAGTCTGTACGCCAAACCTCCGACACGCTCAGTAATGGTAAAAGGCCCAATAAAGCGAGGACTCAACTTTCCACGCTTACCGAACCTCACCACTCCCTTCATAGGAGACACACGAACAAACACCTGGTCTCCTACCTGAAACTCGAGCGGTCGTCTGCGCTGATCTGCATAACTCTTCTGCCGACTCTGAGCTGACTGAAGCCTCTGTCTCACAAGCTGAACTACCTCAACTGACTGCTGAACCAACTCCGGCCCCGTGACAACTCGCTCGCCAACCTCGAACCAGTCAAGAGGAGTGCGACACGGTCGTCCGTACAAAGCCTCATATGGTGCCAAACCGATACTGGAGTGATAACTATTATTATATGCAAACTCAACCAACGGCAAGTGAGCTGTCCACGACCCCTGCCACTCCAGGCAACAAGCTCTAAGCATGTCCTCCAAAGTCTGGATAGTCCGCTCTGACTGACCGTCTGACTGAGGGTGGTAGGCGGAACTAAAAGCCAACTCTGTCCCCAAAGCTCTCTGGAAACTGCGCCAGAACCCAGAAGTGAAGCGAGGATCCCTGTCTGACACAATAGAGATCGGCACTCCATGCAAAGGAACAATCCGCTCTACGTACGACGCGGCCAACCTACTCACACTCCAACTAGTCCTGACAGGCAAGAATCTGGCAGTCTTCGTCAATCTGTCCACAAGAACCCAAATGCTGTCAAAACCTCCAGCTGTCCTCGGCAAACCACAAACAAAGTCAGTCGTCACGTGGTCCCACTTCCACATCGGAATCTCTAACGGCTGCACAAGTCCTCCTGGACGCTGATGTTCGGCCTTCACCTGCTGACAGACCAAACACCTAGCAACAAAAGCCGCTATGTCTCTCTTCATCCCAGGCCACCAAAACTGACGTCTCAACCTGTGGTACATCTTGGTCGCCCCTGGATGAATAGAGTACCTGCAACCATGTGCCTCTTGCAAAACAACTCTCCTGATAGACTCCTCAACAGGAACATAGAGTCTACCTCGGAACCTAACAGTCTCGTCCTCACAAAGCTCAACCTCTGGAAGAAGCAACACACTGCACAACTCGGGATCTGCCTGCTGAGCCTCAGCAACCTGTCTCACAACTGCGGGAGCTGCTAACAAACTGCCCAACACCAACTGTTGACAACTGGATGAAACTCTGAAAGATCCCTCTGTCACAGACTGCCACAACTGCCACTCTCTAAGCATCAGATGACTCATCTGTGCTTTCCTACTCAAGGCATCTGCAACTACATTCGCCTTTCCAGGCTTATACTCAATGCTGAAATCATAGTCCTTCAGATATTCCATCCATCGACGCTGCCTCATATTCAGATCCCTCTGAGAAAACACATATCTCAAGCTCTGGTGGTCGGTACGACTACAAAACTCACTCCGTACAGGTAAAGACGCCAAATCCGCAAAGCAAACACCACTGCCGCAAGCTCTAGGTCGTGGGTCGGGTAACTCTCCTCGTGGGGCTTAAGCTGGCGAGACGCATAAGCCACCACTCGGCCTTGCTGCATCAAGACCGCACCCAAACCAACACCTGAAGCATCTGTGCAAACCTCAAAACCCTCCTCACCTGAAGGTAAGGCAAGAACTGGCTCCGACGTAAGCAGTCGTTTCAACTCTATGAAACTCTGCTCACACTGCTCCGACCACTCAAACAGAACTCCCTTTCTCGTCAACCGAGTCAAGGGTGCAGCAACCTGAGAAAAATCTCGAACAAACCTGCGGTAGTAACCTGCCAAACCCAGAAAGCTACGAATCTCAGACACAGATCTGGGACTCTCCCACTGTAAAACTGCCTCAACCTTCGCTGGATCTACAGAAACTCCCTCACCTGAGATCACGTGCCCCAAAAAGTGAACCTGTTGTAGCCAAAACTCACACTTACTAAGTTTGGCATACAACTGGTGCTCTCTCAAAGTCTGCAACACGATCCTCAGGTGCTCGGCGTGCTCCTCCTCCGAAGCGGAGTACACCAGATGTCGTCAACAAACACTATGACAAACCGGTCCAAGAACTGGTGGAACACCCGGTGCATCAGATCCATGAAGGCTGCTGGAGCATTGGTGAGCCCAAACGGCATCACCAAAAACTCAAAGTGTCCATATCTGGTCCGAAAAGCAGTCCTCTCAATGTCCGAATCTCTAATCCGCAACTGATAGTAGCCCGACCTCAAGTCAATCTTCGAGAAGACACGAGCAGACTGAAGCTGATCAAAGAGATCATCAATCCTAGGAAAGGATACCTATTCTTGATGGTCACTTGATTTAGCTTCCTATAATCGATACACAACCTCAGGCTACCATCCTTCTTCCGGACAAACAAAACAGGTGACCCCCACGGAGAAAAGCTAGGACGAATATAGCCCTTCTCCAACAACTCCTCAAGCTGCCTCTTCAACTCCCTCAACTCTGCTGGTGCCATACGGTACGGTGCCTGCGTAAAAGGTAAAGTGCCAGGAACCAACTCTACAGTAAACTCAATCTCTCTCTCTGGTGGAAGACCAGGCAACTCTTCCGGAAAAACATCCGGAAACTCACACACTACAGGAATGCCCCCCACTCCCGAGGCAATCTGGTCAAGAGTCACTGCAGAAACTAGAAAACCCTGACAACCAGAAGCAAGCAACCTCCCTGCCCTCAAAGCAGAAACTAAAAAGCGAGAAGTAAGAGGTACGATACCCTGGAAGTAGAACGCCGCTGCTCCAGGTATCCGCAAGTGCACCCTCTTCTTCTGGCAATCCATCACTGCACCATACCGCTCCAACCAGTCCATACCCAAAATCACATCATAGTCATGTAACTGCAAGGCAAAAAGACGGGCTGACAACAACTGATCCTGCAACTGCACAGGTACCTCCTCGAGACAGTAGGACGTAAGGACAAAGTCCCCCGTCGGCAACTCTACTGCCAACTCAACAGACTCTCCCGAACTCAACTCTCCAAGGGAGTCTAAAAAGTCCTCAGACACAAAAGAGTGAGAGGCACCGGAATCAAACAAGACTCTAGCTGCATAACCAAAAATTGAAACAGTACCTTCCACCAGGTGAGCTGCCTCCGCGTCTGCACAAGTCAAGTGAGTAACACGACCTCTACCTCTCGACCCACCAGAACCTCCGGTCTGCTGACGCTGTTGCGCTGGTGCCTGCTGCTGCTGCTGCACTCGGGGCTGTGACTGGGTCTGCTGCTGCGGCACACGAGGTAACAAAGGACAATCTCGCGCCATATGACCCATCTGGTCACACCGGTAACACTGCCCAGCAAAAGTACGTTGTACCTGCTGCGAAGGCTGACCTGTCGGCTGCTGAACACTCCCAACCGACTGCTGCCTCTGCTCTGCCTGCCTCCTATCACGCCGAAACTTCCTCCGAGATCCTGACTTCGCCGACGTCCCAGTAGAAGTGGACGCGTAAGAAGTCGTAGTCCTCGGGGTCGTCTGCACACTACCCTGCTGCTGGCGAGGCTGAGAAGGAACTACCTGCGTCTGAACCTCTGCACTCCGAGCACGAGTCCGCAAGGTGTCTACCTCCAACGCTGCCGCTGTCTGATAGGCCGCATCCAAGTCTGTGACACGAGCAACTATCAACGCCTGCCTGAGCTCTGGCCTCAAGCCTCTCACGAACTGCTGAGTCCTCAGGCCCTCATCTCCCATAATCTGCGGAGCATAACGCCCTAACTCCACAAATCTAGCCCTGTACTGCACCACAGTAGAGTCCCTCTGCTGCAAGTCCAGAAACTGGTACAACCTCTCCGTCCGGACGTAAGTAGGACAGAAGGCTCTCTCAAAAGAAACAACAAACTCCTGCCACTGAATCTGCCTAAGTGGACGAGACTGAAAAGTAGTCTCCCACTCAGCGGACCACCAAGTCAACGCCTGCGCCTGCAACTGGTAACTGGCTAACAGCACTCGCTCCTCTGGAACACACTCCATGGAACGAAAAGTCCGCTCCACTGCATCTAACCAAGCTCGCGCTACATCTGGATCAGGCTGGCCCAAAAACTGAGGAGGCTGAAACTGCAAGAACTCTCTCAACACCCTCCCAGTACCACCCTGGGGTACCGGCGCGTCACGGTGCTGAGCAACAAACTGAGCCATCCCCTCAAGAAATCGAGTCATGTCTAATCCCTGAGCTACCTGAGGTGGAGGTGGCGGCAGCGGAACAATACCACTATGTGCGTCCTGTGGCAAAGGCTGCGTCTGCTGAGGTGGCGGAGCATCTCCAACCTCCTGACGAGTCGCCTGTTCGGCTACTCCCTCTCTAGGACGTCGCCTAGGCGCCATAGAACTACACACAGAATAAAATACACACATAAATACACTAACTAACTCCGGGCTACATAGCTGCACTGTACTCTTTAGACTCTGAGTTAACATGATGGGTATTTCCTTATATATATCTCATCAGACCAGGCTCTGATACCAAACTGTAACGACCCAGAACCCGCATTACCAGTAACAACCGGTAACCCGAATTCTGACCCGCTAACCCACGAGACAAGCTCGGAAGGGTAGGAAGTGAAAGTCCGAGGAGACTATATGTAAGAAGATACACACCATGCAAAGCAGTAAAATTCCACTATAAACATAATATATACATCCTCAGAGTCTGAGAC
This sequence comes from Colocasia esculenta, assembly GCA_014218235.1. Lineage (NCBI taxonomy): Eukaryota > Viridiplantae > Streptophyta > Magnoliopsida > Alismatales > Araceae > Colocasia > Colocasia esculenta. The sequence continues at coordinate 9,802,302 of CM024757.1, read as the reverse complement.
AAAGTACAGAGTACAGAAGTACAACAAAAAGGTACAACTCACTGCAGCTAGGGAGCACCAACACCGGAGTGGCTAGACTCGCCTGGAACGTGAGTCGACGAAGACCTACCTGAAAGGGAAGGGAGTGAGTCTCAAGAAAAGAGACCCAGTAGGGAAAAGTAACCCCACCGGCAACTAAACTAAAGTGCGAAAAGTAAAAACTGAAAGTAAGTACACGTCGCACCACAACACAAAACTGTAAACCACGCGGCTCAGTAACACACACTCACACACACAGCAAGTAGGACTCAGCTAGGGTCTGTGGCTCGGCGTCCCGTCACCACAGAGGCTCTCAACCCCAGCCACGTGTGCACACTACAGACGCTCTCTCTCACGTCTGGTCCACGACCGGTTTTTTCCCTACGCTTGACCCTAGCGGTAGAGAAGGGGCTCCACGGAGACCGGCTCAAAACCACCACAAGGAGTACGCACAGGACAGAGTCGCACTCGATGTCCCGGCTCACTAGCGGAGGACAACCACACGCTAGTCGTCTAGACGGAGTCGCACCCACGCCTAGGTAACACAACAGAAACGGGTATACGGTAACGCAACGCGCGTACAACAGACGGAACACACTCAACGTCTGAAACCCCGTACAGTAAGTAAACACCTCGTGCTACAAACAACTACTCCTATGCACAGGCGGAGTCACACTCTAAGCCTGGCCCACTTGTGCTATTAGGGCGGACATCACATGTCAATCGCCTCTAAACACACAACTTAAGTCTGCTGGGAGACAGGAGATTAACGGCCTGATCGATTGCCGCCAATATGAGGTAAACGACATTCCCCATGTCGTTTATCCTGATTAAACGGCAATCGACCTTGTCGTTTAAATCACCCCTGAAGATCTCAACGTCAACAGATGTGGACGTTGATATCTTCAGTCCCCCATACCCAGAACTGAAACGAATCAGTCCCTATGGGCAGAAACACTTAACCAAACTTCGACTGATGGAGGGAAACACTTCCTCTCATCAATCCACATTAACAGAACATCATAATTAGACAATCTAACACCTAGATTATCCAAACCACCCTCAATTCCGGCATGATATAACCCAAACCCTAAACCATGATTTGCACATCAATTCAGTTAATTGGACATGCTGGTTTGCTGGGGAAGGTTATAGGGGTTAAGTCCCTACCTCAGAACGCCTTAAGAATCCCCAAACAGCCACTACTCGCGCCGGATTCCCCCGAAGACTCCGCGCGAATCGCACCAAAACCACGCGCTTCCCGCCCGATCTAGCAACGCCACACGATCCAGGGGCTTCCCACGAGCTCAAATCACCCAACAGAAGCTGTAGGAATCAAGAAAGGCAAAGGTGGAAGAAAGGAGAGGAAATGAGAAGGTAGGTTCTGCTCTCGGGCTGCCATACTTCAACAGGCCCGACCAGTCAACGTCAACATCACTGGCCGCCTACTGAACCGCCTACAGACTGACGTTCAGATAGCATGTCGTTAAGTTCAAGCTCAGACGTCCACATCGCTGGACGCTGACTCTGACTCAACGGCAAGCCTTGGCCGTCAACCACAAGTCAACGACAATGGTCTTGTCGTCGACCACCCAGAACCTCTAACAGACCCAATAAGGATCCACTAAAGACCCGAGACCTTACACTTAACACTCACAAGTATGCAACCAATCTTCTCTTGACCGACGTATTTTCTCGGCCTCGTACAGACTTGAGCGTCATAGTGTTTATTCATTGAAGCCTCTCGGTGGTCTTGCAGGTCAATGTCTCTAAGTTAGCTCATCACATCGGCTATGCAGATTCCTTTCGGCCACCTCGGCTCATGCCGACACCTACTGAGCAACCGCAACATTTATATTTCAAATATTTTTCACATACTTTTTATAAAAACATTTCTTAAGTTCTTAACAACCTTTTTATGGATTAAATTCAAAAGTGGGATGTTTAAATATCCATTTTAAGTTTTAACTCCGCGAAAAGCAATAGCGTGTAAGGAATAGTAGGTACATAACTAAATAAGAATTTATGGTGTATTTATCACATAAAAAATTGTATAAGGTGTACAACATAAAACCTCGAAAAGGCACCGCTGGTATCCCGCCTCGCAGGCCCTTTTGCCCGCTCTTTGGTCTTCGAAATCGGATTCCGTCACTCGCCGGTACTCTCACCGACATGGCAACGTCAAACGCGGCAGGTGGAACTAGACGACGAGAAAGCTTTTAATCGTGTGCCCTCCCCCGCCGGAACGGTGTCGTAAATCTCTCCTCTTTCTTCCTTCACCGCCTTCCTTCTTCCCGTCCCCTCCTCTTCTGGGCCCGAAACCCTAATTCCTCGCTCCCTGGTTCTGCTGCACTGCGGCCTCGAACATCACAACCAGGTAAGCTATGCGTTATTGTGCCCCAAGCTCCTGTTCTCTCTGCGCTTCCATGGCCGTGTTGCTTCCGTCCTCCACCAATTTGGTCGGAGCTCCAGGGTCGGGATAGGGTTAGGGTTCCTCACTCTGTTGCAGTGCGGTGTCTTGCCAGGCGTTTCGCTGTTTCCTACATGTCCACAGACGCCTCCGCGGCGGAGGCGTCTGAGGTCCTCGACCTCAACGCCGACGCCGCGGCCGTTGACAGCCAGGAGCAGTCCAAGGCCACCGTTGCGGACGAAACAAAGCCCGCGGAGGTAGAAGCTATGGTCGACGCCGCGGCCGTTGACAGCCAGGAGCAGGCCAAGGCCACCGTTGCGGAGGAAACAAAGCCCGCGGAGGCAGAAGCTATGGTCGAGCGTTCGGTAAGCACCGGAGATTCTGCCGGAGGGGTTTTGAATGGCGGAGGAAGAGTTCTTCTTGAAGGGGAGGGTAGGGGGGCTGCGGTGGAAGCAAGGGATACAGATGCAGCTGCTGCAGTGAGCTTGGTTACGGTTGGGTGGGAAGCATCGGAAGGTGCCGGTGCAGATATCGAAGGCCAGGATGGGGAAAGCAGCCGACCGGTTGAATCTAGTGCGTGTCAAAGCACAGAAGCTGTAATTTTCGAGAGGAAAGCAGAAGCCGCAGTTGATCATGTTGATTGGTCTGAAGGCGTAACTGTTATTTCTTTGAAGGCAGAGGACAGAATAGTAGAAAGAAACACAGAATCAGGTGGTGGTGAATCTTCAGGTGCGAACCTTGGCGTTCCAGTAGGAAGTGAGGTCGGAATTGTCAACTCACAGGCTACGGACGAGAAAGATGACAGAGAGGATCCTACCGCAGCTGATCTAATCTCAGCTGTTGCTAGTGTCAAGTCAGACGAATCAGAAAATGTGTGCCCATGTGTTGAGTATACTGTAATGGCTGGTGAAACTACAGAGGATAAGGTGCATGTTGCGGGAAATTCTGCCCCAGTAGCAGAAATTAACCCGTTGCTGATTTCCCAGGCTTCTGACGACCAGAGCTGTGATTGTCCTACCAAAGTTGATGTCTCCTCTGAACTACCCGATGACAGGGGTCTGCAAATGAGAGAGAAACTCGATCACACAAGTGGAAAGCCACCAGCTGGGGATGATGCTAGTCTGATAAATGCAATTTTGGTTGATAACTTGCAGTCTAAAGATCAGAATGACAAACCTGTACTTACTTCAACCAATGCTAACTTGGATACTTGTCAAGTCACCATGTCCGATGATGTTATTTCCAACAAGGAAGAGAAATTAGAAGAACATCCTGAGGGTTTGCTTGTTACTCATGGTACTTTGAATGATACAGAATCTGCTGTTATGTCTGGTTTTGACGTAGTTGCAGAAGAGCACTTGAAAGAGTCTTCCCACCTAGGTCAGAATCTTTCGGGTGTGTTCAAGGGAGATCTAGCTCAAGTTAATACATCTGCCAGTCAGAGCACAGAAGTTCTGCATGTTGGTTCAGACCAGGATTCTCAGCCAAGTCTTGTGGGAGATCAGAATGTCTCTTTAACTGCAAGTGCAGATTTGGGGCTACAACATGAATCCACTGAAACAGGCATTATTCTATCAGAAGAGATGAGTGATCAAGAAGTAAAATTGAACAAAAAGGAAGATGATGGGCTTAATAAAACATCAGATGTGGTGGAGAATAAAGTTGCTGGGTTTGATACGGTTGAAGATGGAAAGGAATTGAATTTGGAAGAACTGGTGGAAAAAGAAGACAAGTCTGAGAAATGTTCAACAGTCAATCCTGATGCCGCTGATGTGGAGAATAAACATCGTGCAAGATACCACTTACCACAAGATTATAAGGCATCATTCTCTATTTCTGATTTAGTGTGGGGCAAAGTGAAAAGTCATCCTTGGTGGCCTGGGCAGATACTTGATCCTGCTGATGCATCGGACATGGCTCTAAAACATCAGAAAAGGGACAACTTCTTGGTTGGCTACTTTGGGGATAAAACTTTTGCATGGTGCGATGAATCCAAGTTAAAGCCTTTTGAGGCATATTTTTCTCAGTTAGAAAGTCAGAGCTCTTCTGATGCCTTCATCAATGCTGTCAATAGTACCTTGCCTGAAGTCTCTAGACGTATGGAGTTGGGAATGTCCTGCAGCTGTGTGTCAGAGGGAGTCATTAGCAGCCTCAAGCATCAGAAGATTGAGAATGCTGGAATACGGGAGGGATCCTCATGTTCAATTGTAGACAAGTCTTCTTGTGCGGCCACTTTTGAACCATATAACTTTCTGGAATACATTAAGGCATTGGCTCTTTATCCTTGTGGAGGAATGGATAAGCTGGGATTAGTGATTGCGAAGTCTCAGATGACGGCTTTTAGCCGTTTAAGGAGTCATACTGAATTTCCTGTATCCATTAGTGAGCAGAGAGTATCAGAATATGATGTCTCTTCACCCATTCAGAAGAAACGATCTTGCAAAGTTTTTGGCGAGCATCCATCTCCCACCTCTATAAATGATGAAATGGCTTCTGATTCAAGTGCAGGAAAGCGAAAGAAGAAGTCACAGGGTAATGCATTGCATAGACAAAAACACATTCCTGAACATGGCCGAAAACAAAAGAGTTTGTCAGAGTTGATGGATGATAAGAACCATTATGATCTTGCAAATGGTGATGGAACTTATACTGAAATGGAGACTTCTGGAAAATCTTTTGCACATTCCTCTGGTAAAAAACGTAAAAAGGATGATACTGCATCTCCTTTCTCAGGAAAAAGTAAGAGGAAAAGGCTTGATGCTTTAGGAGATGTAGAGAAGAAAACACCAACTTCTGATAGGTCTTTCAAGGTTGGTGAATGCATCAGTAGAATCGCTAGTAAACTGACTGGATCACTTTCAATCATCAAGTGTAATGGTGAAAGTGTTAAGAAAGACAATGCAGAGAAAGCGGATCAGGTTGGTCCCGAGGTTTTTGATGTCTCTCTTCACACTCCTGAGGACACCCAAAGAAAGAGAAGGGGCATAGTCAAGAACCATTCATCCCCAGAAGAAATGCTCTCACAGCTTTGCTTGGCTGCGAAGGATCCCATGAAGGGATACAGCTTTTTGTCTGCTATTGTCTGTTTCTTTACGGAAGTCAGGGAATTGCGTGATTCTGGTTCGATGGTGGATAAACGTTTTGAAAAGATCAAAAAGAAAAGGGGGAGAAAAAAGAAGTCGGAATCCCATCATGATTCTAATAACAAATTGTCAGGAGCACATTCACCTTCCACTTCTGCAATGGATGAGAAGTCATCTCAGAAGATTGGTAGAAAAAGGGGTAGAAAGAAGAAATCAGAATCCAAGAATGATTTAAAGACTGATGCAACAGAAACCTCTGCACTGGACTACATGGCAGACTCTTATTGGACTGACAGAATTGTCTGTGGTACACCAGAAGAAAAATCTCTGTCTAGCCGACGGAAAAGAAAAGGAGAGTTCCTGATTCAGAGCCCGACAAAGAAGACAAAACCTTCACAGGAATCACTCACATTAAGCAAAATGTTGGAAGCTGCGCACCATCTGAGAATCAGTGCTGTAAGCCCTACAGGAAACCGTGATTCAGCAGCGGAAAAACAAGCAACCTTCTTTGGAGAGAAATCTTTGGAGGAGTCCACTCCAACTGCGCTGATTCTGAGCTTCAGTGAGCCTGATGCTCTCCCTTCTGAAACAAATCTTATCAGGATATTCAGCCGATATGGTCCTCTCAAGGAAACTGAAACTGAAGTTCTGAGGGAAACCAATTCTGCAAAGGTTGTGTTTAAGAAACATGCTGATGCAGAGCTAGCCTTCAGTAGTGCAGGGAAATATTGTCTTTTTGGTCCAGATCTTGTTAGTTACCGGCTGAGGAATCTACCTTCCACATCTATGGTGTCTCCTGAATTGAAATCTGATGGCAGAAAAGAGAGAAAAATCATGGATGATGTCTTGGAAACTCCAGGTATTTCTTATTTACTGTTGGTTTGTGGTGGTTAAGGGATGTTTTCTTGCATATGGTTTTATACATCATGCTTAAGAAAAAAATGTCTTTTTTCTTTAAAGCTCAAGGAGAAGTGAATGAATTAGTTCAAAAAGAAGCCCATGAACTAGCTCAAAAAGAGGCAAAAGAATCAGCTCAAGATGGGACAGAGGAATTCATTCAAGAAGAGGTAAATGAATTAGCTCAAGATGAGGTGAAAGATTTAGTTCAAGACAAGGTGAAGGAATTATGTCAGGAACAGGCAACGATATTATCTCAAGAAGAGTCTAAGGAATTATCTCAAGCAGAAATGAAGGAATCCACTGAAGAAGAGGCAAAGGAGTTAGCTGAAGATGAGATGAAGGATTTAGCTCAAGATGAGGTGAACAAATTAACTCATGAAGAGGCTAAGGGATTAACTCTGGAAGAGGCTAAGGAGTTAGTTCAAGAAGAAATAGATGGATCCGTTCAAGAAGTGGAAGAGGAATTAGTTCAAGATGAGATGAAGGATCTTACTCAAGATGAAGTGAAGGAATTATGTCAGGAAGAGGTGCAGGAGTTGACTCGTGAAGAGGCAGAGGAACCAGTTCAAGATGAGATGAAGAATCTAACTCAAGATGAAGTGAAGGAATTATGTCAGGAAGAGGTGCAGGAGTTGACTCATGAAGAGGCAGAGGAATTATTTCAAGATGAGATGAAGGATCTAACTCAAGATGAAATGAAGGAATTATTTCAGGAAGAGGTGCAGGAGTTGACTAGTGAAGAGGCAAACAAATCAGCTCAAGCAGAAATAGAGGAATCTACTCAAGAACAAGCAGGGTTATTAGTTCAAGATGAGATGAACGATTCATCTAAAGATGAGGTAAAGAAATTATGTCAAGAAGAGGTGAACAAATTATGTCAAAATGAAATAAAGGATATTGCTCAAGATGAGGTAAACAAATTATGTCAAGAAGAGGTGAAGGAATTAGCTCGGGAAGAGGTAAAGGAATTAGCTCAAGGAGAGGCAAAGGAATCAACTGAAGTAGAAGCAAAGTAGTGACAAGTATTTTAGCGCCAAAGCTTTTATTGAAGGGACACATTGGTATGGTAAATTCTTAGCTTATGAGCCATCTCATTATACTTTTGTGCCCTCAAGTGTCTTTTGATCAGTACATTCTGTTATCTGAACTTCATGGCGATGTTGTACAAATGTTTCAGCTGACATATATTGGAATTACCAAAGCTCTGGTTCCTGCAATACTTTTTCATGTTACATTCTTCACATGGCTAAGCTACATGGGTGAAGTGTGGTATGTTGACCAGCTAGAAAATGATCAAGCTGATCATCTATATGATTAGACATTTTTGCTGTTGAAATTCCAAATGGGGCCTGCCTGACTGCTAATAGACTGTCCAATCCTTCTCTTGAGGATTCTGTGACCGCTGGAATTTTTAATCCTTTAACTGTTTCACGTTTTCCCATTTGAAGCCACCTTGTTCCTTAGTTCTTACATTTTCTGTTGGCAGTGCTCATTGTACTTGCCGTCTTTTCCCTTAGTTCTCACGTTTTTTGTCAGCAGTGCACATTGTTCTTTCTTTTCTTTTGCTCTCCTTTGTTGTTAAGGTGGTTCCTTTTCTTGGGAAGGCGACTGTGATCTTGTTACTTCACAGGCAATTCCTATTGTCATATACCCGGATTGTCTCATAACTATGGACTAGTAGGCCAAGTAGGATTCCTATATTAATGTGAAAGGTATATTTATACCTTGATGTTTAAGGATTAATCTTTTCTACACTTTGATGGTTACGTTTGAGAAAAGAGACCACATTTACTTTCCTATACTGTCTTTTCTGTGGAAAGTGAGGGCTGAATTGTAAATTCTGTGTTTTTTTTTTTTGGTTTTTTTAGTCCTTTGTGTCTTTCCTTTATTTTTTTTCCTTAGTAGGTTCTCTATATAACTGTTTTATTCAGATTTATATAAATATTAAATACATACTGGATAGGCTCAGGAGAAGAGTCGTCAGTTTTTTCTCTTTCCTATGGCTTTGTTCTTTTAATGATCCACAAATGCAAATGAAGGGGAGTTTTTCAGCTCCTTCGAATCTTGCACTTCCATTTATGACAAGTGTTATGAAGAGAAATATATTTGGGAGTGGAAATACAATAATGAAATTCCTCTAAACATGTGTTTTTTTTAAGGAGAGCTGTCATTGTAAAGGACATTATCTTCTTTCTTTTTAAACTGTTCTGATTACCTAGCTGTGAGAACCATTTTTTTAAATTTTTTAAAATTTTATTTATCTTTGAATTGATTTATTTGGCTTTTATTTATTTACATGGACATAGTCTTATTTAGTTCGTTTGATCTTCCCCACTAACCTCAGTTAATGTTAATTATATCAGCACAATGTACAAAGGCTGAACACTCTTGATTAACCATCAGACAATCCCTTTGAAATAAAAGAGCGTGACTCACAATTGGATGAAATGAATTGTACATGAAAGAAAATAAAGTTGCAAGCATGCAATCTATTTTTTGGAATTTTCTGATATTTGTTACATTTTTATTGATTTTTAAATTCATTTTTTTTCATTTTTGGGTATTTTAAAATCATTGATTTCATTTATTTAATTATTTTCGTCATTTATTTATTTAAATTATGGTGATGTGAATTAAATTAACATTTTTGTTTATTTATTTGATTTAAAGGGAGATTAACCTAAGGTGGATAAAAAATGACATGAAACATAATTTGTTTGTTATTTTTAAGTTATGGTAAATTAAACAACAATGTTTGTGAAATATTTTACTAAGGTTTGTTGAAAAATTGGTTGATTTTGATTAAGAAATCAATTGGTGAAGAGTATGAAATAAACGTGACACTATGTGCAATTATTCATATAGTGCATGATTAAATGAGTGAGATTAGCCCATTAGGCCCATTAAGCATCACATGTAAAGATATACCAAAGGTCGGCCCATTAACCATCATTAGGCCCATTAAGCATTAATCATCATGGTCATTTAATACATCATGGCATAAAAGATCCAAGTCCGGCCCAATAAGCAATTTGTGGTCCAATAATAAATTTGGCCCAATAAGGGAAGCTCAATAGACCTTGCTTAAGACTTGAGAAAATTAAAATTTTGCCTTGCACAATATTTTTTAGGGCTGCCTTGCAGACCCTTCTCCTAGACTGTCTTATAGTCTTTCTCATAACCTTGCTCTGTGTTCCCAGCTTCAAAAATCCTCCCTCTAGCCTGGGGCGCCCCCCCTCCTTATATAGTGGAAGGAGGAGAGACCACCACCGGGAGGTTTGCGTACCTCCACCGGGGGGTTTGCGTAACTCCATCGGGGGTTTGGGTTGTAAATTTGCATTTTAGCCCCCGGCCATTTTCTTTCCTTTCTTTTTCCCATTTCTTTCTCTCTTTTGCATTTCGGGGCTTAGGGCATCGGGAGAGAGAGAGAGAGGCCGCGAGAGAGAGATGGCTGGGAGGGAGGAGGCGCGCTCCTCCTACTCTCTTCTTCCTCCCTTGGTCTGCGGTGAGCAGGGGATAGCGGCGACCTCCTCCTCTTCCACCAGCGGTGCAAGCAGCAGTGGCAGCCAGCATGGGTGCAGTGGTGGAGGCACCGACAGGTAAGGCCTCCTCCCTTTTTTCTTTTCTTATTCTTTTTCCTTCTATCTTCTTTTTTTATTCTTTTTCTTTGGGCAAAAACCGGTGCAACACTAGCTCATCAGCAAATTACATTTCAGTGATATGAAGCATTGTAATTAAAATTTCCTTACGAATTTACAAATTGTTAGCCCAGCGTTTTCTTCAGATATTGTTCTGTTCTGGTTTGTTTAAGTGCTGTGAGAGGGGTGGATTGTTCAGTGATTGTTGTCGGTATGTTGTAGTTTACACGTGTACTTTGTTCATCTGATTGTCATTCATTGTGAGCTACTGCGTCTCTTTGATGTTTGACACTGGCAGTCCATTTATAGAGTTGCTAAACTTCATCGAACCTCGTTGCTTTGTACTTTAAATACATCTTTTGTGTTTGAATTTTTGGTATGCCGTTTGGCAGGCACTGTCATGTAAAGCTTGGTTTTGAGTCTGGGGGTTACTAGATCCATTGCAGGATCATCAGGACTGGGCCATGTGACATGTCATTTGACCGACTGTCTACTTGTGGCTACCCCCTCTATGAGTTAGTGTTTCGTTCTTGCCCGCACTTGCTTTAGGTTGTTGAAGGTTTAGTAGAAATTCAATCATGACATGGTATAGAAACTGCTGTTATGGTTTTACTGGTTAAGCTCCTGGAACTGGGAGACTTGCAAAGACTTCTGGAGGTTCTAGATGAAGAATTGAACTGGGGAACATGGTTATGCTGTAGGGAAATTCTAAGCTGAAGAATCAGTTGGAGCACAATCCAAATAAAGACTTCTCAAGACTACAGATAAAGAGTTTCTTAAATCTCAGATAATGTCTTCATTGTGATGCGGGACAGTGTGGGGGAAAGGGAAAAAAGATTGATCGCCTTGGGAATCACGCCTAGAGGGAGAGAGGACGACAGAGGAGTCAAAGGGGTTCTTTTATCTTCATTCTCTTGAATATCTCCTCCAAGAGGATTACAAGAGTAGTTATAGAGACTAAATCCTAAAGACTCCATTTGACCCAATAATGATCAAAATAACCCTGAGACCTAAAAATAGGCTAAAATTGTATCCGAAATGCTAAAAAATGGAAAATGCACTAATGGGCCTCTTTCGGCCTTATTCTTACAACCAAAGACTCGAATAACTAAAGCAAATACATTAATAACGTGGGAACTCTTCGCTAAGCCATAAAGATGTCAATGTTGTAATTGGGTTCATCTTCAAGCTTGGTTGAGTCGAATCTGTGTTTTCCGTTGTCCCACTTTCGCATCATTCTCCCCCTCTTTGGAAAAGTTTGTCCACGAATTTTGAAGTGCCGAAGTAGGACAAAAATGAACACCATAGAGTGAGTATAGAAGTCCGTGCGAGCAATCATTTCAAAGATCTTGAGTCGTCGGCCAACATGCGCCACACAAAAATCTGACCATGCCACATCAACATGAGAAGGCTCCAGAAGTATCACGACATCTGATGGAACAACTGTTGAAATCACCTCATGCACAGTGCCATCCATCAAATCTGAGTCAGCGGTGAGTACAGAATCATCCATCGAATCCAATTCAGAATCAACACATGAATTTTGATCTTGCACGCCTGTTCCTGTCTCTTCTTCATACTCGTCGATCAGTGCAGGGTCAGCTTCATAATTCACATCCTTCATTGAGATGTCCTGTGCTACCGACTTCGGAGGCAACTGCGGGGTGCACGTGAAGCCACCATAAGGAACTATGCATGCTTCGAGCGGTGGCAGTAGAACACATGACATCGTTCGAGATTTCAAATCAACATATCGCTCGGCTAACCACTCAACCCCAAGAGTGATGACAAGCTTGTCAGATGGATAGATCCCAATTCAGACGCCGTTTGAATAAACACACCGCAGAAGAGTATCACAACATCGACAATCAAAAGAGAACTCTACAAAAGCGACGTTTGGATAGATGATAATCTCCCCTGCTCGAGATAAACCTGAGACGTAATTACCTGGCTAATCAGGTTCGAGCAACATAAGAACAAACTGAGTATTCAGTATGCAAACACTTGCCTTGGCAAAACATGACATCATATCTATGGACATATAGAAGCAGACGACCATGTTGACCAGAACCTTGACTTGTGAGAACGAAACTCGTGTGGGAATACCAGTAGGTATAGGTACGCGTGAGCAATTCTGTCGACGACCTCTGGGCAGATTCATCTGCTCGACACCCTCGAGCGGCTGGTCGGTTGCCTGATCTGCATGTCTCTGACTGTGGCGGTCGGATCTAGCTGCACTGACTGTAGCACTGGAGAGACAATAGATCCCCCGTGAAGACGGCGCAACGCGGTGTGGCTTGTAGGACTCGCCTATTCACGGCTTGGGTATAAAAGACGTTGACGAAGGCCACATGGAGTAGCAGCTTGGGGCTCGCCTCAGCGCCTATTGGGGTGGTTTGGGGCTTGGATCCCGTCGTGTGGTATTGTGGTGCTGCGTGGCCCTCATGCATGGGAGCGGAGTGGAGGGGAACGGGCGAAGCAGTTCTGTGGCGCGGCGATTGCAGAGCTGTGGCAGCAGCGAGATTAGCGGCTATGGCAGAGGGAGGCGGTGTGGCCGGGGTCGCGTGATGGTGGCCTATGCGGGGGCGGGGGTGGCAGCGTTGCGGGAGGGGAGGGGGGTCACGGACGTGGCCCACCTTGTTGCATGGGCGACGGGGCCGATGGGGATGTTGCGGGCGCATGCGCAAGTGTAGGGGTCGTGAAGTGGAACGATACGGCTACTTCGCTCTCTCACGGGCACAAGTGACGAAGCCTGTGCTTGTAGGCGTAGGGCGATGCAGCGTTTGCCTTGTGGTACGAGTGACGATGCCTTTGCGTGGGACTCTCGAGCGACATGGTAGAGGCACGTCTAACGATGTGTCTTGCAGCGTGAGAGAGAGAAGAGGACAAAAACGTGGGAACGAGCGACAATGTGGGCGCACCACGAACATGAGAAGAAGGCAGATCTCGGCTCCGTGGAAGAAGTTGAAGCCGGCTTTGATATCAACTGAAGCGGGACGAACGTAGGGGAAGATGGGCTTCGCACTTGGAGGGAGAGGGGGGAGGGAAAGAGGGAGTCTTCGCACCGTGGGAATTGTGCCAAGAGGGAGGAGGAGGGAGGGAGAGAGGATGACAGGGGAGTCAAAGGGGTTCTTTTATCTTCATTCTCTTAAATACCTTTGCCAAGAGGATTACAAGAGCATTACTGTAGATTAAATCCTAAAAACTCCATTTGACCCAATAATGACCAAAATAACTGTGAGACCTAAAAATAGGCTAAAATCGTATAAAAAATGCTCAAAATGGAAAATGCACTAAGAAGCCTCTTTCGGGCTTTATTCTTACAACCAAATACTCAAATTAAGAAATCAAATACATAAAGATGTCGATGTTGTAACTGGGTGCCTCTTCAAACCTGGTTGAGTTGAATCTGCGTTTTCCGCCTCCACATCACATTGAAATGATGTATTCATGATGTCGAAATTATATCATGCCGATGAGTTGATGCCGGTATCCGGTATATATCTCTTTTTTCTTTGGCATGAACGCAGTGTAGAGTGGCCTACGTAGGAGGCCAAAGAAGGATATCTTGCTGATTAATGGCAATTTTTCTGGACTTGGATGAGTGTCTGTTATATATATATATATATAGCCTTGTCAATGGATCCATAGGATCTGAAAACCCAATTCGGATCCGAAATTTAAATCGAATTCGGATCATACACTTTGACCCGAAATTACGTTTTCATCTGAATTCAGGGCGAGTCATATTGATCCGAAATAATCCCAATCGGATTTCCATTTTGGGGCTTCGAAAACCCGCTTTGAAGAGAAAAAGGGTCTCGCGCGAGCTATTCCCTATTCTCATCTCCCATCACTCTCGTAGCCTAGGGTTTCTTCCTTCCACCCTTCTCCGCAGCGGTGACCCCCCTTCTGATTGGCGACAGTGGCGGCCATCCACTGGCGGTGAAGATGGCAGTAGCGACAGCAGAGACCTTGCCTCTGAGCATCTAGGGGAGGAGCCAGGAGACGTCTTTCGCCCCTTCAAGTTTTGGTGTCTTATTGGGTTTTTTTGGTACTCCGTCCCTCTTCACCACTCTTTTTTTGTTCACAAACTGGTCTGTCTCTCTTCCCCACACTGCTCTCCTCTCTCTTTCTCTCTCTCTCTCTCTCTCTCGGCTGCGAATTCTTTGTGCAGTTTTGTTTATGTGAAAGGAACATGCGATCCCCCTTCTGATTTGAATCTATGGCAGCAGCGACGGCGAAAGCCCGGTCCAATGGCAGCACTGCGACAACAACAACAAAGACCTTGCCTTCTGCGCGTTGAGGGGAGGAGCCAGGGGACGCCCTTCCCCCCTCGTTTTGGTGTCTGGTATCACCAACTCCAGTCTATTATTATGCGTCTCCGCTGTGTCTTCTCCTCTGACACCCCCGCTAATTGCAGTTTACCGCTACGTCTCTCCACCACCTCTTTTGCCGCTGCTATCGACCCCGGTCTATCACTATGCCTCTTCTCCCCCTTCACCGTTGCTTGTCTCATGCGAAACTCCGCCGGTGTCCTCTTCTCCCATGCCTGCTCCTGTATACGAAGGCCCGTGCCGCCCGTCTTCGGGTCCCATACCCATCAGCTCCCCCTGCCTCCTTCTTATAGATTCTTTTGAGAGCTTTCCCCATCTGAGCATCCATTGATCAAAAGAAAAAAAAAGAACATCATTTGTGCTTCTTCTTTTGCTTAATTCTCTGGTGAATTATCTCCGTCTCCCTCTTTCTCTTCTCCGTGGCCAATGTTATGGAGGAAGATTACAGGAAAGCTGTAAATTTTTTTGTGCTTGACTCTTGTTTGGAACATTGCCACCGCGAAAAACTGACAGAGGAACAGAGAAGAGAACACACATTTATTTGATAAATTAAAAGATGTCTAATTTGTGAATAAAATGGTCAAGAGACAAGAAAGAGAACTAGGCGCAGGGATATGAATGTATAGTATGGAGTTTATGAAGGAGAAGTAGAAAGCCATGGTGTTATCGTCCATTATACTTCTGATTTTTTCCATTTATTTTCATATTTATGGTTATTAGATGATCAATTATGGATTCTTAGATAGAGCTTGTCGTCTGCCCCTCCTTGATTATTTTCTTGTTTATGCTTACTGTTTTTATCCTCATGCTTTTGTAGTTTGTACATCCCTCTTTGTGGTCAGAATCATCAAAACATGATAGAAGTTAAATTAGCATCTTTGCCTCGGGATCCTGTATGTGCTTACTGGATTCGGATGTGAACCTTTATTTTGGGTTGTGATCTGAACCCGGATCCGGAATATTTCCAAATTTCGGATCTGAGTTGGATCCAAATCATTTGATTTCGGATCTGGGTTCGGATCATAAAAGATCCGATCTGTTTATACTTTATAGGGGTAGAGAGAGAGAGAGAGAGAGAGAGAGAGAGAGAGAGAGAGAGAGAGAGAGAGAGAGAGAGAGAGAGAGGTGCTGGGGTACGGCGGTGCGGCCCCGCTGTATCCCAGCCGCTGCCGTTGGACATCTAACGGCAGCCAAAAAAAAGAACAGGTGCGTGCAGTGCACGCTGCCGTTGGATCCCGCTGCACTCCAGGCACCCCCAGCATTTATGTATATATATATATAATTTTCAGGTACTTCATCATCGTCATTATCATCACTCTAATGTTAGCTCTGGGAATATAATGGTGGATGATTTTGTGTAAATAGTGAGATATTAGCTGATGGAGGGGTGTAGGGACTAGGGAAATAGAATAGGATTTCACCGGTCCTTGATTTTAAGGTTTATAAGTATCATTATAGGGTATTTTCAGTGGATGTGAAGAAGTTGAAGGGTGAAGGAATATTAATGGCAGGTTGGACAGTTGTCACACAGCCCTTTTTTGGTTTGATATGCAGTTCTTTGAGGTTTTCTCGCGGGGGCTTGGAATCAGGCTCCACTGACATTTCATTTGCTGGTAGGGTATGCTCTTGGAATCTGTAGTGACGATTTTATTGGTTTGATTCATGGGAGACATGTTTGCTCCTTGTTCATTGGTGGATGAGGGTATGCATAAAATTGCTTTCTAGTGGACTTCATATTCTCATCCTCAGTGAGCGGGGAAGATTGCAGATTTTCTGCTTGATCTGTGTTCTTTCTGGATTTGGCTCAGCTTGTCAAATCAAAGAGGTGTGATTATCCTGTTTTCATGAGCATTCCGTTGGGAAATTTTTGCTAGACATATTTTCGCATGAAGAGCTTCAGGAGATGTGTGAGTTTGGGGCTGGGTATTAAGAATAAGGATGGCCTTTGATAAGTCTGAAGATGTTTTGTAGATTACAATAGCTTGGAGGTGTGTGAGCGTTCAGGTTTCAACTGGACATCTCAGTCTGAAAATATTTTTTGCTTCATAGAGCAATTCTAGGGAAATGAAGAAACATATGAAGAATACTCCACTTTTCCAAAGGAAATGAGGACCACTCATGGTATCCAGGGAGGAGTTCTGGAATTGGAGGATTGAGCTGTTAAACTTTAGATGATCCAAGGAAAAATGTGGTGTCAAAGGTAAGTACTTTGGAATGTTTTGAGAGGATAAAGTTGGGTGGAGAAAACTTAAAAAAGGCGCCTAAGTGCCCTTCCCCTCCTCTACCTTAGCAAATAGAAGGGCACCGTCCAGAAGTTAGCATAGCATTGGCAAGGACTGGTAAGATGACAAGGACCACTAACTCAGGATTATGAGCTTGATAAAAGCTTAATGCACTTGCCCAAGTGAACTTGCTGCACTCGGGCAGTCACATGGCAGTACGTGGCGCCAAGTTGAGCACATCGTGGGCTGGCAAGTAGGGGGAACAGTGGGTCGTGGCGGCGAGTGGCGGTGGTGGACGGTGGCGGCAACTTAGGCTCCAAAATACAAACTTTGTGCTCCAAAATATAAACTTTGGGCTCAGACATTTTACCCTTAAGGTTTAAAAATATTGACTGGACTTCTAATAGTAATTTGAGCTCCAAAATACAAATCTTGGCTCCAAAATATGATCTTGGGCTCTAAATAGTGACTTTGGTCTCCAAAATAGTGACTTTAGATTCTGCTGTCGGCTGCAGGCTGCTCCCCTTGTCTGCCAGTCCGTGCCATGTGGGCTGCCACCTTAGACTTTATTGCACTTGGTACACTTGCAGCAAGTACAGTTAAGTCTTTCTCTATCAACTTTTGTGAGGAGTTCTTCATCGAGGATGAAACTTCTGCAAGGTAAGTGATGTTGGAGCATATTGGGAGCTTCTTTTGTATTCGGGCCTACTTATTTGTGTGGGCTTGAGGTGCCTTGTGGGCCAAGAATGTTTAATTTTTTTGACCCAGTAGTTGTTAGATTTATTTAGAGTCTTTTATATTTCTTATGTACTTTTCTTTTAGGTCTTCAGTTGGTATGGCCCATGGGCCTTTAGAAGTCTGGCTCATTTTGGAAGCCTTACCCCTTTATAAAGGGGACTGTGTTAGGTTGTAGGAAGCATGAAAGAAGAATTAAAAAAGAGTTGTTTTTTTTAAAGCGTTGCCCCATGTCTCCCTTCTCCATCAGGTCTCCCTGCGATGGGGAACCCCGCCGGACCAGATTGTGCGGTGTGATGTCCTCTCTGGCCAACCCCGTCACTGCCGTCCGGTCTGCCACCGCCTCCCTCCTTTGGTTCGGCTGTGTCCGGCATCCCCTGCAATGGGGAAGATAGGTTGCTGGCACCAACAGTGCTGCGCTTCCTCGCCCTGCAGCACTGAGCTTCGACCACCAATGGCATCGCTGTGGCCATCCTCTTCTCCTCGAGGTTCCCCACCACCGCTTTTCCCGGGCGTTCCTTCCTCCACCCATGCCACTGCTCCATTCCGCCTGCAGTCCCTCCACCTCTCTCCTCGGCATGTCCAGCCACAGGCCAGCACCAGGATCACATCCTCCTCCCCCTGCTCAACCCGCCTGGAGCTTTGCCAAGCCTCCCCAGCGCTGCCTTCCCCTGTGTGGCTTCCAGCAAGGGTGTTCCAGCCTAGCCAGCCGAACATGCAATCCAGGCTATGCTTGTCCAGCCTCTACACACCAGCAGTGACTGTTGAGCTCTGCATGCGAAGCACACACCAGCTGTTTGACATGTAGCCCAGCTCACCTTGGCACAGCAGTCGGCCCCATATTGCAGCAGCTTCTGCCCACCCAGCAGCTCTTTTGTGATTTGTGAGCATTTCATCTTGGATAATCAGCTACTTCCAGGTGTTCGGTGATTTGCTTAGCGTGAGGACAGTATGTAGGCCGCACGACGAGTGCTTGACAGATTCGTCTCGCATCAGTAACATGCTTGGGGTATAGTCAATTTCTGAGCATTACAAATCTAGGATTCACTCTTTCCTCCATGTTATTCTTCTGTGCTTGTTACATATCTTAAAGGCTGTTTGGATGCACCCTATTAATGCATTTAGGTTTAGTATAAACTCATTTTTAATCGTAACCATAGTTTGGATATTTAAAAATAGGTTTGTCATAAACTTAATTAGGTTTACCATAAGCTCAAAACTTGCTCAAAAACACGTTTGCTATAAACTTAAGAGTAGCTTTATGCAAAAACACACTTGCCATGTGTCGGAATAGACTTGTATGGTAGATCCCTTCACCTCCTCCTTGCAACCTTTTGCGTTTCCCTTCCCTTCTCGTTTCCCTTCCCTTCTCTTTTCTTCCTGCCATCCTCACAAGGGAAGCACGGAAGAAAGCTCTCCCCCTCGGGTAATATCTTCACTTTTTGTTTTCTTTGTTAGTTTTTCTCTGTGCTTTCTCTATTGACATAAAGCACGCCAACAGCAGCCTCCATTGACGTTGGTGAGTGTGTATTTTTTATGTTTTCTTTATTCTTTCAAAGGCGGCAACCTATTCTTACGTTGGTGAGTTTTGTATTTTTTATTAGTTTTTTGTGATTGTTTATGCAGGAAGCATGTTATTTGCTGTACCTTATTTGATTTGTTTTCTATTGATTTTATTATTTTTTGATGTTTACTTTTTTATGAAATCTATGCATCCAATGTATCTTTTACTTTTTTACTTCTTTTAGTCTGAACTAGAATTGTGATAGCTTGTGTATCATTCACAATTATTTACCACGTCAAGATAAATTGTTGATCGTCTCTTCCAATTACTACAAAACCGAGACAGATATATTTGTCGAAGAAATGAGACAAAATGAACAACAATCTGCTGCATATTTTACTTCACAAGAAAGAGAAGTTGAAACATTGAGTAAAAATATTGCATAAGCACTTTGGTTATCTTACCAAGAGATATCTTACTTTCAAATTTTTATTTATGCTTTTTTATTAAGCATTTGTGGACAACTATTTCATAAAGTTTTTGGACCATTGCGTGATTTAGATCAATATTGTTAAATCATTTGTACATTTGTTTTTTATTTTGCTAATACTTAAGAGAGAGGAAGAAGTGAGAATAGTAATGTGGAGTGGTAATCTCACCATGGTACCATAACTAATTATTTTGTCTTTTTAGTGTCAACCAAACAGAGGTTATAATAAACGTAATTAAGTTTATGTATGTTAACCAAACATGAGTTAACAAAAATAATTTTGTCATAAACTGGTTTATGATAAATGCATTTATAATAACTCTATTTGAGTTTATGAATAGTTGCATCCAAACAACCCTTAGTATTTTGGGGAGAGACTCTAACTTGATGGATTGCTTTCTAGAATAGTTGTATGTTCTTATATGTGTGTAGGATTCAAATTAACCTTCTTTCCATCTACTGTTAGTTGAAAATATTGGTTTAAAGTTATTGTTGCATGCATATGTAATAGCTCAATCACCATTATGATTTTTTCCCCCTTGGTATGAATAGAAAATTTTGATTTATTTGTCCTCTTATTCTGGGCTATGCTTATTACAGCTGCCTCTTCGATTGTTCTTAACCCTTCAGATTGTATATTCTCTCTTATTCTGGGCTATTGCTCATTATGGCTGCTGCTTCGATTGTTCTTTAACCCGTCAGATTTTATACTGCCTTAGCTATTAATCGTCATGTAATGAAAGGGGTCTGTCCGGTCTGATATGCTTATAAAGTTTTGATGACCTTTTCAATTCGAGGAGTGTGATATCCGCGGAGCGGATTACACATTATGGTTTGCCTTGCCGGCAAGAAAAGCCACTTCCTCTGCCACCACATGGAGGAAAAGCTGTGTAGTGGCATGCGGAGGCCCGTCGTCAGAGGTCACACTGTGTTCCCGTGTTTGGATCAGACCTGGACAGTAGTTACAGCAATGGCTACCATCTCCGCGTCTGCGTCTGTGAGAGGCTGAAGTTTCTCGAAATCCGATACATTTACTGCAGTAGAGGCTGCTGCCGTAGTTCCAACCAGGGCGCCCCTCTCGAGACCCTCGATAGTGTGCATACTGCATACCATGGGTTCTCCCTATCTTCTCTTGCCTCCTCCGACCGAACACTGCTGGTCTAACACAGCTAATATGTTGATTTCGAGTCACAAGTTGAAGGAAAGAAGTACCGAGGGTTCCGGTGGAAGCTCGTAGTTTTCACTTCCTTTATTTTCTCACCCTGTTTTGCTTTTACATGTTTTATGACAGTTAACGGAGCCTATTCTAATTTCAGCATGGTCATTGGCCCAAGTCAGGCAGACTAAAACTAGTCTATAGCCACGTTCTGATTTATTTGACTGGCCTTCTATTTGCAAGTTCAGATGTTTCATTTGAATCAAGTCAGATATATTTTTGTGCGTGAAGAATGATATTGTTTTATGCGAAAGGAAAAGGCTGCTTAAAATCATAATGTATTACTTGCTAGGTATATCTTTTCATTCTGGGGTTATTTTTCGTCGCCAATTACTTGGTGTAGTGTGATTATTACTTGCTAGGCTATTTTTTCAATCATACTTCTAATGTTATTCTATGACTCAAGGTACTTCTATTTTATGCACCAATGGAAAAGATGAAAACTTTTGGTGTTCTCTAGAGAGGGTAATAAACATAACGTGAATTGTTTGATAGGTAATTTTATTAGTTGAATGTTTGACAATATTTTTCTTCACTTACTATCTCTCTTTTAATTAATAGAATTATTTGTTAAGCAATTTACATCATATTTATTACCCGCATCTGTTTGTTTGCACGGAAAACCCGGGTGAGGAAGTAGTTTTCAGGAAAATTTAATTTTTATATCATTTGGTACCATTGAAAATTAAAATCTGAAAAATTAAATCACCAAAAATCCAGATTTTGGCATCCACGGGAAAACCGCGGATGCCGTTTTCTGCGCAAGCGTGGATGCCAGTCTGCTGCAGTTTCTACAGTGGTTTTAGGCGCATTATTCATGTAAATTATATTTTATTTTTTTTTCCACTCATTTAAATAGTCTTTGTCAAATTTAATTATTTTTTATTAATTAATTTATTTTTTTTATTTTTTTATTAAAATATCTGTAGAATACTATCCATTCAAATTATGTTTTTTATTTTATTTCTCCTACTTTAAATTGTCTTTGTCAAAGTTACTTGTTTTTCATTAGTTATCTAATATTTTTTATTTTTTAAAATATTAAAAATAAAAAATAAAAAATGAAAATTTTGATGAATAGTGTACTATGAGTATGTGGCCTCCTCTCGTTACAATAGACCATAATATCTCATGTATCTCCATTCAATTCTTTAGTAAAAATTTACATTTAATATTGTTGACTTTTTATCTTTTCTTAATATTTTATTTACACAAATAACCAATGAAAATATTTACCTAACAACCAAATGGACAATTACGATTTTCATTTCCATGTAAAAGTTAATTCTTGAAAATTTTTTTTCCTATGAATTTATTTTACATACAAACAAACAGATCCTAAGCATTTCTCAAAGGATGTTTTCCCCCACAATGTGAGACTTTGCGTACCCATACAATACAGATCTAAGAATGATGCTGATATAGTTACATATAGGGTTGCAAACGGGTTAGACGCGGCATTCTGACTTCGATAACATTAGGTTTTTTTTATTTCGATTTATGTTCCAAAATTCTGATTTACTTATCGGAATCAGAACCTGGTTGTTATTGCGTACAATTTATTTCTTTAAAAGGGAAAAAAATAAAATACGATACAATTTTATATGTTCAGATTCTAGTAGCCTACCGGAAATTCCTTTCCCGAGTTCATTAACTTACTGTCATCATTTTATGATTGGAAATTCTCACACCAATGACGCTAACTTACCGGTATCATTTTATGATTCCAATTCCAATTTTAAGAATTGGAAGCGGATGAGAATTTTGAAAATATGAATTCCATGTGCAGCCGATACGTTTTTTTTTGAAAAAGGATCTCTTTAGCTAGTATACATGTAGTACTGACATTTATATGTTGCAGTTTGCAACAGTATTAGCTTGTTAAGGATCTTTCTTTCATCATCAAAATCCGGGTGGTGAGTAGAGAAGATCTTCACATTTTAACCTTTCTTTTTCTTTCGTGGAATCTGATATGGGACTATAGGTTCACACCTTATATATGTTACAATACTTTCTTTTTACAAGGTCCACGACGGCTTCACTCTAGACGGTTTTCACTCTGGGATGTAAGAAAAGAAGAAGAAATCCAAGTAGTTCTTTTCACAAGTAGCCTTCTCTACAGTAACGCTCGTTCATGTGCTCTTGTAAAGAAGATGCATTGCAACGCCCATATAGATTCAATAAAGGGCGAGATTCAGACACCATTTGTTAAGAATCTTTCCCTCATCCCTAAAACCCAGATGATGAGGAGAGGAGACCCTCACATTTTAACTCATCTATTTTCTTTGTGGAATCCGATATGGGATTATAGACTCACATCCTATATACGTTACATAGTTTTAAAATTATCTAAAAAAAATCGTAGATATGTTACGATCATGAGCCCATTTGGAGACGGGCGTGTCGTCGATCCACTGCCCTATTGGGTGGCTGCTTATGCCATAGTTTTTCGCTTATTTAAACTTGACTTAATTATATATGCACCCCCAAAATTTATCATTTTCTTACATATGCTCTTTAAATTTCCTCCCCATTAAATATATTTCATATTTGACAAAAAAATATCAATTATTTCTTAGGTTACTAGCCGCCATAATCTAAAGAATATTTAGTTAAAAAAGAA
This sequence comes from Colocasia esculenta, assembly GCA_014218235.1. NCBI lineage: Eukaryota > Viridiplantae > Streptophyta > Magnoliopsida > Alismatales > Araceae > Colocasia > Colocasia esculenta. Next base: position 9,779,126 of record CM024757.1, on the reverse strand, counting down.
GGAAATAGCCTTATCAAAAAGTTGTGTGGGAGAAAGAGAAGAAGAGAAGATAATTTTTAATTGAAGGCGAGTTAGTTTTTTCTACCATTTAATCTAACTATGATTAGCTTCAAATGGTGGAAGAGTACTTATGATATTATCTATCTATATCTATACTAATATAATAATACTCAGTTTGGAGCAGCCACGTGGCAACATGAACTCAAATTCCCTCCAAAACTCTCAAATACCTCTCCTTCACCTCTCCTTCCTCAATCTTTTATGGATCTATTAAGCAGGCAACTGTTAATAAATAATCTTGGTAAATCTTGCAGCTCCATTTTTCAAAAAACTTGCAATTTTATGCGACCTGAAGTTTTAGTAACCATGCTACGTATTCGGAATTAATTAGTAGTTTTTTTAAAACCATGCTACATAGCCGGAATTAATTAGTTGTTTTTTAAAAAATAAAAATAAAATGTCAAAATGTAACACAATAGTATGCCATCTGGTTTTAAGATAACTCTCACATGTAAATCTTGCTAAATCTTACAACTCCATTTTTTAAAAAACTTAGAGTTTTATGCCACCTATTATCAATCGATATATTTTTCTAATAATTCTGATTTACTAACCTTGCTATGTAGCCAGAATTTAATTTTAAAATTAAGATATATTAGTATAGACATAGATTATCACCATGTACACGTCAAAATGTCAAAAGATAATAGCACATACTTTTTTAAAATTTAAAAAATTTGTTCACTCCAGTATCAACAATGGCGTGAACAAACTATTGCAGGACTATACAAACATAAATCGCCTGCAAAAGTTGACATAATTTTACTACGCCAAAGTGAGGCAACAATAAATACACTTATTAATATAAAAATATTTATATATTAAAACAACTAATTATGTTAACTATTTTAGATATTATTATTTATTAAAATTTAAATATTTAAAAACTTTCCGTGTATCGCACGAGCAAAGAACTAGTTAATATAATATAACTCAGTCTTGGAGTTGTCACGTGGCTGTACCAGGATAATCTTATTCTCTCCATAATATCTCTCTCCCTAAAAATAGAAATACATATAATTTAAATTAACTAAATAATTATATTCTTACTTTCTCTCTCCAACTTTTTCTCTTATTAAAATTTTTTCAAATATATCTAAACGTTCAAAAAAACTCTCAACCTCACTCTCACCTTTCTTAAACTAATAAAACTTACTAATATAATTTCTCTCTCTTTTCTTTCCCATTAAACATCTCTTTATTCCTAAACATTCACTTCTTTATTCAAAATTTACTTTTATAAATAATAAAAAATATTATCCTCATATATACTACTTATAAAATTTATTAATTTAAAACTATCCATTTTCCGTACAATACACAGGCATACAATACAACTAGTATATTTAAATACGAAGTACCTAACTACGTTACGACGTACCACCCTACCACCACGTGCCGGTCTCAGTTTTTAAATATGTTTTTATTAGTACCGCACCAAGGGCCTCCATCTGTGTGACCCGCACGAGCCTGCCCGCTTTCTTCTCAAAACAAACTTCCCGCTCGAGTGCTCTAAAGATTTGGAGGGTTTGAATGCATAAGAGGAGACCTGAGATCCCGCTTTTTGCTCTTTTTGTCTCTCGCAGATCCAGAACCTTTGCTTCTCTCTCTCTCTCTCTCTCTCTCTCTCTCTCTCTCTCTCTCTCTCCGTCCCACAATACAGCCATGGACGAAGCGGGGCATGAGTCGCTGATGCAACAGACGGCCAAGGGCGGCGCTCCTGTAGGTACCGTTTCTTCTCCCGACTACACTTTCAAGCTCCCCCACTCTCCCTCTCCTGGTTTTCGATTTGCTTCCAATCCGTGCTTCGTGTTTTCTTTTGCTTTGTCCCCTCCCCGCAAATGGTACTCCGGCTCTTTGTGTTGACGCATTCTGAAGTGTTCATTTGGCTCGCCACAATTTACTTCGGACAAGTTGGGGCTCCACCGTTTGCGCAGTATTGCGTGGCTCTTACCGTGTTCCCCCCCCCCCCCCCCCCCCACACACACACACACACACACACACACAAAATTTGAACACGAGTTTCTTCCCATTTCAGTTTGCAAAGGTAATGTTGGTGAGAATCACCGTGGCGGTTTGTCAACTGAAGACATGGACAACAAGGAGAACTTTTGCACGGCATCGGAGAACGGTCTGGATAGATTGACCATTTACAAAGCAATGCCGCCAACAAGGAGGGCCAAAAAGGGCGGGGGTTGTAACCTGAGAAAGAGCTTGGCTTGGAACAAGGCTTTCTTCACCGAGGAAGGTATGTTGCGATTGCCCACGTTCTTTCGAGGCTTCTGTCTTTTTTGTACTGGGTTTATTTGTCTGTTTTACCATTGCCCAGGTGTTCTTGATCCCTTGGAATTATCCATTTTGAGTGGGTCTGCCACTAAATCTAAAGTGAGTTTATTAAACGGCATCAATGGAGAATTTTCACCACTGACGAGCTATGGCGTTGGTACTCGAGTTAGTTTGGACAGTAAGACACGTCAGGTATCTGCATTCGATGACAAGAAGGATGGCGACTCGTTTTCTACCTTAGAATCTTCGGGCCATAAAGACAGTGTGCTTCATATGGTTAGTTCCGTTAAGGGGATTCCAATTTTATTTCTAGGTGCTTTGTCTTAAGGAATAACCCTACGGTTAGTAAAAGTTTGTGCACGTTTATTAGGTCCCAGACAAGGCTACATTAAGCAAAGGAATCTGCAGAAGCATCCCGCGGACTCCAGCTGCATCTTCATATCCTTCTAAGTTATCTGTGTTATTCCTTATGATAGAAATGCTTATGGCAACCCTGTTGTTTTTGTAGCGACCTTCAGAGTTTTGGCTTTTTAACTTGTTCCTTTTGAAGATATGGAGCTCTCCAGAATGTCTGCTCATAGTTTGCATGATTGGAAACAAACCTTAACTATTTTGAACGCAGAAGAGAGTGGCAAATACTAACACATCAAACCCAGCATCAAAATTGCCAAGGTTCACAGCCACAAGGTCACAAACCTCTTTGATTTTTCCTAATTCCGGGTGTAGTGAACCGACAAAGGAGCATTCTATTCAAAATAGTAAGCCAGGTTATTTTTCTACATACCGTTAGTTCTCCATGGCAAGCAAAATCTGTGCATGGTTATTTAGTAAAAGGCTAGTCATGCGCATTCAAATGAAATGCTGCTGTGCTTCTTACAGCTAACATTGATCATAAGGCTCAACCCAAAGGATCCTTATTGAGTCCGAACAAGGCACTCAATTACTCGAATTCATCTTCTAGAAGCTCTGAACATGAGGAGAAAACAGTAAGAACTTTGTTACTTTTTGAGATAGCAATAACATTTTGTTAAAATTTGCATGCACCCTACAGTTGGAGAGTCTAAAGTGAAAGACTTGTTTATTAGTCCTTTTCACTGGGATGAGATGGTTCACTTTCCAATTTCTTCTGTTGTGTTCATGAACAGTTCAATGAAACTTCTGAATTGCCTCCATCAGCTGACATTCAGACATCAGAGATGGGGAAATCCATCAGTCATTTGAGAACACTTCAAAGTCAGCTACCTCCAAAGAGGTTGTCTTTGTCTGCATCAGTTGGCAGTTCTAACTTTCAAAAGGTTGAGCATTCATTTTCACAAAATGCTCAACATTTCCAAGGGGGGCGTCCACCCAAACAAGTCCAAGGAAAACCATCATGCTTGAGAATGCCTACACCATCATTAGGATTCTTCTGTCAGGTATCATTATATATTATTGTAGGGGAGACCTTACTTTACTGCACCATAATTCACGTTATTCACTTGAACCAATGAGCAACTGATAATCAGTTATTGTCACATTGTTCTAGGAGAAAATTCCTCCCCATGGCCTTCAATCGCAGGAGTTTAAAAAATTTGGTGCTTCTGAACGCAACAGTCAGTCTTTAAAAAACTCTCAGTCTCAGAGTCTGAAGCACACAGATGATTTCAAAACCTTGCATGCATCACAGGGACGGGGTCAACCCGGTGGATCAGAATCTGCAGGAACAAAAGCTTGTGCTATTTCAACAATTTTCAGCTCCAAATATGCTGGTTATTCAGGAAATCTTCTTGTGCCTTCTGTCACAAATTCTACATTGAACAAAGACATAGATAAAGTGGCTTCTAAGAGAAAGATGCCGAGGAGTGCCACAAAACCTCAGGTTACTTGCAGTCGAAAAAAGGACAAGGATATGCATTCTTACGGCTTGGTGGATGAGGACAACATGGAAAAGCAAACAAGTACTCAAGGCTCTGGATGTGAACCTGAATCTCCAAAGCATCTAGTGTCATTGGCAGATAACAGCTCATTGTCTGTAGGAAAAAAAATCACAAACATTTTGAAACCAAAAAATGACTTTGAAAATGGAATTTATCTAGCTTCTGAAAATTCTAACAATGTTACAATGCAAAATTGTTCGCCCAAGCAACTGCAGCAAGGCGACTGTGGAATAGGTGAGCCGCTGACTTGTGAGCAGTGGGAAGAGTCATGTAAAACAAGTGTTTCTGCTGGCAATGAGTGTTCACCGGGTGGAAAACATGATTCATTCTCTTGTTTGAGCTTTGAAAATAATGATAAAGTTGTTGATAGAAGTCCTTTGTTAGAAATTGAGACATCTTTGAGTTACAGCAAGTTGCCACTAGCTGGGAGCACATCCACACTAAGATTCCATTCATCAAGTGAGAAACTTGTTCCAGCAGTTGAATGTGAGAGCACAGAACATGCTGTACATGGTCTGGGGCAGTGTAGATTGAATCATGATATCATCTTATCAGAGGAAGCCCATGATGCCAAGCAAAGTGATCACCAAAATCGTGAAGTACCAGTTTTGAGAATGGAAAACCAACTTGCTTCTCAAGATAAGAGTGAAGCTATAGTAGAGTGAGCAAAACTTCTTCATCTAGTTTGTTTTTCCTTTGTTATTTTTGTTACTTGCATCAAGTATCTCTCTGACATTGTTTTTGGCTTTGGCAGCAAGCAGGAAGCCATGGAGAAACAAGAGAATGTTTCCATTTCATTGAATCAACTGAACGTCGCACCATTCTCAGATGAATGGTTTACTGCTATGGAGTCTATTGGTGAGGTACTTATTCTGTCGTGACCATTTTTATTTCCATTACTGTCATTCTTTGATATTTTAATCTGTACCTTTGAATCAGCATATTATATCATTTAACATTAACGGCTTTAATTTTGCCATTTGTACCCCAGAAGTTAGTGACTCCTTATAAGTTATAATTTAATCACTCAAGTTTGGAAGGAGAATGACTAATATACCGCGCTTAAAGAGGGTTCCTTCAGAATGGGTAGAGTGCTAATTTTTATCTTGATCCATTAACAGCGAAAGAATTTTCTTTTGGAGTTGATTGGATTGGCCCCTCCAACTCAAAACCTTAAGGCCTTGAGTGAAGAAGGTTGCACTATTATAACCACATTTACCTTTGGTCCCCCTTTTTATGGGATTACCCTTCTGATTTTTTTCCCATTTGATATGGGATTACCCTTCGGGACTCCCTCTTTTAACCCCCGAAGAAGTGTTTTCCCTACTTCATTTGAGTTGTTTATTTATTAGTTTGAAGTTGGTTATTTGGGTGTATGTTAGTCCCATCAGCCAATGAGGATTTGAAGGGTTTGAGATGAACTCTTGGGAGGACCTTGATGTTGGATCAAGCATGTGATTGCGGATCCGGGTCTTTTACCTCTCCCCACTAACCTTGGGTAGTGTTAATTATGTCGGTTAATTAACTGAAGACCCTTGATTAACTGCCACGAGATGTTTTTAAAAAAATTCCCATCGTGATACATAAAAGGAATGTAAACTCCAGTGAATGGAATAAATTACAAATTTAAGTGATGTTATTTGTTTGAGATTTCACGTTAACTTGATAGATTCTGAAGTGTCTTTAATATGATAAATTTTGAAATGCTTTTAATTTGATAAGTTTTGAAATGTTGGACTGACCCAAATCAACTGGGTGAGTGCATCTCCATTTGAATTCTAGTTCCCTTGGCTTTTGGGAATTCCAGTCAGTTCAAAACACCTTGGGGATATTCCCATTATTTTAGAGAAGAAAAACTCAGATCATAGTTAAAGAAAAACTCAGATCATATTAAGTTCATCATGTGGTTAGATTATAGAAGATATGATGATTTTTGTTAAGGTTTCATATAAATGAGAAGGCAGTCCGGTTGCCCTTTACAGCTTTACCACAGTTTAGATCCTTCTCTTTTTTTCTTTAGACATTTCTTTTTAGAAACAAAAGCTTTAAGAAAATTTGGAGGGTCAATATTGCTGAACATATTTAAGGAGCTGATGTAATCATACTTCTCTCGCTTGATGGGGGTATAAATCCTGTTGCCATGTCCCTAGACATCACATAATGATGAGAAACGCGTCCGACCCCTTCGCCGCATTTAAAAGATGCCACCCCTGCATGCGCCACGCGGCGCGCATGCAGCGCCGCTTACGTGAAGGCGGTGCGGAAATGCGTCGATAGCACGGGACGCGACACAACTTCAAAACGCGCCGACTCTGGCGGCCGCGTTAACCCATGAGAATCGTGTCGTCCTGTCTGGACGTGTTCTCAGTGAGCCTCCCAGAAGCTGTTTTGGGCAGGGATGCCCAAACCCCACAGCTTCCTGCCTGAACCAGAATACCTGTAAAAACACACAGACCTCCTAGATCTCACAATAGGCCACACACTGGCCCCCAAACCCGGTAAACCACGATCCGATCATACCAGATATTACACAATTCTTAACTTATAAATGTGAGACTCGATTCTAGTAGTGAAACTTTATTCTTATCATACTAATCATGAGACTCCATATCTGGCTATTAATGGGACTCAATTTTGACTTAAATATTAAGGCAATCTCTTGTATGCGACTCAATTCTTACAATATGTTGGCACTTGATTTTATCATGCAAGAGCTGATTTTAAATATGGTCTAACTTTTATGGGTATTTGCATGTAGGCAAAGGCTTTATGACCATGTGAGGGTGAAGAATATGGTTAGATCTTGTGAAGAAAACTCTAACAACTTCTCAGGCAACTCTAAGGATGATGTGCATAAATTCAATGACATGATTGAGTTTAAACATGAGATTGAAGTCCAAAATAAGCTCTGGACAGATATTGGAGTTCAAAGAAATTTTGAACTATAACTCGATGATACACATGAACATGGCCTCAAGCTGAAAATATTAATGGATCAATCATTAAAGGCCATGTACATCAGAAAAATAATAATTCTCCTTAGCTCAGAATAGAACCCTAGCTGGACTCCTTCCCCCCTCCTCACGCTGCCTGCATGCTACCTAGCTCGAAGGAGGCAAAATATGGGGTAGATAAATAGACTCTTCCACAGGTCAGTTAAACCGACTAAAAGGGGGCAACTCAACACTATATGTAAGGTTATTCTACAGTTGACATAATTTTCTAGTTGTCAAGGTGGCAGTTCTAATTTACCATGGGTTAAAATGACCGAAGGGTTGCACATCTAAGTCGGTTCTAAGAATCTATTTTTAATGATCTTTAAGTAGTCAAGGGAGTCAATTCTTATCTTGATATTATTTTATTAGTGTTTTCATTTCTTACCTTTATATTTTAATGTTGTGTTTCTGTCCTTTGATATTTACTTAAATACCTAGAGGTGTTGCAGGATAGGACAGCTCTCCCTCCACTTCTGAGTTGTCCCTGCCCTTATGAGATGTAAGCCTCAGATGAGATGGCAGTTTTTTTGCCCCATCTGCCTCATCTTTTTAGTATGCGGTGGCACAGCCTCATTTTAGTGTGAGGTGGCAGGTCTTTGGCCCCTACTGCCCTCCTCTTTCAGTATGAGGTGGCATAGCCTCATTCTAATGTGAGGTGGCAGCAGGGTAAGGATCCTCTCTCCCTGTTTCAGCTTTTTCAACCCCCTACAACAGACGGGGGGGGGGGGGGGGGGGCTCCTTTTGCTTTCAGCCTTGCAGAAGACTTCCTTCACTGCCCTCCCATCCTCTTGGCTCTTTTGAGGAGTTAAGGGGACTTCGAGATAGTGCAGCAACACCTAGACTCCTAAGGTCTTTGGAGGTGTGGCTTTCATTAGGGACTGTTTGATTTCCCTTTTTTCTTCTTAGACCCCATTTCAGTTGGACCACCTAAATAATGATTTCCTCCAAAAACATTTTAGGGTTTCTAAGAGGGTGAAATTTTTGGGTCCAATACTCCCCCCTATGTGTAGGCCAATTTTAGGCTCTCTCACACAAGTCATGATAAACTCTAGCATGTGGCTCGAATCATATTATGGGATCTGATACTATGTTAGAATTTATTAGTTTGGACTATCCGACTCAGAATTTGAAAGGCGATGAGTGGATAGGACTCACTGTTATAAGCAAGTTTATATTTCAGTGCTGTGAGACAATACAAATACAATATGATGATCCCAAGAGTATATCATTAAGAGTTGATGGGGGGGGGTTGAGTTCTTGAATTTCCCCTAGGAATGGGTCACAAGAGACACTTCCTTAGAGAATAAAGATCTTGGAAAATGATTTACCAAAAAAGAAAGTTTCATATTTGTAAATCCCGTTGGACAAATGATTGCAAAGTAGAAACATGCATTTACATTCTTACACATGGAGGGAAAGAATGAGATAGGGGAGTGGGCATAGTGTGTGGAAAAACATTTTCCAGGTTCTATTTTCCCATTAAGAGAGGTGGTGTACCAGAACCTGGGGAAAGGGAATATTTGAGCATCTGGGAAATGTTTTCCCAATTATCATTTTCATGTGATTACAAAGCACATGGAAATCAGTCATAAAATTAAGCGCATTAGGAAATCTTTTTGTTGCAAGTAGAAATAATTTCTGGTCTGCGACTGAAAATTGCATACTTAGACCACTTCCCATTTAATACTCCTAGATCAGTAGGAAGAATCTCTGGTCTGCGACTGAGAATTCTTGGTCTGTTTTGGTTTATTTAACAATAATAGTTTAAACCGATCAGCTAGGCAATTGCACATAAGTGAGGTATTCAGTAACTGTAAAACCATGTTTTTTGGGTCAAAATGTTTTAATAAGAAACCTAAAGGCTACCTAACTGATAAGCATCAAAGAGAGGGCAAATAAGGGAAAAGTAGTCACCACAATCAACCGGAAGAAAACCATTTTCTGAAAAAGAAAACGCATCAGCGGGAAATGGATCTTTCCCACCACCATGTTATTGGTCTCCCTCCCTCATCAGTCCCCTTCTGCTGTCTGCACCTTTTAGATGCTTTTCTCCTTATTGTTCACTTTGTGCTGTCTGGTGTGGAACAGAACTCCGATGACCTCAATATGATCTATCTGATACAGGACATTCTCCAAATGAAGACTGGTGCAGTACAAAACTCTCCACCAGACAAACCATCTCCAGAAGCGGGTCCATGGTCACCGGTATGTCTGCATCTTGTTTTTAGAGTTTTGATAAGTCAAATTGCTTATGAATTTATGTTCATTCGTGTTTGTTGTCACTGCTACCTAAGCATAACCATTTACTATTTTCAAATGGATTTCACATTTTAATTAATTGACATTTATGTACTATTTTTGCTAATGGATATTTCCATCAGCACTTGCCTGCAGCCCAAAAAAGACTGTGTTTAGGGATCAAGATTACACTCTTTACCTCTATACCTCCAATTTTAGCATTTTGTTCCAGCATAGCATCCTTTTTTTATTCTGCAAAGATTCATAATGATAAACTTAATATTTAGCCATCTCATGCTGTATCCCTGGACTGAGCAAGTGCTTTTATGGTCTGCTATCTTGCACTTATATCTACTGTCTCATGAATCCAGATGCTTTAGGTGTTATCACTTGTTCTCTTTTGATTCTGAGTTGAAGGTATACCAAAGTGCATTAAGATAATTATCACCTGATTAACGATGTATTACTGTCATATTACATGCTTTCCTATGATACTGTCCAAGGACACTGCATTTCTTACATCACACATTGCATTCCTTTCTTTCCTTCTTCCCCACTTATATGACGGACACTTTCAGGTGAAGCGGAAAAATCAGGACATTGGTCCATACGACTGTACGAAATACGGTAAAAGCATGTCCACCACCAGCAACGAATGATCTTTGTTGGCGACATAAGTTAGTACTTGGATGACATCTAGTCATTTATTTCCACACAATCAAGTGAGTCTTCTTAAGCCCAGTACTAGTAAAACCACATGCACCATGCAAAGTAAAACCTCTTGTTTACGGATGCCCATGCGATTTGGTCATCCAGGCGAAAGCCTGTTGGTGTGCATCCCATCTTTATGACTTTTGTTGTAACCTGGTGCGGTTTCCATCTGTACAAACTATAAATGTAGCAAATCTTTTGCCACGTTGGTAATAAACCTTGGGCTCATTCCATTTCCTCCGAGCTCGGACTTTCTAGTCAGCATTGGTGTATGAAAAAGCAGTGGTCACCTCTTTCTGGTCAGCATTGCTGATACCTGTTTATTCAGGTGGTGGTATCATCTGAATGCCTCATTCCCAAGTTGATAGAATGCTGGTAAAGAAACACTTACCACCCGTCCGGTGTGCAATTTAGTTGCATGGTTAGACACCAGAGGCTGCCAGTGGCCAGTGCGTGGTGGTGCAAGTGTTGTCCAATAGGCCGTGCGCCACGTGGCACATACCGGTGTGTAGTAGATGTATTTTCATGCTGGTGATGCTATTATTTGACTCCATATCAATAGGAAATACAAAAAAAATGCACTCCACTAGTTCACCGTATATAAGTTTCCGGGTTGGTGTTTCAAGATTTTGAAAACAGCAGCACGCAGGTGGTGGAACGCATGCCAACATTGTAAAGAGACGCGGGTGCTGCCTGACCACAACGAAATTGCCGAAGGAGCTGGGTCACGTTGGTCTGATTCTTTAGTATTTGATTAAGGTCATTTTACTTGGACTATGTAATAGAATTACATCTGACCACCATTTCTAGTGGTCTTTTGCGGGCAGATGCTGTTAGGAATAAAATTGTAAGATAAATTTCCCTATATTGGTACTTATATCTGTACCCTTAGTGTATAATTAAGTTGATATATGTGCCTTTAGCATATATATATTAAAAATTTCCTAACAAGCAAGAAGCAGAAGATTTAAAGGATGTTTTGCACAAAAACCATTCTTACATGAAAAATGACAAATATCATGGTTGGGTATACCACATGGTACTAGTGTAGTGCATCTATGTTGCATTGTGCCTGGGATATTGTGGTCCTTCGGCAATCAGCACATTGGGCCCTAACGGACCTGGTGCGGGCCGATCAAATTGCAGCAGCGTGTGTGGTTCGGTCTGCTACAATACCGATTTGGTATGGTATCGAATCTGATCTGTGTTGAACTGTTGTGGTTCAGATCCATTTAAAACTTGTCTTTGTTTCTTTCTCCCTCACTTGTTTCGTACTGGTGTGGTGTGCCCGTGTTGCACTGTACTTAGGGATGGTTGGCATATTGGGCCTAATGGGCTGGGTGTGGGCTGATTGAATTGTAGTGATATGTGTTGTTCTGTCCGGTTCGGTACTCTATCCTGTGCGGACCGTATTGGAACTGTGCTGAATCGCTGTGGTTTGGATCCTTTTAAAATTTATCTTTGTTTCTTTCTCCCCCACTTGAAGCTGTCGAAACCCTAGATCTATCATCCAACCGCGCGCATCCGTCAGGGAAAGTTGCCCTCATCCGGCCACCACATTGCCATTTTCTCTATTTTTGATCAATTTCTTAGCAGATTTTTGCAAAGGAAGTGGTTAACATCTATTTGAGGGTGCTTTTAAGGTCTACTTTAGCTGGTTTTAGGGTAAAAAACCACTCTCCAAGTTAAGGGTGGGAGCCTAGATCTAGGTTTTTTTTTTATAAATATATTTTTTGTATTAGTTTGAAGCACGGGATTGACAAAATTTTGCATAGAACTAGGGTGGTTTGTCTTTATGATAGATCTATGGTGACGTTTGAATAAATCTAAATTTAAACAAATAATTTAAATAATTTTTTAGTCATCTTGAAATTATTCTAATGTTGTAGAGAGAATGTAGGAACTTAGATGCAACATTTCCATCCATCACATTGCATGAGTGTTAATTTTGAAAATCAATTGATTATAAATAAAAAATATTTATCTTAGGTATTTAATTGGTAGACTTAAGTGATGTGGTATGAGATATTGCACAAATTATTAGAATTCATGTGTATTGGTGTATGTTTTACAATTTATGCAAAATTATGTTATGAAAATTTGATGTTATATTTGAATTCTTGATAAATGTTATGAACTAAAATGCAAATTATGATAGTCGCATTTCAATTGGTCAACATTATAAATGTCCCTACGATAAATACAGATGGATGGTATGGGATGACAACATAAAAGAATGTTAAGAGGGTAAAATATATAGGTGGCAATGTAGTTACTGCAACATAGAGTATTATGGGGGAGGTGTCTCCTGGTTGAAAATTAGGAGACACAGGTGTTGGTTACAATGAGGTGCTTGATTGCGCAAGTGTTCCATATGGGATAAAAGTTGGATTGACCTAACATTTGAGGCACGTGAGAGCATAGAAGAGGTTGTAGAATGTTCAAAAGATTAGACAAGAGTAGAGATGGTTTGATGATCAGGAGGACTTCCCATCCTGAGAGTCCAATGTCCATTTTACAGTGCAAGATTTATATGAGTAGGATTATTAGCGGCTCTAAAAAAAGTAGGACCGAGGCATGAGCGAAGGGAGATCTAGAAGCACCTCTCCATGATGAAGCTGACATATCGGGGAGTGTTGTCAAGGCATCACTCTATTTTAGGAAGAGGGGATGAGACCTTCATCATTATTTCACTAGTCCACCTCACTCCTCGACCCACCAACCACAGGGGAAGAAGAGCATAGAGCCAAATACTCAAGAGATCCACCTACATGCCTTCTTGAGGGAGTATGGTAAACAAATTAGAATTGAAGATGCTTACTAAAGTAAAAGACTGAGGTAGAATCTAGGAAGGGCTGTTGATAAGTTCTGGCACCATTTAAGATTGACATTCAATGTTGCAAACATCTCTTATTATAAGACCATGTTTCAGGAAGCATAGTCCATTGGGAAGTATGCCTAGGCTCTTGCTGCAAAGGAACTAACTAGTATGTACCTTGATACAGAGGTGGAAGAATTGAAGAACTACATTGCCTTCTTAAAAAAAAAGACAAAAGTATGGAGTCACTCTTTTGTGTGATGGTTGGTCAAACACCATTACAAATGGTCTTATTAACTTCCTTACATACTATGATGTCAAGTCTTCTACCACAAATCAGTGAATGTCTCATAGGTCGTACATAACCACCAACACATTTTGCAGCTGATGGACTAGATGGTGATAGAAATTGATGAGGAATTTATTGCTTAGGTGGTCACTGACAATGGGCAAATTATAAGAAGGTAGTTGAAGAATTGAATAAGACACATATACATATTTTTTGGACCCCTTGCAATAGCTCATTGTGTGGACTTAATATTGAAGGACAAAGCTCCATTAGGTTAAGCAGGTGATGGATGCAACGTAGAATATCACATAGTATATTTATAACCACGCCCTTGTACTTAAATTGATGCAAGATTTCTATTGTGGTGATGTGTAGAGGCTACACATTACATTGTTTGTCACAAACTTCGTTGCCTTGGAGAGTCCACTCAAACATAAAGATGGATTAAAATAAATGTTCAGTAGTAACCAGTGACTAAAATCATCATTTGCATCTTCGTGTGATAGGAAAGAGATTGAGGGATTAATCAACAACTCCAATTTCTGGTCCACAATCACCAAGGTAGTTGAGATCATAATGTAACATCCCAATTTCATGGGACCTAATTGTGTGTTAAGCCTTTGAGGAAAACAAAATAAAACAATTAGTTAAATATATTGATCTTTATAAATGGTTTCAAGGATTAACCTTTACAGACAATTAATTAGTTTTTTGAGTATTATTACTAACTTACATCATTTCTTAGTATAATGTCATAGCACATAAGTCAAATATTCACTTTGTTAAGCATCAATCGACCACCATTCACTGTTCAATCGACCAAAGTGTGTTCCAATACCAAAGTGTGTTCACTGTTCTGTTGACCAGTCTTTCTTCGATCGATGGATATGGACTACTCGATCAATAGATAGTCAATTCTAGATCTAGAGTTGATTCTTGTCTTGAGAGTCGATTCTCTCATGTGTTTGAGAGTCAATTCTCTTACCATAAGTCATCTCACATGTCTGAGAGTCGATTCTCTCACCATAAGCCATCTCTTGTGTCTAAGAGTCGATTATCTCACCATAAGTCATTTCTTATGTTTGAGAGTTGATTCTCTCCATTAAATATCTAGGTTTTCTTCTAGAAGTAAGTCATGTGTAATTTAATCTGTCCTTGTAAAAGCATGTTAGTTGCTATTATTATTTTGATTCTATCACACTTTTGTATACGCGATTTGCATAATTAACTCAGAAATATGTTATATGATCTGATGATATAAGCTAACTGTTCGAATTCTTTGTTTTATACGGTTATGATATCATTATGTATCATTTGATTAGAATGAAGATAAGTTGTGAATACATCATAGACATTACCACCCTGAGGATATTTTTAGATTAAAACCCCAACGAGCGTTTGTAGGGGTGAAGTCATTTTGGGCACGAAGGTATTGAGTCAATTTTGAAAATCCTAATCTCTGATCGGCAAAATTGTGGGGCAACGATATGTAAAGCTATCATAGTTCAGAGTTAGGTGGAAATCTATCCCCTGATACTACACACTGCCAAGATTTAATACCATTCCCTAGAAAATTTTCAAACTTCACGAAGTAGTGTACTAATCAATTATCGAAGGAAGGTATGTAAGTGAACCACTTTAATCGATACCCAATACTGTGCATACTTAGAAAATTTTCAATTGCCTCACTCTGTAGGATATATAATTGATTATCGGAGTGAAACTTAATCGATGCTCAATAGGAAACATAATCAATACATATAGTAGGGACTTAGAAACTCTATCGATTACAGCCTTGAAACTTAATTAGTACTTGAGTGCTCTCTGAGACTTAGAATTTTCTCAATGCTATAGGCTTAATTGTAGTCGTATTGTCTTGTGAACTTAGAGAAAAATTGAAGTCTCATTGAGACAAAATCAATACTCGATAAAAATATAGTTGATTAAAAAATTGAACTAGATCAATTAAAACATTCTAAGCATGATGAAAACTCATTTTTGCTCTATAGATTTACTTGATGAAGTTAACATAGAATGTAATACTTAATATTTTGTTAATCAAATCACATTGAGGGAAGCATTACAACATACAACAAATTTAAGGTTGAAGCTTAAACACAAATGGACGCAAAAAAGGGGGAGGGGGATTATGATCCTACAAATGTTACTTATCTCGTGGATGATGAAGATCCATGGTAGCATGGGCCTCTCCAAGACAACAACAAATAGGGGGGAGGCTGAGCTTGACGAGGATGTCGATGATCCAAGAGATCCACTATGGCCCAACGCTTTTCCAACTTCTTTTGCTGATGGGCATGACATATGAGTAGATGTCGAGCAGTCAACTTCAACCCTAACGGGTCGAGAGGATGACGAGGCGGATCTTGATGATATCGTTGTGGGAGAACCGCTAGATATGATCATGGGGCTGCTTCTATATATGAACATGATGATGCAGCAATTGAGAGTTTGATGAAGATGCAACCCCTCCACCTCGGTCAATAGCTCCCCCACCTTGGCAGCCCCCTTCCCCTCGTCCATCATAGGCACCTCACCTCATTCCTAGGTAGTTGTTTGTATTTAAAAGTTAATATATTTAGTATTTATATATGTATATTAACTTGTATGCAATGACACTTTTCTTGTAGGCATCTAGAGGGTGGTTAGCTCTCTGAAATAAAAGTATGAAAAGGGTGGTCCAGAGAGCACCCCTCCAAGAAAATCAGGGTGAAAAGCTAATTCGTTCACCCCTAGAAGGCAGAAGAAGATGATGTAGGAAGAATGATTGAGAATCATAGCGATGAACATGATATTGTTGTGACTCCTCCATTTGATCTTCACAATGTAGGAGTACTAGAGATGATTCTTCAATGACTACAATGGATTGATATTCTTTTCCTAGTGGAGGCGGTAGTGGTGACATGGAGAACAATGGTGGAGGCAGTAGAGGTGGAGGAGAGGGCATGTATTATATTAGTGACTTCACACATGCTACCCAATATAGCATAGATCACAATGCCATTCATGTCACAGAGGCAATACAAACATGACAAAAAGGAACAAAGGAGTTTTGTTGCAGCCATTAATAACTACCAAAGTATGTTGTTTGATTTTGAGAGATTGAGCACACATGAGAGCACCTCATCTAATGCCGCCAGTGAGGGTCACAACATATTTTCATAATATCTCTCATTAGGCTACTGTAGTATAGATCCACAAACACGTAGCTATGGATATGGTTATCCCTATGGTGGTGCCTGCAAACAATTAGTTTCCACTCAACCTCTTGAACATATTGTAGTGCATCAGGATTGAAGGAGTATAATGAATATGAACATATATATGTACCATCAAGAATATGCATCGTATATGTTGTATGTTGATTACCTACAATTTGTGAGGATGGCATATAATGTTAGAATAGTTAGGGATGGGAGTCATACATTGCCATATGAGGGTCATGTGAATATACATGATTTTGAAGAGTAGGTGAGACATTTCTTGAATATAATGTATTTATTAGTGTTTCATTATTTATTTTGCATCAATAATTAATGTTAAATTTTCATGATGTGGATGTCATACGATCGTAGCCACCCTCCCCAAGCGCATAGGTACATAGTAGACGGTGATTGACAGATTCATTACATGTATTATGGATATTAATGTGTCAGCAAAATCTATTGCTTCTCAGAGCATCCAGCTGATCTTGGCAGAGACTATGTGCATTGTCCCTCAATTCTTCAACACGTACAACTTTAGTTCCACAGAGGTTTGTAGGATGGCGCCCTTAATATGGCGAGGCAGACTCCATCTACATCTATAGATCCCCCACCACTAGTCGCCTCCTCTTCCTCCTTGTCTAGAGCAGTAGCCATTGATACGATAGGATAATTCTTCACGGAGTTCAACATCTCGGCTATTACAATTTACAATTCATTTGCCTTCATTTGATTAGAGTATTGTGCATAGACCCACACTCACCCTTGCCCACCTGAGTGGATATCGAGTCTGGAGTTCATGAGCTACAGGAGGATGTTGATTCAGATTTGTTTTCATCTGACTTTGGCTCAGACAATTCACATGTCGATTGAGTTTTGTTAGACTTGCATATGTGCATGTTGAATGTCTTTTGTTTACATTGTAAATATTTAGAACTTTAAAAGGATGCCTATTTTTTATATCTTATTCATAATTTAATACTTACTAATGCTTTGTCATTGAATTTTGGATATTATTATCACATGTTATGTGCAAAACTTTTGAAATTAGTTAGAAACAACATTGAAAACTTGATTTATGCAAGAAATTATTTTTCAGTTAGACCAATTAGATCGGTGTGGTATGGTACAATACATTGGTCTATATCATCTTATAAGATCCCAATTTGATCCCATCCAGTGATACGACTAATCATGTCAAATATTTGGTTAACTTCCATTCAAAGAAAGTGAATATTTCTCCAAAAATATGTTATTCTTGTCAGTTTAATAATTTTTGACGAAAATGACATTGTTGTATCTTTGTTAAGACTTTGAGAAAGAGACTTCGGTATCAAAATGGTTTAACCCAAGGACAAATAAGATATTTTCTTTTATAAATTAATCAAATTCATGATTAAATAGATAGGAGTAACACTAGGTTACAGTGATAATATATTAGCAATGGTTTCTATTTAGGAGTGACATATTTGAGAATAATTTAGCAACGATATATACATTTGCCATTTTTATGTATATTTATTGAAAAAAACACAAATTTAAAATCCTATGAATATTTTGACCAAAGTTTATCAAATAACATCATGTATTGTGTGATTCTCTTTATGTGGATAATATCTAAAAGGGTTTTTTTTTTATTAAAATAATCATATTTAATTATTAAATAATCACATTAAAAAATAATTCCCAAAATAGTCACCAAATTGTCACATTAACATTGGTGATCGGAAGACCGGATGTCAATATGGAGTCAGTATTGGTAATACCGACTCTGAAATCGACATTGCAAATGACGACTTCGGAGTCGGTATTGACAATGCCGACTCCAAAGTCGGTATTGGGAAAACCGACTTTGGAGTCGGCATTGCCATTGCTGACTCCATTGTGTTTTAAAAAAAAAACCGCCCTCCCCGATGCCCTGTTTAAAAAAAACTGTAAAAAACAGATTTGTAACATACCAGCAGGCAGCAGGCCATCAGCCAGGATCCCAGCAACGCGATGCTTTTCTGCAACTTCGCCCAGTTTCTCTACGTCGTCGGCCACGACCAGGACAGGTAATAAAGCTTGGAGTTACGAGGACTCGGATCATGCACGTATCATCCCGATGGAAATTTTAGCATATGCAATAAAGCTTCGACCATATTTTGTGTGGCATAAACAGTGAGTATCCACGGAAGCGCTTCAAAAGATCATACACATGAATTACTCATCCTTGAATTCCTGCTGTAAGAAAGAGGAAAATACTATAAAACAGGAGGTGAGGAGAAGTTCCAACAATTGTCAACTGCTGTATGAGCTTCCAGATGTTAATCTTTGAACCACAAAAGAAGGATTTGCCACCAATCTTTTTAGATAAACAAAGGTAATACCATCAACGGTATGAAAGGAGTTGCAGTTCCCTTTCTCCAAACATCTACAGGTAGTTTTAAAGAAATCTGCTGCAATTGTAAAGTGATACATTTTCTAGCAATATTCTCATCATGGGGATGAATAAAGATAGAAAGAATTTCATTACGTGGGCATGTCATTACCATCTAATACAGTGAGTATCCACGGAAGTTTCTAAAACTAGCTGGTCGAATAAGACATCTAGCAACCCCTCTCCTCTGACAGACGAGTCCCCTGAAACAGGGAGTTCCTGGAAACGGGGGATGCACGCACACACACACTTGATCGAGATCAAAACAGAGATGAACAGAGGTGCTGCGAAACTGGCTGGAGAAGCTGTACAAAACTAACATATTGTACAAAACTGGATGGTGAACATTATTTCTCCTGTTTAAATCTGGATGTGTCATTAGAGCAGCTGTACAAAACTAACATATTGTTCCCAGCAAAAGGGGCTACTACGCTGTCCACCCAGTTTCTTTTCTGGGGAGGTTTTGGAGGCAGGTCAAGTGGTTGATCACGTTGTATTTGCAGAAATTCTAAGATCCAAGCATGATGACAAATGAGATACCAATTTAAACCGGAGAAATAATGTTCACCAAGATAACCAGCTATGTAGAAAATCTACCAGATCCTTCGAGGAAAAGACAAGAAGACAGGTGAATGGTACAAGTGTCGAAGCTTTATTACTTGTCCTGGTCGTGGCCGACGACGTAGAGAAACTGGGCGAAGTTGCAGAGCATCGCGGATCTGGGGTTCTGGTTGATGGCCTGCTGGTATGTTACAAATCTGTTTTTACAGTTTTTTTTAAACAGGGCATCGCGGTGGGCGATTTTTTTTTTTTTTAAACACACTCCAAAGTCGGTTTTTCCAATGCCGACTTCCTATTGACATCCGGTCTCTCGGTCACTAAGTTGTCAACGTGGCAACTTGGTGACTATTTTGAGAATTATTTTTTTAATGTGATTATTAAATAATTAAATATGATTATTTTAATAAAAACCCTTATCTAAAATTCAGATATAACCTGCTTGTCTTGCATGTCTTAGGCCTATCCCTAGCGTACCATGCAAGCATACAAGGAAAATATTGAAGAGATTGTTCATATTCGCATAATTTGAACATTAAAAAACCATATTTAAATAAGAAAAGTATTTAATAAATACAATTTTAGGATACTTTATTAAATAATTTTATTTTTGCTGATTTTAGTGTACAAAATGGAGCTGACAAGAAATACCAATGGCTGCAGGCAGACACCAACTATCGATCACGGCCATGGCGGCCGCCGTCGCCGCATTGAAGCTAATCCGGCCCCTCCTCTGCCTCCGCGGTGGCCGCCATCTCCACCAGCACAGTCCGCCATTGCACACGGAGACCCCTCTCCGGCTCTCCGTCAGAGACGCCGTCGAGGCCGGCAACCACCGCCAGATACCCCACATCCTCTCCTCCGCAGCCGCCACCTCCGACCCCGGCGACGATCCTTTCTCCTTCCTATCCGACCTCCCCCCCGCCCTCACCGCTCGCCACGTCGACGACATCATCCAGTCCTTTGTTTCTCTACGCCCCCGCTCCCTCCCCTACCTTGCCTACGCTGCCCTCCTCTCCTTCCTCCTCCCGGAGACCACGGAACTCCTCGCCCGGTGCCCCTCCGTCCACTTTCCCCTCGCCCTCGCCGTCCTTCAGACAGGCATCCGCCATGGCTACTCTCCGCTTCCCTCTACACGCGGCGCCTTCGCGCTCTCCTGGGTGCACCTCCGCCGGCGCCACCACCGGCAGCCGGCGTCGCGGCTCCTCTCGTCCATGCGCGATGTCGGGTACCGGCCCGACGTGGGCAGCTGTAACTACCTAATCGCCTCTCTCTGCGCCTCTTCCAAGGCCGAAGAAGCCATCTGCGTCCTGCGGGCGATGGGCGGCGCCGGGTGCCTCCCTGACTCCGAGAGCTACTGCACCGTGATCGAGGCCTGTTGTGCCCGGGAGGGGAGGGGCCTTCCCGCGGGGCCGGCAGTGGCGGCAGCGGCGGAACTGATGAGGGAGATGGTGGCGGGAGAAGGGATAGCGCCGAGGAAGCGGGCAGTCGGGATGCTGGTGGCGGCGATGAGGAGGGAAGGGCAGGGGAGGGCGGCCGCGGAGGTGGTGCGGTTGTTGGAGAGGGAAGGGTGCGCCGTGGGGTTCGAGGAGTACGAGTCGGCAGTGGAGGGTTGCCTCGCGGGCGGGGAATTCGTGATGGCAGGGAAGATGGTTGTGGAAATGTCCAAGAGGGGTTTCATCCCTTACATCAAGGCGAGGCAGCGGGTGGTGGAAGGGCTGGCGGGGATCGGCCAGCAGGAGCTGGCCATCGCAGTGAGGCAGTGTCTCGCCAAGATCGGTTCTTGACCACTCGCAACTGCAACAACATGCTGGTACATTTCTTCACAGCAATCCTCTAGCAGTACACACCAGGCTGAAGTATGCCTCTTTTGCTAGTTTGTGATCAAATCATGGATTACTTTATCAAATCATGGATTACTTTAAGGGGCCAGTGTTTGTGAAGACACAAAGCCAAGGCATTGAGATAATAATGCCTATATGTCAAACTGGAGGGGGGATTGGATAAATATTCTATTTGGGGATGCATTTGGCAGTGTAGAGGCACAGTTTAGTCCCATATCAAAGATAAGTGAAAATAAGTGTGTTTATAGAGAAAGATTTAGTGCACTTTCATATTGAACTTAACTAGGTATTAAATCGTGGCACCCAATAATTGGGTTGTTACTTTATCACTTCTCATGTGAAGGGTGCCACATGAGTTTAGTGTCTAATCATATTACACTTAAGTGCAATAAGAAAGTGCACTAAATTTTTCTCGTGTTTATAAGTAAGCACATCAAAGACAATTTCAAATAGGAGAGGATGTTTTTTGAGAGGGGCACAATACTCGAGTATTGCCATTCTAATATGTGAAGGAACCCTATCGGAGCACCTCAACCGCAAGTCCAATCCATGTTCAGATGGACGTAGGTCTCACACTCAAAACACCACCCGGAAATGGGCTCTGCCGCAGCTCTACATCTGCAAAGTGCCTCTCTCTCTCTCTCTGCCTTTTGAGGCTCGGGTACGATTCTCCACTGCTTCCTCTACACCAGCTCCAATCATCTCTCTGACCGGGTATTTGCGCAGATTAGGGTTTGGTTGTGGCTTAATTCCTTGCTCGCTCTTGGGGATAGGTTTGGACAAATCCCTGGACCAGGACATTCACCTTTGACAAAGCTCAGCCTCCGCGCTGACATGGCTGAAGCAATTCTAGGAGGAGAAAAAAAGGAACCGAGGCCAGAAGAACTCCTTTCGAGGCGCGAAGGATGGATGATTGTTCAAAATGGGAGAGTTTTAATCTGAAAACTTCACGAGTCAGCCACACTTCCAGACGATCGGCTGCACCGTTACGTGGTGCAAATGTGGCCATTTCATAAGTATACTGTTTAATAGGCGTTTTTAGGGGAACGAAGAATTCTTTTTGATCTGGAGAGCACCCGACCGATGGCGCTAGTGATCATGACTTTGGCGGGAGAGATATGTGGGGTTAATACAGATGAGGTTAGAGAGGAATGACAGTTTGGTAGAGGGAGTTGTTTAACTCGGAAGTTTAAATATGGGATTAAAGGGTGGGTTATTTTAACCCTCTTTAACTTGTCTTAAAAATAAGGTTAAACAACTTTCGATTATTTTAACCGGAAGTTTTGTCCCCTAGATAAATTGGGCCGAATTCGATGGAGAAATGTTTAGTGCTCGGCCGAGTTATTGAGTTATCAGTATTTAAAGTGGAAGTTTGCTGCAATGGTAGTGTGAGTTTTGCTGTCATTACGAAAGTGGATCCCTTATTTTCGTAAGTGGTGGGAATTTATCCGAACAACTCTTAAACATTTTTCTTACGAGTGGTGATGAAGAGAGGTGACTGGACAGTATGGAGTATTAACATCTTGCTGTGATGTCGATAGATAAAGTACCACTGAGATGACCACTAATCATCAACCTAAGGGAAAATTATGCATTATGGTGATAAAAAATCACAATAGTACAGCTCGCATTCCAAAAGGGACAAAAATATCAATATGTTTATCGTAGTGGAAGGAACCCTATCCACTTATCAGGTGTTGAGTTGAAAAGGTCAGTCTAATAAACTTTAATATAATGTCAAAAATCATGATATAATTCGGGTTGTACTCCGAGCTTATGATATATGTGTCAGGGCCTAAAATTGGTGAGAAAAAATGTAAAATGTTTTACATTGAAAGTGACAAAGATATCAATATACTTATCATAGTGAAATTTATTTTCGCTGATAAGCGAAGATAATAAAACTCTGAGAATTTCTCAACTATTCCATGTTTGGGACACTGGGATTTTCTCAACTCTTCCATGTTTGGGACACTGGGATTTTCAATGCATAAGTTGTGGTGAATCGTGATTAGGATTGAACAAACAACACGACGATTCGGTTCAATCTGGATTGACTCATTTTTGACTAACTTGAATTGAACTAAATGAGGGTGGTAAATCATATCAAATCGAATCGAAATTATTTCAGTTCCGTTCAAATCAATTATATTTAATTAAATATAATTAAATTTATTAATATTTATATATTAAAAATATAAATATAAATATATCTAGTCATATAATTACTTTCTTAATATATAAATAATATATATTATATTATATTATTATAATTATATTAAAATTTGGTTTATGTGGTTTAGACAGTTCAGTTCTATTTTAAAATATGTGAAACTAAATTGAACTGAACTGAACTTTGGTTCAAATTGAACCGAACCGACCAATTCAATTTGATCTGGTATGGTTCTTCGATTTGAACCGAGATTTGAATAGTCTTAGTTGTGATCCAGGTATTGATGAACATATCAACTCACCAAATCTGAATGAAAAGTATTATGCAAAAGATGAATTCAACTACGTCTCATTTACATTTCAAATCCTTGAAACAGAGTGATATGGTGCTATGTAAATCTCCCTAATATTGATGTGGAGGGGTAAGGGGGACATGATTCATTTGAGCCCAGTCACCAAGCCAGTCAATTTGGGAGAACAAGAGCTATAGATTATGGGTGCCTTAGTCTCTTGCATCAGATCTATGTAGAAAGACAGACATGGGTCTGATTCATCAGATCAGTTCAATCTCCTTGGCAAGTGGCCCCTCTCTTGAGTCTGTCATCTCCTGACGACACACCATCTGTTGAGACCGAGTCTTTGGCCTCCACAAAAGTCTCCTATGACACCACGAGCATGAGCATGCCCCTGCAATGTCAGTGTAAGGTTCCGTTGGCTGCTCGACACGCCCACACTACGCTAGGATGTGGCAGCACTGCTTATCTGACAAGTCCCCCCTTACCCCCAAAGTGTCACCAAAGCTTTGCGCAGCGACGAAACTTCTCCCACATCTAGCGGGTTGGGTTAAATAGCACCTCAACCTGCACTCGGAGCCACTCTTAACCCTGCACACGTCTGCAACTACTCCTAATGTCCATACAACATGATTCAGAGTG
This sequence comes from Colocasia esculenta, assembly GCA_014218235.1. Taxonomy (NCBI): domain Eukaryota; kingdom Viridiplantae; phylum Streptophyta; class Magnoliopsida; order Alismatales; family Araceae; genus Colocasia; species Colocasia esculenta. The sequence continues at coordinate 9,754,663 of CM024757.1, read as the reverse complement.
GGGTAGCAAGCATAGGGGATCCTCGACATACCCTTAAAACAAGATTGATGGTGAAGGAAGTACGTCAAAACAAGACTTGGTAAACTCTAAACTCTTACACAACCATAAGAGCACCTTCAACTTCTGTTCTCTCTCTTTGGCTACCCTCGTTCCTGCTAGTTCACTAATTTGATCGTCAGAGAATTCTCTCCAAGAGTAAAACTTATTGCCGATGAAATGGGCAGTCCACGTTACACAACCATGGGAGGCCCACAGTGCTATAATAGTGTGGAACCCCCTTAAGATTGTGTCTGAGATTATCCGGCCTCATGAACAGTAAACTTTGCTCCTCTCCAGATATCACTCTTCAAACCCCCTTGACTACTACTTTTTGGTTGCAAGTGTAGGAACTCGTGGAGATCAGACAACGAGACCACTTTTCGATCTCTATAATTAATATTCTCCGTATCAAATTTGTGCGACAAAATCGTCACTGTTCCAAAAGACACGCAAACATAAATTTTGCAAGCCAACGGCTGAACATAGGAGTTCTCACATGCATAGAAACCTGATATCTCTTCAAACTTACAACTGCGATGTGGAACGTAATAAAAGAATGTGCCATGACAAGATCTCTCCAATAAAAAGAAGATTGGCACCATCTTATCGTATAGAAGGAATCATAAGAAGAAACAATATACTAAAACAGCGAACGAAAGAATTAAATATTTGGAAACGAGGGTTCATAAAATGTGCATGTGACATGATGGCTATATGTCTATTCTGGTTTAAGTTTTGATGAAAGACCACTATGCTGCAACCTACACTGTTAATTTACATCTTGCTGCCTGTACAAGATAAACATTTCTACCTAGGCGCTGTACACGATAAATCAACAATTTCCTGTAGTCATGTACAAATTTACAGTTGGTGAAGATGGAACACCCTTCAACGCGTCTATAGTTGCTGCTGGAGGGAGAATACCGTCTTTTCTCCAAAACCTGAAACAACGCCCTTAACAAGCCTGTGTCAGCATCAGTGTATTTACATTGCTGGCTGCCCTGCAGAAACCCACTAAGAAACCAAAGGCAGCTAAGAGAGGTGAAAAGAACCCTGTCCTTCTGTAATCGCATACAACAGCCTTGCTCGCAATATCTCCTGCAGGATCATAGAAATATGTCATAACGCTGCCTCTAGCATGAGAAACATATGGAAGGCTATATGCATTTTAGGATTTGAAAGTTATTCCATATTCTCTGTTTGGCTGGAACAAAATGAATTTCCAACATGAGGGTGATACATAGGGTCCTTTTGTCTTATTTGAGGGAAGATCCCAAATAGAAGTAACCCCGTTGTTTATACTGCCCCCCAAGAACAATCAAGGTGCCAAACAGTGTTTTCTTGCATCAATGCTAGGATACCCTCCTGCTCCACCCGCTTAAGTCCATTTGCCAAGCAGAAACGGTTAAAAGTAATTAGATAGCGAAGTAACAGCCTTAGAGTTACTCTTATCATAACTTTTGTATTTTTTTCTTATACATTTAAGAAAACCTAGTGAAAATAAACTACATTCTTCTTTATTAAAGCCCTTTCCATGTCAGAATAACATCTAGAAACCAAACGATGATAGAAGTGATATATTTTCTATTGAGCCTTCATATATTATGGTAATGTCAAAAAGGTTATAGCTTTGGAAGAAATAGGTATTTCGACATTCACCAAAAGAAATGTCCATTTGTCTATGCTACAAACAGCTTCCTCTATGTTTTGGTTTCAGGTTATGAGCTGCTGTTCACATCTTCCACTTGCTCTAACTAGTTCCGGTCTAAGTTGCATCAAATGATTGAAAGCAATGTGTAGCAGACAAAGTGGGAGGGAAAAATTACCTTGCAAGAGTATGGAGGAAGCTTCAGATAATTGGCACATGTCATGACACTTGGCAACTCCATATCTGCATACTCACTGCAGTGCTGTTTGAAGCAGAAAAATATTTATTGTTTGGACATCAAATTGGAAGAAACCTAAAAGAAAAGGGAAACTCTTCTCCATGTGGTTGATTTGATTGGAAGTACCTTCCGAACAACAGTCAACTTTGGGTTGAGGGCAGCAAAACCTCCTGGAGGAAGCCGAGGTGCCCCAGTCACAAACTGTAGGAAAGCTCTTTGTTGACCACATTCAAACTCTTGTATGGTCTCCAACAGCTGCAATGTAGCATAAATTTCAGAGGTTCTTAACAAGACATGAAAAAGTAGTGATCATTAGCATACCATCAAGATATTGACAGATTATCACTTACACTGATGACCGGTGGACTGGTACCAGTGTAACCGTGATCAAATTTTATGTGATCCACAAGCTCTTCAAACTGTTGTAAAAGCAAAATTAGGTAAATGGTTTAAGAGTTGAATGGTAGTTAGTTACATGTCATTCAAGTGTGAAAATACCCACCGTCCAAGAATTTTGTTCCCCACAAAGTAAGTGCTCAAGTTCATCTTCCGTAAAAATTTGAAGAGCTTTCAGTGGAAGCACCTGCAATACATTGCACATTGCACGTGTTAGGATGGTGTAACCTGCAATCAGAGAGAAGTTCCTCATCCTCAATAAAAAGAGAAACTAAAAAACAAAGAACACTTAAAACATGTCTAGCAGTCCACAGTGACTCCAAATATATGCTTATTCCAATTAAACAAAAAGGAAATAGCATGTGAATAAATATTCTCCATTAGGGCTGCTGCAAACGGAACCTAAAATCCCAATATTCCGACCCGATTCTGATAAAAATTATCGGTTTCGGAATTGAAAAATGATACCAATAGCTTATCGGAATCGGTATCCGATATTCTGATAAACTATCGGAATCGGAATTGAAAAACAACCGGAATCGGTATCGGTTATTCTGATAAATTATCCATAAGCTCAAAAAACAAAACCATGGTAAGCACCTTAGCTTATCGGAATTTCGGTTCCGATAATGTAATCAAAATTGGAACGGAATTGGAATTAACCATTCTGATTTTATCGTTCAGTTATCGAAATCGGAATCAGAAACTGATGTTTCCGGTTCCGAACCCAACCCGGTTGCAGCCCTATTCTCCATGTAAACTTTTTTTTCCTTTTTTTTTTAAATGGAAGGGCACATTTTTGTCTCCAAGTAGACTATACTTCCCAAAGAACACAAAAGTTGCCTTCCATCTAGATGCTCCAGGAGATGGTACAAGAGAATTGGCTAAACATTGACATCTGACACTGAAAGCCTGAGAACCCAAGGATGGGAGTATCAGTTTCGGTGTCAGGATTGCCTAGGCCTGAAACCGAAAAATGCAGCCCTATTCTCCATGTAAACTTTTTTTCCCTTTTTTTTAAAAATGGAAGGCACATTTTTGTCTCCAAGTAGACTATACTTCCCAAAGAACACAAAAGTTGCCTTCCATCTAAATGCTCCAGGAGATGGTACAAGAGAATTGGCTAAACATTGACATCTGACACTGAAAGCCTGAGAACCCAAGGATGGGAGTATCAGTTTTGGTGTCAGGATTGCCTAGACCTGAAACCGAAACAGTTTCGGTTTCGTTTCGTTCCGTTTCAGCCAGTCTCAGGTGGCCTTTAGGGGAGAGTTTTGGCCGGTTTCGGCAGTTTTGGTCTTGGCCGGAAACTAATTAAACTATTAATTTTTCCAGTATCAGAATTGCTACAGTAGTTTCAGTCGGTTTCATATCGGTCATGGCTGAAACCGATATGCTAGTTGCATCCATGTGAGAACTGTTCCATTCTCTGGAGGGAATGCAGGTAGGGAAGGGAATCCAGATCTTAAGTGATGATGGTATTAAAGTTTCTTAGCATGCCAGTTAACTTAAACGCATTGATGATATTCTTCCAAGCAGGAAAGCTAGTGATATGAGGGATTAAAGAATAAGAAATGATACCCATCCTCTCTTAGATCAGAACTCTCACCAGGAAACACTATGTAGCCTCAAGAACAAGATCATATATGTACAACCACAAATTGCTATCTGCCATTAGTTCAAGAGTTCTAAGCTGTCCATCACAAATTATAATTATGGAGTTTGTATAAAAGGTGACACATGAAAGGAGGACCCCCCATTCCCTGAAAACATTTGTGGATCACATCACCAACTAAGCCAGATGTAAGTCAAGATCCTGACATTAAAACTGAGGTGACACAAAAAAAGGGTCCCAATTTCGAGCTGTAATCCATCATAACCAACAAATAAAGGCACATAAAATCAACGAATTCAAGAATACTCCCATAAACAAGATGTTTCTGAAACGGAAATTAACAATGTAGGAATACTTCTACTTCCACCAAGAAGATGTCTCTGAAGCAGTACGTACCTCATTAAAACCTGATTTAAAAGCTTCAATTTGTTTAGATATACCGCTTCCTATGGTTGCATCCACCACCAGAGAAACATACTCTTCCAAGTTGATGATATTGACCTATATTGTGAAGAAAATTGATTAAATGTGCCCCCCAACAAACCACCAGTATTTTTGAGAAACAGTAACAGGATATAAAGGTATATCAATTACCATGTCAGAGCCATTTCCAGAACTAAGCAGATAATCAGGATGCCCAGGAAGAGTAAAATCAAGACAAAGATCCTCTATTCTGGTTCCCCTGTAACATAAGTCAGATACATGCCCTGTTTCCTTATTTCCTGAAGTAGATTCCAAAAATCTCCTCCGACAAACAAGAGCCTGAAACTCCAGCAAGGTCGTCCCAAGTTCATGATCAAATGACCGGATATCATACACATCAAGCTCCTAAGGGAAAATGATCATAGAAATTAATTAAAACAATGATTATTTTCAGGACTTGGGAGAAAAATATACAATGGAAAAAAGAAGCACATCAGTCAAATTCTGAAACGAATATCATCAGCTGCAAGTCAAAGGAATACCTGATCAAGCATGAGCTTGTAAAAAGCTTTAGACAATGGCAGATCCAAGATCCTTCCATCTTGAAGTGCCTTTGCTACAATCTTGCCTAGGAGGGCAAAATGATGTTTTACACTGTTGAATTGAATCTCATCTGAGGAGATTGTAGATTCTGACCATGGGCAAGGAAAAAGGCCCAGAGGAGATGTCACATACCCAGAATCGCTGTTTTTCATAGATGTGATGGAGCTGTTATCTCCTCTCCACATGCCCAAACCAATCTTCTGAAGTTCACAACTAACCAGTGTATAAAACTCCAGTGTAGGGCCTAAACCGATTCCAACTTCTTCCAAAAATTCCACTTCCAGAATGGCTTCCTTATGGGCATGAGATGACATTACTTTTGTAGCAGATTCCAGTACATGGTTGCGATCAACTTGAAACCTTTTACGAGCAAAGTTCCCTGCTTGCATCCGCTGATTGTCTGTGAAGTTAATTGCATTGCTACTATTATCCCTTGGAGACAATGGTTTCTGTTGAACCCGTGAAGAGCTAAATACAGTCAAACAGACATATTTCCATCTTGCCTCAAAAGAGAACAGAAAAGGGCACGCAACCATTAATTGGCTACACCATGGCGGCATGCTACCAGTGGATAGTGACAAAGGATCTCGCATTTGTTGCTCCAGCTTTTCAGTCAGTTTACTGCTTAAGAACTCCAGTGGTGGAATTGCAGACATTGTAAGCTGAAGATCATCAAAATCCAATATTCTTCCTTCAGCAAATGCATTAATTCTTTCATAGGACAACAATTTGTACCCAACTTGGTTTAAGCCTTCCAAAACTTTCAATATAAAAAATATATCATATGAAGGTTTTGACTTCTCCAATGTACATGGAAGCATACCATCCAAAATGCAGGAGAAAAATGGAATTTTTGGCCAATAAAGTGGGGTTCTATAACAACACAAGGTTTGACAAGCAGTGTGAGATTGTCTACAGTTGGATTCCTTAGGCTCTATTGTTTTATATGTCACTTTGTATACAGTATTCCAAAATTTGTGTCCAACAACCATGTCAGGCTCTGCACTCAACTGCTGATGCAAAATTGCTTGGTAGAGAGTCAAAGAACGATCAAGTTGTTTCCCCTCTAGATAAAAGGATAATTTTGGGGAAGCACATTTACTGACATGAGATAGAGAACTTGTTTCTTTTCTGCAAGCAGGATCAAGAAACATAACATTCCCTGTAAAAGTTTCCAACTTTATTAGTCAAAGAAAAGGCTGATATTAATTCCCCAGTATACATCTAACATTCCCCAAACATAAACACTGAAAACGTCCCTCCACTGAAAAGGAGGGATAGAGCTTGCTTACGAGTAATCAGATCCCCATCTGTCAAGCCGGCATCTGCTGCTTGGGAAAGGTGCAATTCTTGATTTATGGTAACCTGAATCTCCAAGATAAAGATAATTAGATACTCCAAGAGAAAGTTAGAGCCAACATGAATACATATATCATAAATATATGCATAAATATCATGTATTACATATATCATAAATATATGTATATATATGAATGTGCATTACATATATCATGAATACATGTGTAAATATAGAATACATTTTTTGCCTTTCTCTAATTTTCTGGATTTCCCCTCTTTTTTATGATTTTTCAAAAAAACAATTTTTTTTAATCTGGACTTCCGGCAGATAGCCTGGATAGGCTGATCCGATCTCGATCTGGATCAGATCAGCCTAGAAATCGGGATGGAATTGAAAGCTGATTCTTGGGCCGATCAGATTCTTTTTTCCTTGATGTGAATACTCTAGATCTGGCAGGAAGCCATGACAATTATACTAAAACGTGAATATAGTGCCCAAGCAGAAACTGATGGCAGTAAGCCACAGCCATGGAAAGAAGAGAGGCATTGTGACCATCATCATCAAAACCATCAAGCATTATCATAACTAAGGGAGGCTCCACTAGATCTAACAACATGTAAAAGCACTTGACATCAATAATTTACACAATGGCACCGAGTAACTGATCAGGGAAGAATTGGCTTTTAAGTCCTAATGGAACTAGCAGAAATATGAAACACTAACTTGCTGGTTGATAATTGAACCTACGCAACCAGAAAGCACCTACCTAGAATCCCAGTAGACCATGAAAAGGTGTTGCATAAAGATGGAACACTGCAGATCTGCAGATTACATGGTCTTCTCTAAGGAATATGTGAGACAGCACAAATTGGACATCCGGGAGATGAGATATATTATGGAATGGGAAGTAATATAACAAATTATTAAAGTTCACGAAAGAAAAACATATCATTTCCGTTCCCTACTATGGAATAATCTATAACCTGTATATTAGAAGAGGGACTTTTCATCTGGTTTAGAAAATTTTTGTATGAGTACACTACAGCCAGGTTCACTTTCTTCAATGCACAGTCCTCTCCTCTTTCACCGTACTTTCACTCTCTTCCTGCTGCTTAAAGTGGTATTCCCTCTTTTGCCGACTCCTTCCCCCCATTGGACACCTCCCCCATCCCTCTTCCTCCCCACCTTCACCACCCCCCCCCCCCCCCCCCCCCCCCGCAAAAGACCAAAAAAAAATAAAAAACCTAAATCACCCTATTTCACCACTTTCCAACAATTTGTTCAATCTTCAAGAAGGGTTTACGCCGTTTCCTGTCTCTTCTCTTATTCTAGCAAGGTATGTCCATTGATCTGCCATGGTATACCCTATTTTAGAGATGCTCTTAAGAATAATCTTCTGTTATAATTTAACAAGTATTTTTCTATTACATCTTCCATATTCTTTGTGATAATAAATGTTTTAACTGGACCTTGCTCTAATTTAATCCAAGAAAGAGAACCTTTTGTTAGCTTTTCTAATAAGTGATATCTCTTCTAGCAATTCTATTCGCATAACTTGAGTCTCAACAATTTTTTTACATGTGGACAGCTGATTTATCTTATCTAATGTTAGGCTTTGATTTTCGACAAATGGTTGTTTGTCATAAATGAATCATTTTACCCAGAAAATACATATGCCATAGCGTGTTTCCTTATACTCTTATAGATTCCTAATTTTGTAGTTTTCTGATAATGACAAACTCTATTGTTCATGTATTCCAGTGAAAATGTGCATGATACACAGAAGCTTGATGTCAAGCTGGTCCTTTTGGGTTTGAAACTGTAAAGTCATATTTCTGGGTATGATGAGGATTAATACTCTTTGATTTCCAAGAGTGAACATCATACTAATTCCCAACCCATCCCCCTCTCTTTTTTTTGAAATGTAGATAGAACAACATAATATATTGATAGAAAGAAATGTATAAAGAAACAAAAACCTCTATATAACAAAAAGCCCCTCCCCAAAACAACCTGACATCTCAACTCCCCAAAGGCACATCCCCCTCTGTTAAGGAGGGGTAGGAAGAAAGGAGGAGACTACAAACAACAAAGTAAGAGAACTTTAGTTGGTTTTGGGTCCACGTTGAAGCATTCTAAAAGTCGCATCAAGTAGACAGGTAGAAAGTTACCTTGTTCTGGCAGCTTAAGCTACAAAGCCATGGAGCAACCATTGAGAATAATCCAAAACCTGAATAGTGTGTAACTTTTGGATGAAGAAGGAGAATAGGAGAGTATAGGGACATGCTCTCTTTCTAAGGCAACCAGTGAAAGTGAGAAGAAACTTGGAAAACAATAGGACAAAGCATACAGTTTACAAGTATCCAAAACAAAATATGCTCCAAGAGGACCAAGACTGCATGAATCCTTTGACTAAGCTAACCATACGGTTGACACACTTTAAAAAGTCCAGGGTTTTTTTAGTTGACATCAACAGAGAGTCAAAATTTATACTAAAGGGGCTTCAATATACATAAATTTATACTAAATGGGCCTCAATATAGACATAGTTTTGAATAATACTATTGGGATACATGCATACACACAGAATTATGGTGAACTTATACTTTCCATCATGAAGCTTCACAAAATTTGAAAATAGAATATTAGGTAGTTAGAAAAACAAATGAAAGGGAAGCCTACCTCTAACAAGCTTGAAGCTAAACTCTGAGGTTCATCTATAACTTTTCCATGTTTCTCAGAAGCAATTCTTTCTTCAGCACATTTCCCTCCCGAAACAGAGTCATCTTTGCCCTTCTCTGTCGATTCTTCTCCAATTTTTGCGCTAATCTTTCTACACAAGAATTCTTCTATGGCATCCAAAGATGAAGAGGATTTGACAGCTACAACATTCTCATAACAGCCATTTAACATTGACCCGTCTTCAGGAATAAAACGAACTTTAAGGCATGGATGCATTGTGGAATGCCCAAATGGGATATCAGCATACACATTTCTAAGCTTATAACCAAGGCTTGAAACAACAGGAAACTGGTCAAGAGAAGAGAGTGCATTCTGCAATCTTTGTACTAATAGTTTTAAAAGCATGTCCTGATTCTGACCTGTCTTTGACAAACAGATGCTAGCAAATGTCTGAAACCTCTTCAGAACGATACTGAAGTGATTCTGTAAGCATTTATCATTCTCTTGACCTTGAATGTACATACCATTGGATAAGTAATGTGCCAAAGATCTTGTTATTCCACTTTCAATGAATTCGAAAGTGGACATAGGTTCTCCTCCACCAAGCTCCTCCATGATTTGCTTCAGTATACCTGTCAGGTATTCTTCATTCTGATAACAGTCTTTCGAGAACTTTTGTGCATTGTCAGTCAGTGATTCACAGAGGGCTCTAAGCTTCTGAAGAACATCTGTCAAACCCTTGTCGATGTCCTCTGCAACAGTGTTGAAGTAGGTTGACTTTATTTGCATTGCCAATGCAAGAACAGTCTCCTTATCAATTTTACAAGTCTCCGCTTGGCGTGAAATTGAGAAGCTTGGATTAAATACATGACAAAAACACTTGGAAAAATCTTTTACTGTCACTTGACCAGAATCAGAAATTGGAGAGGCATGACTGTCGGGTAGTTGAAGAGAATCAACTGCATAAACAACACCTTCTTTAATGAAAGGACCCATAAAAACATCCGTCTGTTTTTCCAAGAGAATTTGAGCAGTTTTAAGAGAAGAATGCAGCACATGGATATCCTTCCGGGAGAGTAATCCTGCCAAAAAACTGCCAAAATGACCAAAAAAGAGTGTATTAATTTCATTTAGTCTCCTAATTAACCAAAGAAATTTGTGAGTGACTTCTTTACCTTGAAAAATTGATATCTCTAAATAAGTCAAGCAGAATTTCTGATGAGCTTAAATAAACCATACTGTGAATGAGAGCAACACAACCATAACAGATGGTCGGACTTGCGCCAGCATTTACCACCTGTGTAGAAGAATGAAAAATTTGGCAACATGTAGAGAGGCGAAAACCTTTAAATTTAACTTTTACAAATAAGGAACAGTCAGATAATCATGTTACTGGAAACCAACAAACCATCCACATTCCCACACTGTTACATCTACAGAACCTGAGCTTCTACATTTTATGAGAAAAGATAGCTTTGCTTTCTACTGAGAATTGCAACTCGATAGAATTCCCAGAAGATAAGTAATGGAACAGATTTATAGTACATGGAATGGAAATAGAAAGATCATATCTAATGGAATCTTAACTACAGTACCTGGATTAGAACAGGAAGAATGTCTTTACCAATCTGACATAAATACTTGGATTCCTCCTGGACTAGAATCTTTTCCTTTAGCAAAACTAACTGAATGTCTTTATCCTCACTTGACCCAGAAGGAATAAGTTGAGCCAACAACTTAAGCACTTCATGTACCTGAAGCATAATACACAAATGCATGAGAACAATATGCATACACCTGAATCTATAATTAGGATTTTCAATTGCAAAGCACATACCCAACATATTAAATGAATAAACCTCATATGCTTAATACTTAATGCCCACTTTCTTTGGAATATTATTTTGGGTATAGAATGAGTTTTGATATTAATGTTGTCAAGGCCTATAATATTAACATTATAAGCGATTTTAGAGGAATGAGGAAAAAGATGATCAACGAAAAAGAGAGACTTAAGGATGCAAAAGAGAAAAGAAACAGTCTTCCGACTCTCAATAATCAAACTAAAACATCTTTATGTAAGTTTGAACTCCCTTAAATTTCTTCTCTGAATACAGTTGATTTTTGGATTATTACACATTAATCCCTATAGTCTTGCCTGTTTACATATTAGTCCCTACAATCTTGATAATATCAAGAAACTCTTCAAATCAACTGTCCAAATAATGTAAGTCATTCTGGTTAAAATATGTTTAAAAAATCTTTTAAAGCATATTCCTTCTATGAAATGTAAAAAAACCATATCCTTAAAAAATTATAGAAGTACCCCCCCCCCCCCCCCCCCAAAAAAAAAGAAAAGAAACCCTCTCTATCTCTCTATTTGTCTGTCTCTCTCTCTGTATGGCCTTTGTGTGCCTCTACAAACAACACAGACAGCATCATTGACCAGCAACTACAGCAGAAGGTCATCACTCTCATTGGCACCCTGAGGGAGCAGCCCTCACCATAGTTGTCAAGTCACCCACCTAAGCATTTTCTCTGCAGAAAGGTGCAGCCCTGCCTTATTATGGGCTAAAAAGATGGCCAAGGTGGCAACAATGCAGGCCAAGTAGGCACTTTCGCCTCTTTGGGTGCCTTGGGTCCCCCCCCCCATTCCCATGGACCCAACTGAAACCCACACACCAACAGGATCAACTTAAAATCCCCAATTGCGATGGGAGAATCCTCAATCCCCATCTCCCACATCAACAGTCTTGCAAGTCTGCTGGGGTTTTGCAACTACCCCTCCGACTGCCTACTACCACTGTCAGTGCCATCTCCAATTGCTGTCGAACTGTCACTCGCCATTGCCTTCACCTTTGGTTGCTCTTTATCTTTAAAACATGCCCCCCTCTCCATGATGTATGTGAGCTCTCACCATCTGTCGTCATGCACGTGCAGCATTGCCCATCAACCACTGGTTTCCCCCCACCTGCAGTTTGCCCACTGGCCACTCACTGGCTGGTGTTGTGATGCTCAGCTACTGTCACAGGCCCTCCCCCCCCCCCCCCACCCCCCCAACACACACCCACCCCAAAGTATGCCTTAGGTAACTAAACCCCTTCACCCGTCCCCAAACCTCACCATCGCTGCTTCCTCTGTCACTTTGATGAGTTTTCCTATGATGACTCGATCCTGCTGTTGGATCTCTGTTGTTGTAGTTGTCATTTCTGAGTAGTCCTCACACTGTTTTACAGCCTCAGCCTCAAGAGGGACTATCCAGTGAAGGATTGTAACTTAAAGTACTCCCCATCCATGCAATTGCTCCTCCCTTAAACAACACCTTTCTCCACCTAATTTCACACACTATCAAACTACCATTTTCCCTCTGCTTTCAAAACTCCCAACTGAATGACAGTCAACACTACCAACACGATGAGGATAACGTGTATGGCATGATAAGGGGCCTCCAGTGGGATCTCCCTCACTGTTCACTCTCTCTCCTTCTCTTCTGCTTTCCTGCAATGACACTTCAATGGATCACTTAAACTACTCCCCATCCATGCAATTGCTCCTCCCTTAAACAACACCTTTCTCCACCTAATTTCACACACTATCAAACTACCATTTTCCCTCTGCTTTCGAATCTCCCAACTGAATGACAGTCAACACTACCAACACGATGAGGATAACATGGATGGCATGATAAGGGGGCCTCCAGTGGGATCTCCCTTACTGTTCACTCTCTCTCCTTCTTTTCTGCTTTCCTGCAATGACACTTCAATGGATCTGCCTCCCCACTCTTCCTCCTCCCCCTACCATTACAAGCAGCTTCCATCAAGATCTTGCTCCTCCCCACCAAATCTTCCGCTTGATTTCATCTCCTCTCACCATGTCCACACACACAATGGGATGGGACATGGGAGTACCAAAGCCAGAGGGGGAACACCTCTCTCTCTCTCTATCTCTGTGTGTGTGTGTGTGCGCGCACAACCAGGTAGGTAGGAGTGCCAAAGCCAGAGGCAAGAACCCTGATGCTCCCCCCTCTTTGTTGCATCTCTCTTTCTTCTCCACTATATGTTGGCATTTAGATTTATTCACAACAGGCACTTATTTTGGAATGGACAAAGATTTCAAGAAGTGATATGCAGAAAACCCAAAATAATAATATAACACTCAATAAATCATATACGAACACCCACTATTGGCAGCAATACTGAAAAATATTGGTTTTTACAAATCACCTCTTGAAATCTTTCTATATTCCAAATATCATCCTAATCTTCATATTTCCTAATAACCCCCTCTAATCCGCCGCCATTTAAAAAAAAAACCATATAGTCTGTCGCATTTAAAAATGTTAAACTTAACAAGGGTTGAAGTTAACCCAACATAATAAATGACAACTTTCTCCCTATTGTAAAGGCTCCTACCCCTCCCCCCTCTTTCTCTCTCTCTCTCTCTCTCTCTCTCTCTCACACACACACACACACACACACACACAGTTCGACGACCCTCTCTCTCTCTCATTCAAAGGAGGAGGTGTACTGGGGGGGCATCGGCCATCTTGTTCAATCCTCCACATTCTGGATGGAGAGATCTCCACCTATCCTTTGTTCCTTCAACATCGAAGCAGAGAAGAAAAACCGGAGTGGGTGGGTAGGTAGGGATGGAGAACAGCAAACAGGAAAGAAAACTAGCAGAAAGCAGTAGTAGAAACTGTGATGGAGGGTACCTACAGCCCCTAACCAGTGCCTAGAGCTCAACATTAGAAAGGCATTACCAAGAGGGCAGGGTTGGGAGGCTGCAGCCAGCCAGGGGAGGCTTCTCTCCCAGGCAGGCTGCACGAGAACAGGGTGACCTGTACAAACAGGCAGTTCCTGCCGAAGATGTCCCCGAGATAGGATCTCCCCTCCTGGAACCTCCTCACCACCCTGGCCAGGGAGGCCCTCACCAGCCGAGCCCTACTGCCCAGGAGCCTCAGCAGCAGGATCCTCACCTTTGACCGCCACCATCACCTCCTCCCCCATCCCCCCCCCCCCCCCACCCCAACCCTCAGCTGCCACCGCCTACCAGCCATGCCCCTCACTGCCCACACTCCTCACCACTGCAGGTCTTCTTCTGTTGCAACGTCCCCGTCGAGCTCCAGGGGCGGCTTCTGCAGCTTCTGATAGGGGAATCTCAGCTTGATGGAAGCCGTGGATCTCTCACTGGGAAGCAAGAGGAGCCAGAAGGGCCTGTGTGTGCATATGTGTGTTTCTTCGGCGATGATTGCTGCACTCTCGAGTGAGGAGCTGAGGAAATATCAAATACTTCTCATAAGCTCGCCAAACTTTCTTCTTTCCTTTGTGGTTTCTACATACACATTATGCCCGCACCCCTCCCTTCCTCCCTCTCTCACACAGTACGGTGACCGTCTCTCTCTTTGTTTCTCTCTCTCTCACACACATGAATCCCGACAACCCTCTCTCTCTCTCTCTCTCTCTCGATAGGTGCGAGACCTCCCTCCCTCTCTCTTCACATTGAAGGGCATTTTAGTCTCAAAATTAACAGAGTTTCCAAACGGAATATTCTCTTTGTCAGTCTGTTGATGTCTTTTTTGGATGGCTACTAACTCTAAGGTTCTTTATGAACCCAAATAGATTAAAGGGAGGGTGATATTTGGAATATCGAAAGATTTTGAAATATGAAGATTACAGGGTGATATTTGGAATATCGAAAGATTTCAGAGTGTTATTTGTAAGAAACCCAAAAAAATAAAATATCGAAAGAGCTACTCAATACTGAAAGCAGACAACCCCTAAGTTGAGATCAAATAGTTTCCCAAGTCCAGTGGAACTAGGGACAGTTAAATTAATACCATAAACACCCCCCTGAACTTCATGCCAGAGTTAGCTACCCCAATGGCACCAGAATCAGGGGCAATCCGAAATTCCGAATCAGTATGCACCAGTCTTGATCCAGGAAAAAAAATCAAAACATTATTGCTGTTTAAACACAGCCCATCTACTAGTGATGATATTTGTTTAGAAGAAATCTAGCAGATTCTAGCCAATATCAAAAGTAAGTCAATGCATAATGCATAGAAACCTCGATCACCTGATTGGCATGACCATTGCCACGAAAAGATTGGGACATACTACGTGAAATGTCAGCAGTTTCAAGAATGCCCCGCAATGTGCTGCTTATATTCAGCTCAAGAAGTGCTCTGAATGCTACTAAAGATCCAGAAGCAAGTCGAGAGAGAAGCCTGATCAAATCCTGCAGGTATAAATGAACTAGATAAGGCAATTCAATAAAAAGCCACAATGTCTTCTTTAGACCAAACAAATGGAAAGGACCATACAACATATGTTTCTTGGCCGAGTGACGATCGACCATGGGAAGCAGAAGCTATCAAACTTGCACATTCTTTAACCAAACCATGCTTGCACATATCGTCCAGCAAATCAGAAGAACTGCCAAGATTTTCAGATATTCTTTTCAAGCAAATAGCTGCAGTTTCCACAATCTGCCGTCCAAAAAATTAACCAATTAATTAGATGCCTTGTTCCCCTGGAACACTAGAAATTTAATGCTTACAGTGCCCAAACTGATGGTAAAAAAAAGGAAACAGGACTTGTGGAACAGAGATCAGAAAACAATGCGATATTAGATACCTTCCCGTCATCATAGTGGAGAAGATTGCATAGAGTAGGAATGGCCTCCAGGACAAGTGAAGAACAATCTGAAGGAAACTTCTTGCACATACTTGCAACAGTGGAAAGCGCAACCCTCTGGGAGGCGGATACACGTTAGAAGGAATTAGGAGGAGGGAACCAATTCGAGCGCCAATCAAACAACTTGAATGTTGTGGCTTCATAACAGCAGCTGTTCAAGTCCAAGCTAGGGAATCACCTGAATGCTTGTCGTGAAGAAGTCAATATAGGTTAAAACAGCCATAATCGCCCCAGCTTGCAAGCAAGGAACTGGTTGGTTATGCGAAATCTTCTCCAAGGCTTGTATTCCCTGCGCCAGCAACGTAACAAGAAACGTGGTCAGAAGAACAAGGCCCTACCCCATATGAACTGACATCATTGTCTGACAACCAGAAACTTCCATGGACCTGCTCGGCTACATCCAAGTATTCGATCGACATGAGCCGTCCACAGAGCACGGGAAGCGCTCCATGCTTCACAATGGCGGTAGCCGACCTCGGCAACACGTCACAGAGATATGCGAGTGCCCGGATTGCCAGAAGCATTATGTCAGCGTTGCTCTCGTGGCCGGCAAGCCGCACGAGCGCCTCAGCAAACGAGTCCGCCACAAGGCTGGAGAGGGAATCCTCCGAGCCGAAGGACAACATCTCACATAGCTCCGTCAGCGCCGCGAGCTGCGCGCCGACGCCCGCCTCCTGGCCCAGGGAGGACAAAACCGACTTAATCTTCTCCCCGGACATGGAGCAACCATACCGCACCGCCGCTCCCCGGCTACCAACGTGGTATCCTCCGTCATCCCCGGTGTCAGGGTCATCGTCGTCATCCTCCTCCCCGCCATCGGAGCAGGAAGACTCATCGACGGAGCCACTCTCGGGGCGAACCGAGGAGGAAGAAGCGGAAGAAAACTCCATCTCGCGGTCGACGGTGCGGCGATCGAACGACGGGGAGGGGCCCGCGGCTGCCTGCGCATCCGGCGGCTCCTCAGACGGCGCCTCGCCGGGCCTGATCCCGGATGAGCTGCAGGCGCGCTTGTCCCGGACGACCTGCTGCGGTTCATCCGCTTCCGTCCTCTTCCGTGCCCGGCTGTCCATGGCTGCCGCGCAGCCCGGAAGCAGAACCGCCCTTCGTCGCCGAGCAGCACCGATCGTCGCAACGAACACGAAATTCCCAGAGCCCACGAAGCAATTCCGCAGCGTAGGAGAGGCTGAAGACGAGGAGGGAGCAGGGGAAGCTTGCGAGATACGACGCGGCCGCACTCGGGAAGGAGCACGGGCGGGTCGAGCGAGTGGAGAAAGGGGAAGTGCTTCTTATTAGGGCTTCCGGCCACGGGGAGGGGGGGGGAGTTCCGAGTCCCGACCTGGCGGTATCCTCTCTTTCTCTCTCCCCCCTTCTCTCTCTATCTCTCTCTTTCCTTTCTCCTTCTTCTACGGTGCCGTCGTCGGAGTAGGACTCCGGACTCCGCTCTCTCTACGTTCGTGTGACTGGTGCTCCGGAAAAAGTAGCGGCGTGCGACGGTGACGGAAGCCGTCTTCGGTGTCCCCTTCTGAAACGCGAACCGACTTAAAACTTGGGCCGTTAAGTTTGACGGCTGTGGAGCACGTGCGGGACGACCGTTGCGTGGTTCGGGGGCGGATCGTTGCGGACCGTACGATGCGATGACCAGGCATGTCGACACGTAGGGGATTTGGCGGTGGGGGGTGGGCGGTACTTGCCACTGGTAATCGCCTGATTTGTGCCTACTTTGGGGGGGGGGGGGGGGGGGGGCGTTTGTGTGATTCCCGTTCTAAAATAAAATCGCGCGCACGCTTTACGGACGGGCGGCTCTGATCTGATTAGCAGCTGACGTCGCTTTGGATTAACACGGATCTTCATAGGATTTTGTCGTTTACTATGCCCTATTTTTTCTCATAATATTCACAACTTTGTGGGGTAGGGAAATTTGAGAAACACTTATTTTTTTGCATTAAATGTCCAACACAAATAAATGTGGGAACAGTTGCTATATTTAAAAAATATTTATTTTTTCAGTCGAAATATACAACACAAGCCGATGTAGGATCCGTTGTTACCATAGCAATGGAACCCACCCATTTATATTTAAAGTCGGATATTTTTTTAATCTGAAATCTCTAAAAACTTATATGGTGTGCAAACGCGTGTAAATATTAGTTAGGATTCTCTCTCATAGTGTGGAAACGAGTATATAATTAGGATTTTATTTTTTCCCATATTTTGGAGATATTTCCTTTTTTTAGTTTTATTTCCCCACTATCGTTTAGGAAACGTTACCTCGTTCCTAATTTCTCTCTTGAAATATTTATCTAATATTTGGAAAGTTCATACCATGATTGTCTCCATGATGCTTTATTCCGTTGATTTTTTGATGAAGGTTTTAAGTGGGAGGTAAGTATAATGTATCTTATCACAGAGTTTTTCTATGAAGCCCAATAAGAGGTAGAGAAGGTTACGTAATTTTCTTGAAACTAAAACATCACTTTTAACTAGAAACAAAATCCAAACGAGCAAGTTCTGGAAGACCAGAGCAGATCGACCTTCTTTGATTAACAGGTCGACATACCCTAATCAGCAGGTCGACACACACACCTAGTGAGCAAGTTGATGCGTCCCTGACGTAGGTCGACCTCCTCTCTTCAGAATGCTTCAGCAGGTCGACACACCCAGTGAGCAGGTCGACGCACTCCTGACATAAGTCGATCTACTCTCTTCAGAATGCTTCAGCAGGTCGACACACCCAGTGAGCAGGTCGACGCACCCCTGACATAAGTCGACCTACTCTCTTCAGAATGCTTCAGCAAGTCGACACACCCCTAACCAAGGTCATTCTACCCTCTTTAAAACTCTTTATTAGGTCGACCCACATTCCTTAGTAGGTCGACCTACCCCTAATCAGTAAGATTTTGGACTGTCAAATCAAGTTGGATATTTTAATTTTCTTTGGTTCTAAAGCTATTAAAATGACGGGATAAACCATTTAACTGTTAATTAGACCCTTCATTGAGACAACCTTGGTCATTCTAAACCATATCTAATTCTCGTCTTTTCGGATATTTTAGAATGCTAATATACAAGGATTCGTTCCTTGTGAATTTTTTTTACTTTGGATAAGTGATCGGGCAACTATGAACGAAGTTTTGATGTGATATTCGAGACACCGATGACACATGATTCGATTTGGTTTCAGAATAACTAACATTGTATCACTATAGTTAGTTGGACTTCAAATGACTCCAGTAAACCCAAATTCAATTCCACTTCATATTGACTCTTAAAAAAAAACCGACTGTGGTCTTATGTTCCACTTCAATACTGATTTAATGTGCCTTTCATCACCGATATAATATTAATATTATTTTATTTTAAAAGGAAATCTCAGTTTTTAATTGGAAAACCTAATTTTTAGCCAAATTTCTAGTTTGACCAAAAATTTGATTTGTTTTAAACTCTATCCTTGTTTGTTGACTACTGTCAACTCCTCTACAGTCCATGCAATACAAGATCATGTACAATTATCATATATGTACTTTGTTATTGAAACTCTGAAGTTGCTGCATAAATAATCATCCGGAAACATAACGGTAAGGAGTGTACATATTTTTTGGATCTCCAGACTCGCCATGACCAAGATGTCAGAGCAAATAGAGGCAAGTTCAATCCTTGGGAGGAGCACCCGAATGTGTTTAATCTGCAGAGCATTAATAGATCACCTACTTAGTGTAGGCATCGACACTACTTCCTACTAGATTGGTGGATATTCTATTATATGTTATTGTTTCCTTATGCTTGTTACCATAGTTTGCATGCCATGAACAACCATTACATGTTTAGAGAGTTGCTCGACAGCTTGGAATTGACGGAATGTCATTACATGTTTGATACTTGTCATCTTGGCTCAATTCATTGGCATATGACTTTACTCATGTCACTGTTACTTAAGCGTGGTTTGATTTTTCTACATCCTGATTTATATTATTCTTCATTTACTTGTATCTTGTTATTTGTTATATTCATGTGTGGCAACTTATCCTTGATTCATATGTATCTGTATTCCTTGTTATTGGAGGATAAATCTTACTCGGCGCAATTGCTCAATCCTACTCTTTTCTAGGTGATATGCAATTCTAGATGGCAGGACATCGAGATTCGTGTGCTAAGTGGACAACTCTTACTATGTCTACCCTTTGAGTTTTAGTTTGAGAACTTTGTAAATACCTCAGTTTTGAGAATTGAGTCTAAATTAATTTTATTTAAGTAAGATCCCTAGGTAATTTTTGCTCGAAAAGTTCAAAGATTTATTATTGATCTCCTATTCACTCATGTTACTTTATTTATTGATATATTAAATATCGGGACTTGACAAACTAAGCTTGAAGTGCTTACCTTCAGCGAAGGGGCCACCAATGGTTAAATATGTTTCAGCTTTCTTATTGATCCATCGTCCACGTATGGTAGGTGGACAAGTATGGTGAAGACGTGAAAGGGATAACCGGTGATGTGGCCTCCCAAAGCGTGGTGTCCCATTTCGGAGCCATGTCTCCCATACAGAGTGTGGCATCTGCCACCGCAGGAGGGAGGGGGAGGAGCGCCCTGCCTCTGCCCATGCAACGGCTCTTTGTCGTTTGCATGGGAGCACCAGAAAAGGGCCCTCGGGCCATTTCTGGTAAGGGGAGAGCGACCCCTCCCCACCCCGTTCCTTTATCTCCCCCCCCCCTCGCACGATCTCTCCCCTCCCCTGGGTTCGCCCTCTCCGTCTCCCGACCCTCTTCTTCCTCCTCTTCTTCCCTCCCTGCTCTCTCTCTCTCTCTCTCTCTCTCTCTCTCTCTCTCTCTCTCTCTCTCTCTCTCTCTCTCTCTCTCTCTCTCTCTCTCTCTCTCCAGAGGAGAAGCTCTCTGCGCCGCCGCTGCCCTGCTCGCCGCGCCGCCGCGCCGACCGCCGTCGGGAGCCCGCGCACGGAGGACGCCGTGCGCGGTGCAGTCGCGCGCCACCGTCGCCCGTGGGAGAGAGCTTCACCGCCGTTCGTGCCGCCGATGGGTCCTATAGTCGAGGTAAGGACCCCTCTCCTCTCCGGCGTCGACTCCCCCTTTTTCCAGCGTCGCTCTCTCTCTTCCTCTCTTTCTCTCTCTACTGTGTGTATGCCCCCGGCCAGGGTTTTCCGGCGAGGGGAGGGCCGCCGGCGCCATCGCGCCGTCCGACGACCCCCCCCCCCTTACCGCCGGCGATGCTGCCGACACTGGCCGACCGGCTGTCTCCCCCCTCCTCTTTCCCCCTCACCTCCCTGCGTTGCAGAGGAGGAGTCGGGAGGAGGAAGGAGGCCAGCGCAGTGCGCCCAGATCCGAGTGGGATCTGGGCAGCGCACTGCGCCCTGCCCCTGGCGCGCTGCACCAGGCGCTGGCTGGGGGGCTTGCGGCACATTGCGCTGGCAGACCTCTTTGGGCCCATTTGACCTCTGTTTTGGGCCGTTTTCGAGCCGTTTTCCGCGTGTTGTCGCTCTGGCTGTGCCGGTGGGCCGGCCCGGGGTTGGTGGCCATTTTGTCGAGCCACGTGGTGGTCGGGCCCACTCGGGTCGGCTCCGATCGGGCCGGTAGTGCCTGTTGACCGGTCAACTGAGGACAGTCGTGCAGGGTTTTCGGCGCCCGTCGAGGGTGTTCCGAGGGCCGGCCGACTCTCCGCTTGTGTCGTGTGGGCGTTCCGAGTTGACCAATGATCGTGTTGTAGTTGCTTCCGCTTGTGTTTGTACCGTACTCGTGACGCTTGTGCTAACTCCCTAGCACTGCACCTTACTAGTCTTCGCCCGGTACTATAGCACTTGAGGGCTTGTCCCAGCGCACGGTGCGCTTTTGGGGTTGTTACCGTTTCCTGGGACCCCCGTCCTCGTGGGTTTGTTGAGGGTGGTCTCCGAGCCACGAGTGCGTCCGTTGAGCATTTCTCCGGACAGAGGGGAAAACGGTGTTGGACAGCGGCGTTGAGTCGTTTGTAGAGCTCACTTAGTTGGTCCGGGTCCCGCGGAGTTTAGAGTGTCGCGGTGCGGGCCAGCTAGTCCGTTCTCACTGCCTCGCCTTACACGGTTTCGGAGCCGTGTCGGGAGGACAGGCGTAGGACCGTAGTCCGGCCAGACTACGGCTTGTGGTTTTGTTTCGTCCACGCGTCGCACTCCGACGGGAGGGGAGACTTGGACTTGTGGTCGAGCGGTAAGACGCCAGTGGGCGCACTCGACTACCAACTAGTAGTGGTTGGTCTGTGGCTAGTGTTCTTGTCCAGACGAGGGTTTTTCCGTCTGCGTGTGCACCCTGGTAGTGTCCACCGAGTGCTTTTACCGAGTTGGGTCTGTGCATTGTTGTGCCGTGTTGACGGTACTTGTGGACTTGTGTACTTTCCGTTTATTTATTTCAGTACTTGCACAGTTGCCACTATGTTACTTTACCTGCTTAGTTAGTAGATATGTTTAGTTAATTTTTTGCCACATTTCCGCTTGCACAGTTAGTTACTCTTTTAGCCTTGTTGTTCTCCTGCCTAGTTAGCTGCGTTGTTACTTTTGCTTCCGCTGTTCGAACCGGTGAGGGGTTGGGTTCCTTACTGGGCTTCGTTCGCGAAGCTCACTCCTTCCCTTTCACAGGTGAGAGTTCGCAGCACCGGCAGGACTTCCCTCGGACGGAGTGTTAGTTCCGAGGCGTAGCGTTCAACAATTGTTTTCCTATTTGAGTAGTTCTCACCCTCGGGGTATGCCCCTTAAGGGTTTTGTGTTTTCTTTTGTTACTGTACTTGTACTTGAGACAGACGGATAGACAAGTACTTGACATGTGGACTCGTACTGTGTACTGTAGGGTTACGTTCATTTGTCTTCTTTACTCACTTTTCTTTTCTAACCCTTCTGGGTCTACGGATCCGTGGGTGGTGGTCCAAGGGTCGGGTACTTGGAGGGTTCCGGGTATCAGGTCCTTGGGTCGTTACAGTTGGTATCAGAGCAATCCTGGCGTAGTTGGTAAATGACTGAAATGACTGCGACGATCTCAAGGGAGAGTATGGGTGTGCTGCTGACCGTTTGACTTACCTTCGACGTACTGCTGTTCTAACGTTTTGGCAGGATATGGCTCCGCGTAGGCAGAGATGGCTTGAGATCTTGAGCCGTCAAAGATGAGTTACTCAGAGTCATCGCAGGACGAGGCACAGATCCAGATCGAGGATGTGGACTAGTTTTACGAGGCACATGAGGCACGGAGGTGGTCATAGGGGTCAAGCATATAGAGATCTAGATCTAGAGGATGCCTCTGCAGTGTTAGAGAGGTTCCTGAGGTTTCAACCCCCACAGTTTGCCGGAGCAGCAGATCCAGATCGAGCTGAGAGCTCGGTGCACGAGATCGAGTAGACTTTTGAGACGATGGACTGCAGACCTGAGGACAGAGTTACTTTGGCAATGTACCAACTGTGTGGGTCAGCACACGAGTGGTGGAGGGTGCAGAGGCAGACGCATTTTCTAGGCCAGGCCCTGAGGCAGATTAGTTGGGAGCAGTTTGTGCCCCTCTTTCACGATGCGTACTTTCCAGCGCATGCGCAGCGTGAGAGGCGGGACCAGTTTTTCTCTCTCGTTCAGGGAGGCATGACCATGACGGAGTACCACATGAGGTTCATCTCCCTCATGAGGCACGTGCCGTTGATTGCTTCCAGTGAGCAGGTGCTGACTGAGAGGTTCATAGCAGGATTAAGGCCGGAGCTGAGGCGAGCGGTAGCGACACACTTGTGCCAGACATTGTCAGATGCAGTTGCCAGAGCTGGAGCACTTGAGAGGGACATTCAACAGCAGGTGGCCAGATCAGAGAGTTTTGGCAGGCAGAGTCCGTACCTTCGCCCCAGTCACAGTCTTCGCACTCTGACTACCTCTGCGTCAGGTGCTGAGTCGTCTGGGGTTGGGTCGAGGTTTCGTAGGCTGTTTCGCTCTGGGAGTCATAGGCAGCAGAACAGATCAGGTGGACCTTTTCCGAGGCAGTTTCCAGTAGAGGAGCAGTCAGTTCAGCAGGTCAGTCAGTCGGGTCGGCACACCGTCGTCTGTTACGGGTGCGGCTAGTCGGGTCACTATGTAAGAGAGTGCCCGAGAGGAGCGGGACAGCAGCAGCAGCAGTAGCAGTCAGTACAGACGGCTCAGTCTAGATCGGCACCCCAGCATAGGCAGCACAGCAGTTTCAACAGCCACAGTTCCAACAGCCGCAGTTCCAGCAGCAATTTCAGCAACAGCAGGGTCAGCCACAACGTCAGCAGCAGGGTCAGCGTGGTCGAGGTCGTGGCCGGGTGATGGCGCTCACTAGGGTAGAGGCGGAGGCCTCGAACCTAGTGGAAGGTACATTACCCATCTCTGGTAGGATTGCTCGTGTTTTAATTGATTCTGGTGCTACTCATTCTTTTGTTTCCGAGGAGTTTTGTGAGTGCTTGGTAGAGTCGGTGCCCGAGCAGCAGTGTGAGTTGCTCGTGGAGCCTCCTTTCGGTGACTTCATGCTTACTTCGAGCTGTTTGGAGTGTGTGCCCATCGAGGTTGAGGGGCATGTGTTGCCAGCCAGGTTGTTTGTTCTCCAGATCCGGGACTTCGACGCGATCTTGGGGATGGACTGGCTGGAGGCCTACTCTGTTGTGCTAGATTGTCGGAGGAAGACGGTGCAGTTCGGAGTACCTGGCGCGTCTTCCTTATGTTTTAGAGGTATCCGATCTACACGTCGACCTTTCATCTCTGCTTGTAGAGCGAGGCGTTTGGTTCATGGTGGTGCTGTGGCCTACCTTGTTTCAGTTTGTTTCTCTGAGACCGGTGGTGTTTCCGTTTCGGGTATACCAGTAGTTAGTGAGTTTTCAGACATTTTTCCCGAGGAGTTGCCGGGTTTACCTCCTGAGCGGGAGGTGGATTTTGCAATTGAGTTGTTGCCTAGGACAATGTCGTTGTCCAAGGCACCTTACCGTATGGCCCCCGCTGAGCTAAGAGAGCTCAAGCACCAGCTTCAGGAGTTGCTTGAGTTGGGTTTCATTCATCCTAGCTAGTCGCCTTGGGGTGTGCCGGTGTTGTTCGTGCGAAAGAAGGATGGCAGTTGGAGGCTATGCATAGACTACAGGGAGCTGAACAAGGTGACAGTGAAGAACATGTATCCACTGCCGAGGATTGACAACTTGTTTGATCAGTTGCAGTCAGCCAAAGTGTTATCGAAGATTGATATGAGGTCAGGGTATTACCAGTTGAGGATCCGGGCAGAGGATGTCAGCAAGTCAGGCTTCAGGACCAGGTACGGCCACTACGAGTTCATCGTGATGCCTTTTGGGCTCACGAATGCCCCAACAGCTTTCATGGAGTTGATGCACATAGTCTTCCATCCGTATTTGGATAGTTTTGTGGTTGTGTTTGTGGACGACATCTTGATTTACTCAGCTTCAGAGGAGGAGCATGTTGGACACCTGAAGATCGTGCTTCAGACGTTGAGGGATCACCTACTTTATGCCATGTTCAGCAAGTGTGAGTTTTGGATAAAGGAGGTGCATTTCTTTGGACATATGATCTCAGGTGCTGGTGTAGCAGTGGATCCAGCCAACGTAGAGGCAGTTTTGAGTTGGCCGCAGCCGAGTACAGTTCCAAAGATTCGTAGTTTTCTAGGTTTGGCAGGGTACTACCGCAGATTTATTCGGGACTTCTCAAAGATTGAAGCACCTTTGACGATGTTGACTAGGAAGGATGTCAGATTCCAGTGGACCGCAGATTGTGAGGCCAGCTTTCAGGAGCTAAAGCAGAGACTGACTACAGCACCAGTGTTAGTGTTACCGTCAGGCAGTGGAGGTTTCATGGTCTACACGGATGCTTTGAAGGCAGGCTTAGGAGCAGTGTTGATGCAGCATGGCAATGTGGTGACCTATGCATCCAGGCAGCTAAAGAGGCATGAGGAGAACTACCCGACACATGACTTGGAGTTAGCGGCAGTGGTGTTTGCTTTGAAGCTATGGAGGCACTATTTGTACGGCGAGAGGTTCGAGATCTTCACCGACCACCAGAGTCTCAGGTATGTGTTCACACAGAGAGATTTGAACTTGAGGCAGCGCAGATGGATGGAGTACCTGAAGGACTACGACTTCACTCTTTCCTATCACCCGGGGAAGGCGAACGTCATAGCGGACGCCTTGAGTGGGAGAGCCCACGTCAGTGCACTGATGGTCAGAGAGTGGAGGATGCTTGAGGATGTGGCTCAGAGTTCCTTTCAGGTACCCAAGAGTAGAGACAAGGCAGTGTTGGGCAGCTTGACAATCAGACCGGCAGTGTACTTCGAGGTGATAGCAGCACAGCGAGCAGACCCAGAGTTGGCAAAGATACTGCAGTTGCCATAGGTTCATCTAGATGACAGTTCAGAGGTCAGATACAGAGGTAGGTTGTACGTACCGAGGGATGCAGAGTTGAGGCAGAGAGTGCTTCACGAGGCACACAGATCGAGGTATGCTGTTCATCTTGGCTCCACCAAGATGTACCACTGCTTGAAGAAGCACTTCTGGTGGCCTGGGATGAAGAGGGAGATTGTAGAGTTCGTGTCCATATGCATAGTTTGTCAGCAGGTTAAGGCAGAGCATTAGCGTCCAGGTGGCGAGCTTCAACCATTGCCCATTCCCGAGTGGAAGTGGGACGACATCGCCATGGACTTTGTGGTTGGATTGCCCCACACACAGCAGAGACATGATGGCATTTGGGTAGTAGTGGATAGATTGACGAAGACAGCACACTTTTTGCCAGTGGGGATGACATGGTCAGTTGACAGGTTAGCCAAATTGTACATGGACAGGATTATATCGCTTCATGGAGTACCAGTATCGATTGTGTCAGATAGAGATCCGAGATTCACTTCAGAGTTTTGGCAGAGTCTAAGAGAGCACTAGGCACCGAGCTGAGGATGACTTCTACTTATCACCCACAGACAGATGGCCAGTCAGAGAGGACGATACAGACTTTGGAAGACATGCTGAGGGCCTATTGTTGGGAGTGGAGTGGGTCTTGGGAGACACATCTGCCGATGGTTGAGTTCGCCTACAACAACAGCTACCACTCCAGCATTGGCATGGCACCTTTTGAGGCACTGTATGGTAGACCGTGCAGGACCCCGTTACACTGGCACGAGGTCGGTGAGAGGCAGCTTTTGGGACCAGAGTTAGTTCAGCAGTGTGCAGATACAATCAGGTTGATCAGGCAGAGGTTACAGACAGCACAGAGCAGACAGAAGAGCTATGCAGACAGACGCAGGAGGCCACTTGAGTTCACACTAGGAGATTTTGTGTTCTTGAGGATCTCGCCGACGAAGGGTGTGATGAGGTTCGAGAAGAGGGGAAAGCTCAGTCCCAGGTTTATAGGCCCCTTTCCCATCTTAGAGCGGATCGGCGAGGTTGCGTACAGATTAGCACTACCGCCAGCACTGTCAGCAGTTCATAGTGTGTTCCATGTGTCGATGCTGAGGAAGTACTTGCCAGATCCGAGTCATATGTTAGACTACTCTGAGTTAGAGGTTGCGCCAGATCTGACAGTTCCAGAGTACCCAGTCAGGATAGTGGACAGAAAGGTTCAGCAGTTGAGGAGCAGGCAAATACCGATGGTCAAGATTGCTTGGGAGCACCGTGCGGACCATGAGGCGACTTGGGAGCTTGAGGACGAGATGCGGGAGAGATTCCCCTACCTGTTTGAGTGAGTTTGTTCCTACCCCTGCTTTGTACTTTCGGCTTTGTTTTTGTAATTTCGAGGGTGAAATTTTGTGTAAGGGGGTGGGATGTGGCATCTGCCACCGCAGGAGGGAGGGGGAGGAGCGCCCTGCCCCTGCCCATGCAACGGCTCTTTGTCGTTTGCATGGGAGCACTAGAAAAGGGCCCTCAGGCCATTTCTGGTAAGGGGAGAGCGACCCCTCCCCACCCCGTTCCTTTATCTCCCCCCCCCCTCGCACGATCTCTCCCCTCCCCTGGGTTCGCCCTCTCCCTCTCCCGACCCTCTTCTTCCTCCTCTTCTTCCCTCCATGCTCTCTCTCTCTCTCTCTCTCTCTCTCTCTCTCTCTAGCGCTCTCTCGCTCTCTGTCTCACCAGAGGAGAAGCTCGCCACGCCGCCGCGCCGTCCGCCACCGGAGCCCGCGCACGGAGGACGCCATGCGCGGTGTAGTCGCGCGCCGCCGTCGCCCGTGGGAGAGAGCTTCGCCGCCGTTCGTGCCGCCGGCAGGTCCTACCGTCGAGGTAAGGACCCCCTCTCCTCTCCGGCGTCGACTCCCCCCTTTTTCTGACGCCGCTCTCTCTCTTCCTCTCTTTCTCTCTCTATTGTGTGTATGCCCCGGCCAGGGTTTTCCGGCGAGGGGAGGGCCGCTGGTGCCGTCGCGCCGTCCGCCAACCCCTCCCCCCTTGCCGCCGGCGTCGCCGCCGACACTGGCCGGCCGGCCGGCAGTCTCCCCCCTCCTCTTTCCCCCTCACCTCCCTACGTTACAGAGGAGGAGTTGGGAGGAGGAAGGAGGCCGACGCAGTGCACCCAGATTCAGGTGGGATCTGGGCGGCGCACTGCGCCCTGCCCCTGGCGCGCTGCGCCAGGGCGCTGGCTGGGGTGCCTGCGGCGCATTGTGCCGGCAGACCCTTTTGGGCCCATTTGACCTCCGTTTTAGACCATTTTTGCGCCATTTTCCGCGTGTTGTTGCTCCGACTGTGCCGGTGGGCCGGCCCGGGATTGGTGGCCATTTTGTCGAGCCACGTGGTGGTCAGGCCCACTCAGGTCAGCTCCGACCGGGCTGGTAGTGCCTATTGATCGGTCAACCGAGGACAGTCATACAGGGTTTCCGACGCCTGTCGGGGGTGTTCCGAGGGCCGGCCGACTCTCCGCTTATGCCGTGTGGGCGTTCTGAGTTGACCAATGGTCATGTTCTAGTTGCTTCCGCTTGTGTTCGTACCGTACTCGTGATGCTTGTGCTGACTCCCTAGCACTGCGCCTTACTAGTCTTCGCCCGGTGCTGTGGCACTTGAGGGCTTGTCCCAGCGCACGGTGCGCTTTTGGGGTTGTTACCGTTTCCCGGGACCCCCATCCTCGTGGGCCCGTTGAAGGTGGTCTCCGAGCCACGAGTGCGTCCGTCGAGTGTTTCTCCGGACGGAGGGGAAAACGGTGTTGGACAGTGACGTTGAGTCGTTTATAGAGCTCACTTAGTTGGTCTGGGTCCCACGGAGTTTAGAGTGTCGCGGTGCGGGCCAGCTAGTCTGTTCTCACTGCCTCGCCTTACACGGTTTCGGAGCCGTGTCGGGAGGACATGCGTAGGACCATAGTTCGGCCAGACTACGGCTTGTGGTTTTGTTTCGTCCACGCGTCTTACTCTGACGGGAGGGGAGACCTAGACTTATGGTCGAGCGGTAAGACGCCAGTGGGCGCACTCGACTACCGACTAGTAGAGGTTGGTCTGTGGCTAGTGTTCTTGTCCAGATGAGGGTTTTTCCATCTGCGTGTGCAGCCTGGTAGTGTCCACCGAGTGCTTTTACCGAGTTGGGTCTGTGCGTTGTTGTGCCGTGTTGACGGTACTTGTGGACTTGTGTACTTTCCATTTATTTATTTCAGTACTTGCACAGTTGCCACTATGTTACTTTACCTACTTAGTTAGTAGATATGTTTAGTTAATTTATCGCCACGTTTTCGCTTGCACAGTTAGTTACTCTTTTAGCCTTGTTGTTCTCCTGCCTAGTTAGCTGCGTTGTTACTTTTGCTTTCGCTGTTTGAACCGGTGAGGGGTTGGGTTCCTTACTGGGCTTCGTTCGTGAAGCTCACTCCTTCCCTTTCACAGGTGAGAGTTCGCAGCACCGGCAGGACTTCCCTCGGATGGAGTGTTAGTTCCAAGGCGTAGTGTTCAGCAGTTGTTTCCCTGTTTGAGTAGTTCTCACCCTCGGGGTATGCCCCTTAAGGGTTTTGTGTTTCCTTTTGTTACTGTACTTGTACTTGAAATAGACGGATAGACATGTACTTGACATGTGGACTCGTACTGTGTACTGTAGGGTTACGTTCATTTGTCTTCTTTACTCACTTCGCCAGGTCTTTTCTAACCCTTCCGGGTCTACGGATCCGTGGGTGGCGGTCCAAGGGCCGGGTACTTGGAGGGTTCCGGGTATTAGGTCCTTGGGTTGTTACACAGAGGGCCATGATATTCCTTGGGGGAAGTCTTCCCAAAGCATGGCACTTGATTCAGTTCGCCAGGACAATCATGGAGAGAATATCCGACTTTGTCCCCTTTTGTCCTTTAGCATTTTGGGTACTTGTTGATGTCATAGTTGATCGATGACATACTATAGGAACAATTTTATCGAGCTTGGGGATCTTCAAGGCTGAGTGTCCTTTTTATCGAGCTATATTTGCTCAAGAGGTCAACTTTTCGGGATGTGGGCTCCTTGTCCATGATCGAGCCTTGTCATGGGTTTCTCGACTTCTCACGCTTTTTTGTGTGTGTTATCCGAAAGATATCCATGTGCGTTAGAGTGTCTTTCTCGAGTTCTTTGACTAAGCTTGAGGTAGCTTCTCTTGAGGGGGCGACATCATGGGGCTCGATAGCACTTCATCTTTGAGCCAAAATTTATTGTCTGGTTCTCCCAGGATAACTTTAATCTTGGACTGTCTTCTTTCTGGGCCATATTTGTTGGGCCTAATGTACTTGGGCTTGGTCGAGTGGCGAGATTCCTCCTCTTGAGTACCATTTATTCTCTTAACAAATAAGAGAATAAAAACATAGTGATTTGAATTTTTTTTAAAATACATTTGTAGGTCATAAAAAAAATGTGTTGAACGAGATCAAACAATGTTAGTCTACTAGGTCGTTGCCCCACAGTTGGCTGTGTCATATTGTGCAAGGGACTTTTCAATCCCCAACATAGTTCAACATAAATGATATTATTTATTTATTTTTTTATTTCTAATTAAAACTTAGAGTTTATTGATCTGATTGAGACTAAATTGATCCAATATGTCCAATATCGTACTGTACTAGGCAAAATCTGGTTCAGCCCATTCGACCAACTTTAGTCACCACACTATATTCTATATTTCATTTAGAATGCTGAGAAGTCCCAGAAGTTGCAATAATCTCATAGCCATTAATTTTTTTTATTAACCAATTTATTTAACGTTGTGGAAAATGGTTCTTCCCAGAGATAAAGTCCAAGTCTTTAAGTTATAAAAATAAGGATTATATATATATATATTGTTGTTAAAAGATTAATTATATGAGAATATGTTTTAGTTTTTATTTGTATATATATCTCTTTTATGATGCAAAATACCATCAGAGACCTTACTATGACTTGCCATAACAAAAGTCAAAAATATGTTTAGAATATATATATATATATATATATTGTATATATATCTATGTTAAAATTGATAATGAAAAAATATTCAAACATATTCTTGACTAATGTTGCTGCTGGAGCAACGGGGTCGGCTCAAGCCAAGTAGACCCAAGAGAAGATGGCGCGGTGACGAGGTAGATGTTGCTGAGCTCCCGACCTGTAGGGCCACCGAGGCTCCTCGGTGGGTAAACACTTCGACGATCAAGTCAGCTCGGGAGCTAAAAGACAAGAGTTTTGTGTCTCAGAGATTGCGTACCTTTGGATGAAGGAGATTCATATATTTTTATAGAGGTTACTTGGAAGAGGTTTCCGCGGAGTGATCCTGGAAATCCTGCTAAAGACGTGCCATTGATTGTCGCGGATCGGGGTAAAAGACAGCAGGCCAGCTAGACTGACCCTGGCTACAAACGGCATGCCAGCTCGCGCTGACTGTGCCCTCACGGAGAGCGTGATCTTCGGATCTTTCCCCTTGTGAACGGTTCCCCCAGCTGTTGTATGGGTCACCTTTTTTAGAAAGTCTTTATGAATATGCTATTGGTACAGTGGATGTCGGCATGGAGATCCCTTTATTTGGATTTGAGGACGAGCAGCTTGGGTTAATGTGTGACGCCGCCCTCACCTTCCCCGAGCCGTGCTGGGGCCCAATTCGACCTGATTGTCGGCCTTGAGTCCGCTCGGCGGACGAGGTGTGACTGAGCCAAACAGTCGAAGAGCTACTTGTATCATTGGCCCCCTAGCTTCCTCTCGGGACGTAGTGATGAGCCCAGATGAAGGTGTTTAAATCCTACGGAAATGGGACAGGGCCATGCAGCCCTGCACGATCCCCCGTAAGCCGTACCCCCATGATCGATATGTTAGTGTCGCCAGGGAATGCGGCGGCGGCAGGGCTGACGGGGGCTTCTGTCACTTCTGATAGGAGGTGAAGTGAAGCGGCGCCTCGATTCTTGGTATGCAATTATGATGCTTCCAGATGAAGCAATGGGCGGTCTTATCGACACCTTGCGACTCCCGAACCACCCTATGCCAGTTGACCCCGATCCGGGTCCCCATGCGGGGTTGCGGGCCTATAAGGTGACGACACAGGCTCCATCTGAGCGCTTGAGCGAGGCGATGAATCTTAACCGCTAGATTGACATGATTCCCTGGCCTTATAAATAGTGTGATCGGTACCGAAAAAAAGACCTTACCTTCACGCGTGAGTTCCCATTGTCTGAGGCGATCGACCTTCCGAGCACTAGGGCTTCGACCGAGCTCTCGGATCATCTTCTCCGCCGAGCTCCTTCTCGTGTGTCCATCCTTCACTTGCTTCCTTGAGAGGTAAGCCATGGGCTCAACCTCTACCTCTGGTTCCTCTCACTCCTCTGATATGTATTATCTTAATGAGGATGCCTCCGCCTTGCCGTCGATTGAGATGGTTTCAACCTCTCAACCTGTAGATTCTCTCACAGTCAATGTCCAGGCGAGTACCTCCGATGCCCAGGCGTTGGAGGCTGCCGACGAGTTCATCCCCGTGGTCACACGGGGGTCATATGTCCCTCGAGTGTCCTCGGCTCCTTCGTCAGGAGTGCGTAGGGTAGCCGATTCTGTGGCTGACGTTGCCACCGAAATAGACCAAACGACCCTCGAGGGGATCGTTGAACACCCTGGCCTCGCCTTTCCTCCCGACTTCACCATCTATACCTCAGACGACATCCAAGCTCACTACACGATGGAGAATGGGTTTTGTCTTTATTCGGAGGCCGTCCGAGCCGGTTTCTGATACCCTCTCCATCCTTTCCTTCTCCATCTCCTTCTGTACTTAGAGGTCGCTGTAGACGGTGTTTCCTTTCCTCGAAAACACGCGGTCCCACAACGGAGAAAAATGACTTTAAAAGGGGAAGGAGAAAAGGGTTTTTAACGTAAATGAAAAGGAGAGGGCGAAGATGGGTGGAAAAGCAGAAAAAAGTAAAAGAAAAGAAAATGTGTGCGTGTGTGCACGAGGATGGTATGTGTGATCGCCAGGTACACGAGGGTACCGAATGAAACAGGCGAGAGGAAGAGTTGGGGGTACTTACCTTCACCCGGGGATCGCGGGAGTTGATGTGCAGGTCCTTCTTCCTCCTTCCACCGGCCGGCCGGTAAAGGAGATTTAGCTCTGATGGTCACCTTGCAAAAAAAAAAACATAAACAAGAAAACAAGTGAAAATTGGTTAGACTGTGAAGTGTAGTACGAAATCCAGTAGAGTAAAGCGAAGAGGCATTAAAAGGGGCATTAGCACACCTCATGGAGGTGGTGTCAAACCCCTAGAAGAGTGGGAATGGAGTGGGTGCTATGTGTGTGTATGGGAATGTGAGATGAATGAAATGCAATAGAGAAAACAAAACGGAGGGGAAAGAGAGAGATGGCGATGTAGCCCGCCACCTGGACGGATGAGGGGGATGAAGAGACGCCCCTCCCACCTTGCTTCGACGCTCGTGAGAGGAATGGAGGCTCCGGATCCCGAGGAGGAAGGCGTGGGGATGATGAGCGTTAAGAGTGCTCCTCCTTGGCCTCGGAACGCAAGCTTCTGGTCCGGCAGAGCTTCGCCTCGGGGGGGGGGGGGGGGTTAGGGAATTTGGGCTCGGAGGTCAAGGCACCGGTTCGGCAGGGCTTCGCCATCTCTGGGTTTTTTTTTTTTTTTAAATGGTTACCCTCGGGTCTGTATTTATAGGCAAAACATGCCAAAATCGCGTCGGGTATAGTGGACGCCTATCTTCAATGAAACGCGTCCTCTTTAGTCGCTGCATTTTAAAAGATCCCTTGATTTCCGCTTGATTTGACCATTATGTGATGATCATGGCCTATGGCTACGTTCTGAATTGCGTCGAGTAAAGCAGCCGCGATTTCCTACGAATCGATCTTCTGACAGAATCGATCTTGATTTGATTGATGGTTTTGAAAACGCGGCGACACGTGCGGACGCGATTCTAAATTTGCCATAATTCGAAGCATGGGAGCTCTTAAATGTTGCGGCTTTAGGGGGGTACGTTTAGGTTTTGACTTTTAATCGCGTCGGCTTAGCCAAACGTGTTTTTGATTTCTCATGATTTGAAACATGACCTCTTAAATGCCGCGGTCTTAGGCATATGACTTAGGCTTTGACTTTTAATCGTGGCGGCTTCATTGGACGCAATTACAAGCAGTAGGTACGGAAAAAGCAAGTGTGATATGCGTCGATTTTACCCGCCGCGGATCGCACCCCTTTAAAGGGCGTCCTCTGTACCAGACGCGAATACTTTCAGTTCAACAGACCCATTTAACCCCCTTTGAGAAATTCCTAAAAATCCTAGAAAAATTCAAAAAATAGGAAAATTACTCAAGAGGTTAATTGAAGAGAGCCACTTCAAGGCGTTGCAGTGTAACATGAAATTTGCACGATACGTTGCCAAAATGGCGTGTCTACAGTTGCCCCTTCCCAACTGGCCCCCAACTCCTGGAGGGCGGCCATTGGCTTTTTGGTCACTTGCGCCCTAGCGAAAGTTGAGTCGAGCATCTGCCTTTTCTTTTACTATTTCTCTATCAAGGTTTCCGGAGATTGGTTGTATATTTCGGCTCAGTCAGGTCGGCACTTCCTCAGTCGTCTTCCTTCCTCTACCCATCATTGGAAGAGGAACTTTTGTTTCGTCCATAGCCCCGAAGGCTGGGATTTCCCTACCACCTGGTCGGTAGTCAATCCTCACGATAAGGCCTTCCATTCTCCGCCCGATATCAGTGATGCCGAGCTCTCGAGCTTTGAGTCGCTGCAGACGGTGTCAATGCCCGATCTGCACGAACCTTCCGCCGAGCTGTTCGAGTTGATCCGGAGTGCTGACCGAGGTCTGATTCCCTTAGGGGTTTTCTCACTTGATCATATGTTGACTTTTGCCGAGTAATCTGACTTTGGTGATCTTTTGGCAGGAATGGCCGACCAGGGCAACCCCGCGCAGAAGGAGTCTGAGTACACCGACATCGCTACTCGACGCTTTCTCGCCGGGGGCAGCAAGAAGAAATCAGCCCGGGGGAGTAAGAGGCCGAGGTCCAGATCGTGGACCCCCCGGCTCCCCCAGTCGGGGATACTGCCCCGGCTGTGTCGGCGCCTTCTAAGCCAGTAGCGAAGAGGCTGGCTAAGAAAGCTTGGGCATCCGAGTTGGAGTCGACCGAGGGCCTTCCCTTGAGTGTCGGATCGCCCTCTCGTCGCTCGGGCCACTCCCCAACTCCGCCAATGGAGTTAAGTCCCAAGGAATGGGGTTGACTCTCCACTCCGGCTGATGCCAGCTTTCGTGTGACGGCGATGAAGTCCTCCGACCTCGTCGACAAGCTTTACCGGGGGATGCAGCAACATCTGGGGATGGTCGGGTCCCTTCTTCATCGGATGGACCATGCCCGGACGACGATCGAGGGTCGGCTGCATGTAATAGAGGAGAAGTGCGTCGATATCGAGGGGAAGAATGTCGAGCTTGAGAAGTCGATTGTAGCCGAAGCAGCCTAAGCCAACAAGTCTGAGGATCGGGCCGCCGCGCTTGCCAAGGGCCTGGACAAGCTCAACTCGACACTGAAAGTGGAGAAGGGAGCTCGGGAGGCTGAGGTGGAGGCCCACAGTTGGACCAAGGCTGAAATCGCCAAAGTCGTGGCTGACGAACGACAGAAGGTCGTGGTCGAGTACAAGAAGTCCGACGTGCACATCGAGTAGATAACCGATCTGTTCCTGGACGGTTATTAATTCTGCTTGAAGAGGGTGACCGAGGTCTTCCCTGAGCTGGACCTATCAAAGCTGCAGTCCCCGTTCGAGGACGACGACGAGCTCGAGGAGGAGGCTGGGCAGACCGATGCTGGTGCTTCCTCCCCTCCTGCTCCGACGGTTGACTCGATCTCTTCCGCCCCTGTAACTGGAGCTGCCACCGAGCCCTGATCGATGTTTTGTAATATCTTTTTGGCTATCAAGCCGTTAATATTTTAAGTAGAGATTCCACACTTTTGCATTCTAAATTTGAGTAGCGATTCCATGCTTTCGCATTCTAAATTTGTCAACTCTTTGACCTCGGCTTATGAATTTGAGTGCCGAAGCGACGACCTCGTTTAAGGATTTAGAGTGTCGAAGCGACCTCGTCTACGAATTTACAGTGTCGAAGTGACCTCGTTTATGAATTTAGAGTGTCGAAGCGACCTCGTCTATGAATTTAGAGTGCCGAAGTGACATCGTTTACGGATTTAGAGTGCCGAAGCCACCTCGTCTACGAATTTAGAGTGCCAAAGCGACCTCGTTTATGGATTTAGAGTGCCGAAGCGACCTCATTTACAAACTGAGAGTGCCAAAGCGACCTCGTTTATGGATTTAGAGTGCCGAAGCAACCTCGTTTACGAACTTAGAGTGCCGAAGTGACCTCGTTTATGGATTTAGAGTGCCGAAGCGATCTCGTTTACGAACTTAGAGTGCCGAAGCGACCTCGTTTATGGATTTAGAGTGCCGAAGCGACCTCGTTTACGAACTTAGAGTGTCGAAGCGACCTAGTTTATTCATTGATATCTCAAGGATAATAACATCATAGATGTTCGGCATTTCATGTCCTCGAAATTGTCGATCTGCTCAAGTCCTCTAATCGGTAGGCTCTGTGGCCGAGGTTCTTGACCACACGGTACGGGTCTTCCCAATTAGGGGAGAGCTTACCCACTACCGACCTGGGATCTGAGATGGTGAATTTCCGGAGGACGAGGCTACCGGTGTCGAAATGCCAAGGTCTGATGCCTGCGTCGAATTTCCGCTTCATCTTTCGTTGGTAGGCTTCCATCCTCGATGCCACCTCATTCCGCCGCTCTTCGACCAGATCTAGCTCGAAAAGTAGCGAGCAGTTGTTTTCCTCACGTTCGAAGCCCAGAACTCTCCCTGAAGGCACGAGC
This sequence comes from Colocasia esculenta, assembly GCA_014218235.1. Lineage (NCBI taxonomy): Eukaryota > Viridiplantae > Streptophyta > Magnoliopsida > Alismatales > Araceae > Colocasia > Colocasia esculenta. Next base: position 9,717,795 of record CM024757.1, on the reverse strand, counting down.
AGCTCCATGAGGGTCACCGCCTCCACTCCTAAGGCAAGCGCGAAGGGGGATTCCCGAGTCGCTTCTCGGGGTGTTGCTCGGTAAGCCCATAGCACATAGGAGAGATCCTCGGCCCATTGGCCTTTATGGTCGTCCAGCCTCTTCTTTATCCCATCAAGAAGTGTTCGGTTGGTCACCTCGGCCTGCCCATTGGACTGAGGATGAGCAACCGAGGTGAACCGATGGTCAATGCCGAGGTCCTCGCAATTCTGACGGAATCTGGCATTATCGAATTGCTTGTCGTTGTCGGTGACGATCATCTTTGGCAGGACGAACCGGAAGGTGATATTCTTCCAGACGAACCCCCAAGCGTTGGCGTCAATTTTTTTTGCCAACGGCTCGGCTTCGACCCATTTGGTGAAGTAGTCAACCCCGACGATGACGAACATCGCTGCCCCGAAGCCGGCAGGAATGAGCCGAGGATGTCCATTCCCCACTGGGCGAAAGGCCACGGGGCTGTTAACAGAGTAAGGCCCGAGGGTGGCTACCGATCTATTCTTCCGAAGAGTTGACATTGCTGACATCTTCTGACGCAGCCTTTGGCATCCTTTAGCATGGTCGGCCACTAGTAACCCTGTCGGGTCACTCTCCGGACCAACGACCGAGGTCCTGTATGACTTCCACACATGCCATCATACACCTCTTGAATGATTTCCTTGGCTTGATATGGGTTTACACATCGCAGGTGTGGGTAGCTAAAGCCCTTCCTGTAGATGGCGTCACCGATCATGAAAAATCTTGGGGCTCATCTCTTTGTTTTCAACGCCTCGCCTCGGTCCTCTGGGAGCCGCCTATCCCGAATGAACTCTACAATCAGAGTCATCCACATCGGCTCGGCCTCGGCGCACATGACTTCTGCCGTAGGACTCTGAGTGATCTTCCGAGGTGGCCGCGTACTTGGACAATGCGTCGGCTTGCGAGTTCTCGGCCCTTGGGATCTTCAGCAGCTCTGCTGACTCGAAATCACCCATCATCCTTAAGACCTCGGTCATGTACGATGCAAGCTTCTCTTCTCTTGCTTTGAAATCCTTTGAAACCTGGCTGCCGACTAACTGGGAGTCACTGTAGATGAGGACTCATGTCGCTCTCAACGATCTCGCCATTTTGAGCCCTGAGATGACAACCTCGTACTCGGTTATGTTATTGAAAGCAAAGAATCCGAAACGGATCGTGTACCTTAGGACGAGGCCATCGGAAGAATACAGAACGACACCAGCCCCGCTGCCTTGACAGTTGGATGCCCTGTCTATGTAGACCTTCCAGTTTCTGACGATTTCTTCTGACTCGGGCGACCTCGCCGTCCCCTAAAAAATGAAGTCGGCGAGGGCCTGAGCTTTGATGGTGACCCGAGGCCTGTAAGTGATGTCGAACTCGCTGAGCTCAATAGCCCACTTTGCCAACCTCCCCGTGGCCTCGGGATGACAGAGCACCTGCTTGGTGGGGACGTCGGTGAGGACGACGATCTTGTGGGCTTGGAAGTATGGTCGGAGTCGTCGTGCCGCCATCACTAGCACGTAACCTGCCTTTTCCAGGTCGGAGTAGCACTGTTCAGCCCCTCACAAGGCTTTTCTTGTGTAGTATATTGGAAGATGCTTCCACTCTTCTTCTCGCACGAGCACCGAACTGATTGAATGGGCTGTCGCGGAGATGTACAACAACAGCTCTTCCTCTGCTACATGCTTGCTCAGCATGGGGACATTGGCTAGATATGCTTTGAGCTCATCAAAGGCCTTCTGACAGTTGTAGGTCCACTCGAACCGTCCTTTCCTCAGTGTAGACGGCGCTTTCGCGATGCCCACAAAGAGGGGGGAAACGAATAGTGGTGTGGGTATGTGTGTGTGATATGAAGTGGATGACGAAAAAGACAATAAAATAAAAAGATCGTGATCGCCAGGCACGCGAGGGTGCCGAAGGGAGATGCATGGCGAAGGGTGCGAGGTGGAAGAATGATCGCGAGCGTACCTTTTTAGCGGGGAGATTGCGCGGGGGAATGCGGGTCCTCTCTTCCTCTACGAACACGGCCGGCCGCGGTAGATGGCGTTTCCTCGTTGATTACCCATGTGGTGGCTTTTAAACCCCTAAAATGTAGGTGTGTGTGAAATGCATGCATGTGTGTGTGTTAAAAAGGCAGTAAAAGGGGCACGTGGGGCCCAGAGGAGGTGAAAATAAGAAGAAAAGAGAAAGGGGAGGGGGTACTTCCCCGAATCGACGGGGTGGAGGCGTGTTAGCCAGTGCCGGGATGGATGGAGGAAGGCGAGGAAGGAGCTCCCGCCGCCGTGGATGACGAGGGAAGACGACAACGCTGGCCTCCGTGGAAGAAGAACGGGTCGACGTGGGTGATGGCTTGGAGTCGAAGGCTAGACGTGAATCCGGCAGGGCTTCGCCGCTCTGAATGGCCCCCTTTGAAACAATACCCTCGGGGGTCTATTTATAGGCAACAAATTCTTGAATCGCGTCCAAACAAGAAGCCATGATTATGAATTGAATCACGTCCGGGCGACAGGCCGCGATTAAGAAAGTCAAACTGATGTGACAGGCGCATAATGGCCGTAGCATGTGGCTATGTTTGGAATCGCGTCCGTACAGGCCACCGCGATTTGAATCGCAGCGGGCCGCCCGGACGCGATTAAAGTATGCATGGTTCCGAGGAAATTGGCTCATAAATGAGCTGATTTGACTTTCTATATCGCGTTGTGCCACCCAAACGCGTTTTTAGAAATTTCTCATGATTGCACGACGTAGGCCCTCAAGTGCGACGACTTCCGGGGCCATAGCCTTTTGACTTTTAATTGCGTCGTGTCAGGCGGACGCGTCGTGCCCCCGGAGTCCCCCGCCGGGGCGCTGCCCCCGGACCCCCGCGACCTGACCGCGCAAGTCGATTCGCGACCGAACCGCATTTGAAACGAAGGGGAAGCACCGAGAAAGAATGGGTGAGATCCAAAAATATTGGGAAACTACTCTTGCAAGGCAAAAAGAGGGCCATTTGTGGCATTATGACGCAATATGAAATTTGCCCGCGGTGGAGCCAAATTCGCATGTCTACACTCAGCACGTCGAAGAACAGCCTGCAACGCTCAGCTGACTTGGACATAAATCTGCTTAGGGCGATGATTCGGCCATTGAGCCTTTGCACTTCTTTGATGGTTCTCGGTGCCATCATGTCAATGATCGCTTGCACTTTGTCAGGATTGACGTTGATGCCTCGGCTGGAGACGAGGTAACTGAGGAACTTTCCTGCTTGTACGTCGAAGACGCACTTCTCGGCGTTCAGCTTCATCCCGTACCGCCGCAGCACTTCAAAAGTTTCAGCCAAGTCTCGAACATGGTCCTCGGCTCGCTGACTCATTACTAGCATGTCGTCGATGTATATCTCCATCGCCTTCTCGATCTGACGCTCAAACATCATGTTGACGAGCCTCTGGTATGTCGCCCCTGCAATCTTCAGTCTGAAAGACATTCGAGTAAAACAATACATACCTTTTTTCGTAGTGAAGGCCGTCTTTTCCTCATCTTCGGCGGCCATCCTGATCTGATGATACCCCGAGTAGGCATCGAGGAAACTCAAAAGCTCGTGCCTCGCCGTAGAATTGACGAGCTTGTCGATGCGAAGAAGTGGAAAATTATCCTTCAAGCACGCTTTGTTCAGGTCGGTGAAGTCCACGCACATGCGCCATTTTCTATTCGCCTTCTTCACGAGGACGACGTTAACAACCCACTCGGGGTAGAAGGCGTCGCGAACCGTCCCCGCGCGCAGGTACTTTGCGAGGTTGTCGTCCACTGCCTCTTGTCGGTCGGCCGATAACGACTGCTTCTTCTGGCGCACAGGTCGGACCTTGGGGTCGACGTTCAGGTTGTGACGGAACGCCTCGGCTAAGCCCGTTAAAATGATAACGTAATTGAACCGAGTCTGCCTCCCGCGAACGGGCCGAAGCCTCGCAAGGGATACCAAACCACAGTCCGTGTAAACACAAAGAAACACACCATTTCACATATATATTTCACAAGTTTACATAGCCATATTTCCACAAAACTGAAAGAAAGTATAAGAGCCTGAGGCATACCCCGAGGTACAACTGAAGAAAGTAAACAAACTAGCTATACTACACTGTTGAAGGTACTGACCCTGCACCGCTACGATGCGGCCCCGAACTGGACGAAGGTCGAGAAACGTCTTCCTCGCTCTCACCTGTGGGAGTAGGGGTGAGCCTCGCTAGTCACTGGCTCAGTAGGGAACTCCCCCAAAACCGAGAGAACCAAAAACACAGGAACAAAAGCAGTAAACAGTACCAACAATTTATAGAACAGCTAAGCAAGATATGAAAGCTGTAATAGTACTCACCGTCTGCCGACTACGAAAAACAACTGTAATAATTAAACGACAAACCAGTACAAGTGTACGAGCTAAAGTAGAGACCGCCACACACGAGCCACGTGAACTGGTTCGCGACACCAGAGACTGACTCGGACAAGCTAACACAGGTCTACCTCTCAGTCTCGCAGCCACGGACGAAAGGTCCAGCTGCCGCTCCACGTGAAAAGGTCAAGCAACTGTGGAGACCAACTAAACACCACCACCTGCAGACCACACAGTTGTAGGCCCATGCCTGACACCTCTGGAGACCCTGGCCTGGGCCCTCTAGAGTGAGGCACTGGAAAAGGACTAGTCGGGGACCAGTGTCGACTACTGGTGTCCGTACCCCCAACTACGAGCGTGCTACAAGTGACTAAAAGACAAGTACGACAGTCACTGTCCCATTGTCGTCTTTTCCTCAGCCGGAAGTTCAACTCAAACAAAGGAGTGAGGGTGTCCAGGTCAGATGACACATACCTCGACGGTACAACACAAGTACCGGGACAAAGCCCCGAGCTAACAGCCTGGCTCACAAAGAACCTAGGGCACCCAACTGGAGAGGTAACCACGATAGGCGTCGTACTACTCGTCACGTACACAAAACCACGTGCACGTCACACACAAACCACGTGAAGTCTCGCACAAACCTCGTGCACTGATAGTTCACCACATGTGAACATTACGTAAACATATGAAGAACTGACTAACTGCATACCCAGTATGCTAGTCTCAGAAACCACGTGCACTCAGTGCTTCACAAATACCAACACACCGCTTATTACCGATAAACATTCTGTATAGCAATATTTAAATAAACACATGCTGGCGGCAACATCGACTGCCGTCGATGGAATATAAACGGCAAGGGATCTGGCCGTCTAGTTCCCAGCTGAAGAACCTGGCGTCGATCGATATTGACGCCAAGCTCCTCAATTCCAGTTCTTGTAGAAACCCTAAACCGATTCTACAGGCATTCTTGGTCCCGAAACCATCGAGAAAACATAAGAAAATACTTCCTCTAACATCCACACACTATAACCAAATTGTAACAGCATGTTTCGCTACTCAAATTAATCAAACTACCCATTAACCCGCATGGAACACTTTCTTCCCAGAAACGCTATTATCACGTCATTTCATGCTTTCAGAACACATTAAAGCGATTAGAATGAACTAAAGGGATCGTCCCCTACCTCAATACGCACTTAAACCTTCTAAATTCTCCTGCTTCGCACCAAACCCTCTGCGAGCTCCTACGGCGATTACACTTCGCTCCGGCGTTTCCTTGACCGATTCGTCACCACCTCGCGTTCCACGATCCTCCAACTAACCTTTTACAACTGTTGGAAGTAGTGGGGAAACAAAGGACGTGAAAATAGGGCGAGGGAGAGGGAGAATAGGGTGAGGGAACTGACCTCGGGTATACCTATATTCTGCAGGTCACACAGGTTGGCGTCAACCCTAATGCCGTTTAGGGAAACCGCCACCATAAACGTCTACATAGCCTGCCGTTAAGTTCATAGGTTGGCGTCACCTTCGATGGACGCCAAGACAGTCAACGTCCACACCTGGCCGTCAACTCCCTATCAACTACAGCAGGTTCTATTTTATCTCAGGACCAAACCTGTACCACACCTGCACACACCACACGTCCAAACCACACTGGCCTCACAATGGCCACCATAACCAATACACACATGATCCATAAGGATCCGAAAAGCACGCGACGTTACATTACTATCATCTAAAAAGAAAATTTCGACCTCGAAATTCATAACACAATCCAGACATAAACAACTTTAATATGCACATTTTTACAAGTACTATCATCTAAAAAGAAACACAAAATCTTATTCAAACAGATAGGGATACCCTTTAGCCATCTCATCGGCTAACTCCCAGATATCCTCACCTCCCAATCTGTTTTCCCATCTCACTCTAACTAGCTCAATTTCTTTATTCCTCAGCTTCTTTATCTTTCGATCAGTGATCTGCACCGGATATTCTGGCATGGTCATATCTGGCCTCAGATCACCACCTTGATAACTGATTATCTGAGCTGGATCTTCAATACACTTCCTTAGCATAGAAACATGAAATATATCATGGACATCCGCAAAGTCTGCTAGCAAATCCAGCTTATAAGCTGTTTCCCCAATTCTCTCAATTACCTGGAAAGGTCCCACAAACCTTGGACTCAACTTTCCAGTATTTCCAAACCTCATAATACCTTTACTCGGGGAAACTCTCAAGAAAACAAAATCTCCCACTTCAAACTGAAGTGGTCTCCTCCGGATATCTGCATAACTCTTTTGCCTGCTTTGAGCTGCCTGCAATTTTTCCTTAATAAGCTTTACTACATCTGTGGTTTGCTGAATCAATTCAGGACCCACTAACTGCCTTTCTCCCACTTCATGCCAGTTCAATGGGGTTCTACATGGCCTTCCATATAAAGCTTCATACGGTGCCATCCCAAGACTGGTATGATAACTATTATTATAGGCAAACTCAACCATTCCCAAATGATGCTCCCAATTACCTCCCCAAACTAAACAACAAGCTCGCAACATATCTTCAATTGTCTGGATAGTTCTCTCAATTTGGCCATCAGTCTGGGGATGATAAGCAGAGCTATATCTCAATTCAGTACCAATTACCTTTTGCAAACTTCTCCAAAACCCAGAAGTAAATCTTGGATCTCTATCAGACACAATAGTCTTCGGAATACCATGCAGTGGAACAATTCTTTCAACATAAACCTTTGCTAATCTATCTACTGTCCAAGACATACTTACTGCCACTGATCTGCACACCTTGGTCAACCTGTCAACAAATACCCATATTCCATTATGCCTGGAACTCGATCTTGGCAAGCCTGCCACAAAGTCTATGGCAATATCATCCCATTTCCACTGTGGTATGGGCAACGATTGCAATAGACCTCCAGGCTTCTGATGTTCTGCTTTAATCTGTTGACAGATAGCACACCTTGCAACAAACTCTGCTATTTCCTTTTTCATATGAGGCCACCAGAAATGTTTCCTCAAATCATGATACATTTTAGTACTACCCGGATGGATAGTGTACCTAGATTTATGAGCCTCTTCCAACACTCGCTGCTTTACTTCTCTTTCTGCTGGAACAAACAACCTGCCTCTAAGCCTAACCACACAATTATCATCAATGGTAACTCCTTCCATTTTTACAATTTTAGCTAAACTTACATCTGCTTTCTGAGCCTCAACAATCTGCCAATACAAAGACGGCTCTACAGCACTAGCAGCTAGTACTGCCCGTCGCTGACTACTGGGCACATACAAGGAGTTCTCCACTATCTCTTCATATAGCTTCCATTCTTTGATCATCATCAGATTTATATATGCCTTTCTGCTCAAGGCATCCGCTACAACATTGGCCTTACCCGGATGATAAGCCAAACTGAAATCATAATATTTCAAATATTCAATCCATTTGCGCTGACGAAGATTTAAATCCTTCTGCGAGAAGATATATTTTAAGCTTTTATGATCAGTAAAGATCTCAAATCTCTCGCCATACAGATAATGCCTCCACATTTTCAAGACAAACACAACTGCTGCCAATTCCAAATCATGAGTGGGGTAATTCTCTTCTGTCGGCTTCAATTGCCTAGACGCATAAGCTATCACTTTGCCATGCTACATAAGCACTGCGCCAAGTCCTCTCCTTGGAGCATCTGCATAAATCACAAAACCACCACTTCCTGCCGGTAATGCCAATATAGATGCTGATGTAAGTCTTTTCTTCAATTCCATAAAACTTTTCTGACATTCACCGGACCACACAAATGGCACACCTTTTCTGGTCAACTTGGTCATAGGTGCCGCAATTTTGGAAAAATCTTGTATGAAGCGCCTATAATAACCTGCTAACCCCAAAAAACTTCTAATCTCAGTGATTGTCTTAGGCACTTCCCATTTCATCACTGCTTCCACTTTACTCGGGTCCACTGTCACTCCTTTAGCTGAGATGACATGACCCAGAAACTGGATTTCTTTCAGCCAAAATTCACACTTACTGAATTTGGCAAACAACTGATTATCCCTTAACAACTGCAGAGTAAACCTCAAATGAGCTGCATGCTCTTCTTCAGATGCTGAATAAATCAGAATATCATCTATAAAGACCACAATGAATTGGTCCAAATACGGATGAAAAATTCTATTCATCAGATCCATAAAACCTGCAGGAGCATTGGTCAACCCAAATGGCATAACCACAAATTCAAAGTGACCATATCTGGTTCTGAAAGCTGTTTTATCTATATCCTCCTCTTTAATTCTCAATTGATGATACCCGAATCTCAAATCAATTTTAGAAAATACTTTTGCCGATTGCAACTGATCAAACAGATCATCTATCCTCGGCAACGGGTATTTATTCTTAATTGTCACATCATTTAGCTTTCGATAATCAATACACATACGAAAACTTCCATCTTTCTTTTTCACAAACAACACCGGTGCTCCCCACGGGGAATGACTCGGTCTAATAAACCCTTTCTGTAATAGCTCTTCTAATTGCTTTTTCAATTCTTTAAGTTCTGCTGGTGCCATTCGATATGGAGCTTTAGAAATCGGCATGGTACCTGGCAGCAACTCAATAGTAAAGTCCACCTCTCTATGTGGAGTTAAACCAGGCAAATCTTCAGGAAAAACATCAACAAATTCCCTAACCACGGGAACTGCTTCAATTGCCTGACTAGCTTCTACCAGACTCGCCGAGGCTAAATAAGCAACACATCCAGCAATTATCAACTTTCTAGCTCTAATTGCATAAATTAGGAACTTAGAGGTATAAAAAGGCATACCTTGATATTCAAATACTGCACCATTAGGATGACAAAACCTGATCCTCTTCTTTCTGCAATCTAGCATTGCTCCATAAGTCTCAAGCTAATCCATACCCAAAATAATATCATAATCTGTTAACTGCAGGGCAACAATCGACCCGGCATCTAGTTCCCTTCAATCATAACAAGAGCTTCATCTATATAGCTCGAAGTGAGCAGGAACTCACCCGAGGGAACTTCCACTACCAACTCACAAGACTTTTCTTCTAAAGGGTGAACCATACAATCCAGGAATTCTTCGGAAATAAAAGAATGAGAGGCACCCAAATCAAATAGAACTCTTGCTGAATAATCATAAAGAGGTAAAGTACCTTCTATCATATTTGATGCCTCCGCCTGGGCTCGAGTGATAGCCATAACCCGGCCCCTTCCCCGCTACTGCGGTGCTCCTCTGCCACGACCTACTTGTGGTTGTTGAAACTGTTGCAGCTGCTGCTGCTGCTGCACACCTCTTCCATATCCATACTCTCTCGGATAGGGGCAATTGCGGATCAAATGCCCCGGCTGATTATAATTATAACATCTATACCCTGGTGCTGCGACTCCTCCACCTCTGGCCTACCACGACCTTGTTGAAATTGCTGTCGACCTCCCCATCTTCTTCCTTTACCTTTAAATGCTTGCTTTAATTTCTGACCCCATTTACCAAAACCTGATGAAGAAGGTCCTGCTGGTGCTTTACCCTTACTCGCACCCACTGACTGCTGCGGTAGCCGAAAACTACCTGAGCCTGACTCGCCCACCTGACGAGTCCGAATAGACCTCTCCAACGTAGCTGCCCTCTAAGCTGCTTCTTCCACTGTTTTACACATGAGAGGTACTATTGCATCCTGCAATTCTACTCTCAAACCTCTAATGAAATACTCAACCATCATATTATTATCTGATACTACATAAGGGGCATATCGGATGAGTGCCATAAATCTCATCTGGTACTCTAAAACTGAAGAGTTACCTTGTTGGAGTGTCCGAAACTGCTCTCTCTTCACTTACTGCACTTGAATCGGAAAGAATGTATCGTTAAATACATCAAGAAATTCCGACCAAGTGATAGCCTCTTCTGTCCTGCCTGCAAAGGTGGTCTGCATCTTCAATCGCCACCATTCCAATGCAAAACCCCTCAACTGATAGGCAGCTAGCACAACTCTATCTACTGCCGAACATCTCATGGTCACAAAGACCCTCTCAATTTCATGGACCCAGTGTTTCGCTGTATCTGGATTCGGCCCTCCTGAGTAAGTAGGCGGCTGCAATCTCAGAAACTTCTCAACTTGCATCACTGGTTCCTCTGCTAATAACACTGGTGGTGGTGGTGGCAAGGGTGCTACAAAAGGCACCTCTACTCCTGGCGGTGGCAGTACAGGGGCCTCAGGTACAGCCCTTCCGACCCCAGGTGGTGCGGAAACCGGCGGAACCGGCGCCTGCTGATTCATCCTTGCCCGAATATCCGTGAGGCTTTCCCAAATCCTCTCTATCATACGCTGAGTGCTCTCCTCTGGATCATCTCCTCCACCACCCCAATCTCTTCTATCTGCCATTTCAAACTTCTACATAACAAAACACCAAACAAAAATAAAACAACAAATTATCAGAAACCAGGGCCCCTACCAGTAGTGCACAAAGACCGAAATAAGGCTATGTATCTTTCTAGTTCCCTTATATTAACACGGACCTTGCTCTGATACCAACTGTGATGGAACGCCTCGGCTAAGCCCGTTAAACTGATAATGTACTTGAACCGAGTCCGCCTCCCGCGAACGGGCCGAAGCCTCGCAAGGGATACCAAACCACAGTCCGTGTAAACACAAAGGAACACACCATTTCACATATATATTTCACAAGTTTACATAGCCATATTTCCACAAAACTGAAAGAAAGTACAAGAGCCTGAGGCATACCCCAAGGTACAACTGAAGAAAGTAAACAAACTAGCTATACTACACTGCTGCTACTACACTACTGGAGGTACTGACCCTGCACCGCTATGACGCGGCCCCGAACTGGACGAAGGTCGAGAAACATCTTCCTCACTCTCACCTGTGGGAGTAGGGGTGAGCCTCGCTAGTCACTGGCTCAGTAGGGAACTCCCCCAAAACCGAGCGAACCAAAAACACAGGAACAAAAGCAGTAAACAGTACCAACAATTTATAGAACAGCTAAGCAAGATATGAAAGCTGTAATAGTACTCACCGTCTGCCGACTACGAAAAACAACTGTAATAATTAAACGGCAAACCAGTACAAGTGTACGAGCTAAAGTAGAGACCGCCACACACGAGCCACGTGAACTGGTTCGCGACACCAGAGACTGACTCGGACAAGCTAACACAGGTCTACCTCTCAGTCTCGCAGCCACGGACGAAAGGTCCAGCTGCCGCTCCACGTGAAAAGGTCAAGCAACTGTGGAGACCAACTAAACACCACCACCTGCAGACCACACAGTCGCAGGCCCATGCCTGACACCTCTGGAGACCCTGGCCTGGGCCCTCTAGAGTGAGGCACTGGAAAAGGACTAGTCGGGGACCAGTGCCGACTACTGGTGTCCGTACCCCCAACTACGAGCGCACTACAAGTGACTAAAAGACAAGTACGGCAGTCACTGTTGTAGACGCGATATTTGGCCCATCTCCCGCAAGTCTATTTGGCCCATTAAGCCTCGTTTGACCATGTGTTGACCAGCCTCGGATCCCATGTAGACGGCAGCATCGATGGCCGCCGACTACAGGTTGGCGACAAGCACCCTAGACGTTGACCCAAGTTGGCGTCCACACCCGTGGACGTCTGCATGAGGTTGGCGGCCTGATCCCTGGACGTCAATAGGGTTTACCAGGTTTGCGCAACTAACCCGAGATTCCAGCCCACTAACGCCCTTGTCTCGACCATGCAACGCACATAGCCGTTCCCAACGGGTATATGGGCCACCTAGGCACCCTCTTGACCCAGTAAAAATCCTACATGGCCTCTACCCATTGGTTGGAGCATTTACACAAGGATTGCCACATGTGTAAGTGTGTTTCTTCACACTTAGCATCCTAGGCACCCCAACCCCGAGCTCCTCTGCCTATTTAACACCCCTTGAGCCCTCTGAACCAGAGGAGGGAGGCTGGACGTCCTTATGCTGAACCTTTGAGAGAAGAGAGAGAAAGTGCACCCAACCTTCTACTACTTATCCTCTTCTTCCTCTCACAAGTTGGAACGTCTAGGAGGGCTGCTTAGGAGCTGGAGGAGCCCCTACAAGGAGCCAACAACGCCAAAAATGAGGATCTACACCCTCTCCTCTCTCTCTTCTCTTACTTGTTTTGTAGCTAACTTGCATATTCCACACACTTTCCCACACATCCTAGGCACGTAGGTCACCCTCCTACACACCTAGAAAGGGGTTTCCCAACCAAAAACGGAGGGAAGAAGGGTGGTCATAACATTTGGCCACCCCTCTTCTCAAGTCCGCAACCGGTACGGGACCTTCCTTTTGGGTCTTTCTTATTTCGTTTTGAGCATTTACTACACTCCCTAGAGTCTAATAGAGTCTTTGTTTTGGTAGGAACAACCCGCAGGAGACTACGGAGCTCTTCTCCTTTGGCCGGCCGAAGGAGGAGAAGTTGAGGTCCCACCATCATCCGCAACGCGAGGCCATTGCACCAACGTGATCACAGCAACTCCTTGGGCACAGGTAAAGCCCTGGCGATCACCAAATCTCCTTTGCTTCGCTTGTTTGCTTCGTTTTCCTTTCAGTCAATTCAGTCAACCGGAGGGTCAACGTGGTCAACCGGCGACTCCTACATCGCCAACGAGAGCACGGCGGCTTCTGCGAGCGTCCGAGGGATCCGGCGACGGAGCGAAAACGAACCGTCCACAGTTCTTTTCTGGCGATCACGGTGGGACCAACTTCTGCCACTGTGGTTTTACTGCGGCCAGGTAGACGGCAGGAGCTCTTGCCGCCTATCCAGGTAAACATCCAGCGTTCCTGCCGTTTAGTGTCTTTTCGCGTCCATAGTCCTTGACGTTTATCCTATGTCTGCGTCCGTCGATCATGCCGTCTATCTCTGATCATGAACTGTGCGTCAACCTCCTGGACGTTTAGTTTCACAGAAGCATGCTTTTCTATGTTGTTTTGATTGTTTTGTCTTGATTTTCGTTTCTGTTTGCTTGCTGTTTGCTACTAAACAGTCCTCAGTCTCTGGGGGGGTCATCTTCTCACCTCTTCTAGCCTCCCCTCACATTTCTAGGATCACCTTTCTTCGGTTTTTGACCTTTTACTCGGGGATTCCCTCTCGGGTAAATCGGGTTGACTCCGGAGAAAACTCTATAAGTCCCTAAATTCAGTGGATTCCCTCACGGTACGGGGCAGGAGAACCTCTGCCCATCTTGTCTAGTTCACCTATTCACCGGGATTTGAGAGAAATTGGAGAGAACGGCCCTCAACTCAACTTAGTTTAACACATAACTTTGGCATTTAAAAGTCTTGGGGACGTTGTTTGATAACATTGATTTGGTAGAAATCTATATTTCTGCTTAAGACAGTGAAGTTAATCAACTTTAACCATTCTAAAATCCATAGGTTGTGTGCTAATGAACACTTGGTTGGATCCTGCTAATATGTCTAACAAACCGACATTTGAATACAATGATAACATCAATGATGGGATTGTCGGTATGATAAACACCAATGTTCAACCTGAGGAGTCGGTTCAATCATCTTCCCAAGCCGACAATGGGGAAGTTAGCTTGAGGGTTAACCCTACTCACACCCAGGATGTCCAAGAAGATCCCGAGTTTTCTAAACTCATGTCCCGCTATTCGCCCGACGATATCATTTCCATGCTTTCCAAGCATACCATTCGGGCAGCGGCTTCTCCCTCCCCTCCGTCCCATTCTCCCTTCCATGCCTCCTCATCTAGGCCCGCTTCTAGGCCTCTCACCCCTTCTCGGACTCCTATATCCCCCATCCCTATCTCCACTCCTGTTCCTCCCACTCCTTTACCTACTTCTACCCCGATTCCTCCACCCATCTACCCATCCCATGTCCATACCACTCCCCCCGTTCAATCCGAATCCCTGTCCCGGTCTGAGACGGAGGGTCTTATCCGGAAACTCTTGGCCGAATCTTTATCTTTCCAAGCCTCATTCACTGCAAAACTACTGCATGCCCCAACGTTTACTTCCTCCGGTTTCAAGGCCCCGAAATACCGCAAGTACGACGGGACTTCTGACCCCCAGTACCATCTAGCCGGCTTCACTATGGATTCCCATCGGTGGCTGTACGATCGGGCCCTCTTAGTCCACCTCTTCCAACAATCGTTAGAAGGGGAGGCTTTGAGGTGGTTTACCTCTTTGCCCGTGTCGGATCTTGTCAACTTTGACATAGTCTCCGAACGCTTCATCTCCCATTTCTCTTATATGGCCACTCAAGTTCATACACTCCCCGACTTGGTGGCGGAAAAGATGAAAGCGAACGAAGATTTTGTCACTTATGCCAACCGGTGGAGGTCCATGGCCTCGAGAGCCGACATTCCCATCCCCGAGTCCCAAGCTATAATCTTGTTGGTAACCAACACCACCCCTGTGCTCCGTTCCATTCTAATGCTAAGTGAGTTCCCTTCCTTCTCACATCTCTATAACCGAGCCAAGGGTGATCGAAAATCAAATCAAGGACTCCTCTCTCCCATATTTCTTCGAAGGGAAGCCGAAGGCACGCAAGGCTCCCGCGGCACCCACCACCGAGGGGGTGACCATCAATGAGTCCGTCAGTGCCTGCAGCCAGCCTTTGAGGCCTCCTAACAAATCCTCTCATCCTCCTTCCAACCCTTCCAACCCTTCTTCCAACCCTCACCAATTCCCATCTCACCCCTCTAAGCCTTACTCTGCTGTTCCCCCTCCTTCTGGATACACCCGACCTGGCCCCAAAAGGTCGCACTACCCTCCTCTCCCTGAGACTCTCGAGGACGTGTTCTTCGCTCTCATGTCCTGCGATGCGATTCAACTCCCTCCACAAAGGGAGAACATCAATCCGAGGGTCGATACCTCCAAGTACTGCCCATATCATAGGGCCCATGGTCACTTCATCTACAATTGCTTTACCTTCCGTGACTGGGTCTATGATATGAATGACCAAGGTAGAATCAACTGGGATGACGTCAAGGTGGCCATAGCAAAGTCTAGGTACACCAAAAAGGACCTTGGCATTTTTAGTAACCCTCTCCCCACTCATCAAATCAACAACCCCTCCTCATCCAAAACCCATGAGAATGTGCATACCATAATACACTTAGGGCCCCGGGTTGTGAGGAGAGAACAACAGTGGGGGGTAGAAGGTTTCGAAGAGTGGTACCCGTGTCCCACGGTCGAGTCTCAGGAGCCTTCCACGTCGGTAGACGCCATCCTAGAGAAGAGGCCCCTAGTGCTCATCCGTCCTCCCCAAGAGGCTCATCCCACTATCCTCACTCCCCTTGCCAATGAGTCATCCTCTCGACCCCTCCAGCTCATCCGTCCTCAGGCTCAGGAGGCCGTGCATGTCACGCTCCGGAACCGGATTATTCCTCCACCTCCGCGGCCATCCCAAGATGAGGAGGACAATGGGCCTCCACCTCCGGCCGGCACCGAATATGATATTCTCCAACATCTTGATAAGACGCCCGCGAGGGTGTCTATTTTAGAATTGATTTGGAGGTTGCCATCACATCAATCCACTCTCCTCCAGTTCCTCCAGAAGATCATGGTCAACGATGATCTCCCTCCTAGTGGGGTCACCGGCGCCATTCTCTCCCTCACCCAAGGACCTTCAATCTCTTTTTCGGACAAGGATCTTGCCACCCCCGAGTGTCGTTCTCTCCCTCTTTGTCTCACCATCAACCTCAATGGGGTTTCGGTGGACTCTACTCTTATTGACACCGGGGCCTCTATCAATGTTCGTCCGATGAAGACCCTTAAGCAATTGAGTTTAGGGGAAGAAAACCTGGAGAAAAGCTGTTCCACCATCGCCGCCTACGACAACTCCAAAAGGGTTGCCAAAGGCAAAATTGTTCTCAAGCTGGAAGTCGGACCCGTCACCATGTCCACCGAGTTCCTAGTTCTCGACGTCGATCCGGCCTACAAGGCCATCCTCGGTCGTCCGTGGCTAGAGCAAACCTTAGGGGTCCCTTCCACCGCCCACCAGTGCTTCAAATTCCCCTTCAATGGGCGGGTCATTAAGATTAAGAGCATTCCAATCCTGGAGACCCTCAATGCTGTCTCTACCGAGCAGATGCCTCACCTCTTCGTTCCGGATAAGGGGAAGAAACCCGTTATGTCAATTTTCGATTTCCCCACACCCTGCGAGCTCAACCAACCTCCCCGGCCTACCGAAGAATTTCCTGTCTCATGCTCCCCGGGAAAAGGATGGGAAGTGATGGCTAACATTGGCTATGTGCATGGCCGCGGGTTAGGCGCGGACGAACAAGGAGAGACCCAGAGCGTTCAGGCAATCAGGAGGTTGTTACCCAAGGCCGGTCTTGGTTTCCACCCAGACCCTGTCCATCCGGACCCATTCATACCATATCAACCCCTTACCTGGACCTTAAAGGAACATTTTGTCCAGGGGCCTACCCAGATGGGGACCAGGGAGCCCGTAATTGAAGAAATTCCTTGCTCTGAGAGTGAGGATGAAGAAGAGGAAGAGGATGCTCAAATAGAGGACATTTCTGACGATTTTGGCCTCCTCTCCCTCTTTGGCTCTGATTTCCCTTCTCCCCCATCTTCTCCTCCACCTTCTCCATCTCCATCTCCTTCTATTTCCGCATCTAATCCCCTTCTTTCCTCTCCTGTCCTTTCTCCATCCCTCATCTCGTCAGTCGAGGCTACCCTGAGCCAGCAACTCATGGTTCTCGGCCTTGACTCCAAAAAAAAAAGCCAATTTTGAAAATTGGAAATCCGAGGTCTCCATTGAGCACCCGTCCTCTTTGGAACCTCTTCCGCTCGGCCAGGGGCCGACGCTTTCCGGCCTAAGCTCCTCTTCCTCTTGCCCCTCTAGGGGCATTTCCCCTGTACATAGTTTTGTATATAACAGTCCTGTAAATAGTGGTCTAGATTCTAGTTTAGAGTCAGGTCTAGAGGCTAGTTTAGAGTCTGGTTTAAATCTAGGAGAGTCTAGTTCCTCTCAGCCATGTGTGCGCAAGGAGAAGGGTAGGAAAGTCCCTGCCCGTTTTGTTATGGCTTTGGCTGAGAGATGTGCTAAGTTAAGTCAGGTGCCAGAATTTCTTGAGGATCCTGCTCTTGTAGAGACCGATTTTGAAGAAGGTGACTCCATAGATGACGGTTTAGGCGTCTATTTGCTAGATTCTAATGAGGAGGGTGAGTCGGGAGATCCTGGGTTAGGAGAAGAGGATCCAGTGAGCTCCTATGTGGATGGCACAAAGAGGTTCGACGAGCCAACCATGGCTGCTGACGAGCCTACTAAAGAGGTCAACCTTGGCACTGAAGAATCCCCGAAGACAGTTCTGATTAGTGCCAACTTGAGTGTTGAAGAAGAAGAAGCTTTGGTAACCATTCTCAAAGAATTTTCTGACGGATTTGCTTGGTCTTACGAGGACATGCCGGGGCTCGACACTTCTTTGGTCGAGCATCGTTTGGTCCTAAAAGCCGACGCAAAGGCCGTCAAACAAAAGTTGAGAAGGCTACATCCTAAGCTGGCACTCAAGATCAAAGAGGAGGTTGACAAGTTGCACAAAGCCAAATTCATTAGGGTTGTGCTATATCCACAGTGGGTAGCTAATATCGTCCCCGTAATGAAGAAGGACGGTAAGGTTAGGATCTGTATAGATTTCCGTGACCTTAATCGTGCTTGCCCAAAGGACGATTTCCCTCTCCCACACATAGATGTCCTAGTGGACAATATTGCCGGCTTCGAGCTTTTGTCGTTTATGGATGGTTTCTCTGGGTACAACCAGATTCGCTTGGCGGAGGAAGACCAGGAGAAAACTTCATTTACAACGCCCTGGGGGACTTACTGTTACGTCGTCATGCCCTTCGGATTAAAGAATGCAGGAGCAACCTATCAAAGGACAATGATGACAATTTTTCATGACATGATGCATGTGCACATGGAGGTCTATGTGGATGATGTCTTGGTAAAATCAAAGACTCGACATGGCCATGCCGAGGTCCTCCGGGCAGTTCTCCAAAGGTCTAGAGAGCATAATCTTAAGATGAACCCCAAGAAGTGTGTCTTTGGTGTCTCTTCGGGGAAATTGCTTGGGTTCATAGTAAGTAAGCGGGGAATTGAAATTGATCCTAACAAGGCCAAAGCAATAATCGACATGCCTCCTCCTAGGAATATCAGAGAAGTTAGAGGGCTAATTGGCAGACTCCAGTTCATTCGGAGATTTATCTCCCAGCATTCAATCCGCTGTAAGCCCATCTACGAGATGCTTAGAGGAGAGGCGAAGTTCAATTGGGACGAAAAATGTCAGAAGGCCTTTGATGAATTGAAGAGCTATCTTTTAAATCCCCCTGTTCTCGCTCCTCCGGTCCTGGGTCAGCCTTTACTACTCTATGTGTCAACCACGGAAGACTCAACTGGAGCGGTTTTGGCCCAATACGACGACGAGAAGAAGGAGAGAGCGGTGTACTATTTATCCAAGTTGTTCAATGAGGCTGAAAAGAAGTACACCGCCATGGAAAGAACGTGCGCGGCCGTCGTCTGGGTTGCCCAGAAGTTGAAGCACTATTTCTGGGCTCATGAAGTGAAACTTCTGGCGCGTATGGACCCAATTCAGTACTTGCTCGAGAAGCCCGTCCTGACTGAGCAGTTGATGAGGTGGCAAAGTTTCCTCAATCAATTTGATATCACCTATGTCAACCAAAAGTCAATCAAGGGGCATGCCATAGCTGAGCATTTGGCCCACCACCCCTTACCTTTATATTCCCCCGTTGATGAAAGTTTTCCCGATGAAGAGTTAGGAGCCATTATTGATGGTGAACCTTCGTGGGTGCTTTACTTCGATGGGGCGCTCAATTCCAAAGGGTGTGGGATAGGGGCAGTCCTCCTCTCTCCGGAAGGGGTAGTCATTCCGCACGCCTATCAGTTAACCTTCCGAGCCACGAACAATGTGGCTGAGTACGAGGCTCTCCTAGTCGGGCTGAAGATGGCTTTATTGCTCGGAGTCAAAGAGTTAAGGATTATTGGAGATTCGCAGTTGATACTCCGGCAATCTCTTAGCAAGTACCAGACCCGGGACCCCAAGCTGAAACCATACCAAGAGTTGGTAGGAAAAGTAGTCCGACAGTTTAGAAAGCTCACCCTAGTTCACACTCCTAGGGCCCAAAATATCCTAGCAGATTCCCTCGCTTCCCTCGCGTCTTCCATTCCCATTCCTTTGGGAAAGTCGTTTGAAACCGTCTCTGTTCAGAGGTTAAGAGTCCCTTCCCATGTCGATCCGTGGTTCTCTCAGCTTGTGCATCCTTCTCCATCCCTTCGGGTCCATGCGCTTTCCAAAGAGCCAAAAATTGATCTTGAAGATGGCCATCCCTGGTATTTTGACATCGAAAACTTTCTCAAAGATGGATCTTTTCCTGATTATGCCACCTCTGCCGATAGATGGGCAATTCGTCGCGTCTCGGAGCGTTACAAGATCATGGGTGGCATTCTGTACAAAAAGTCTCTCAGCGGGGTCTATCTCCGTTGCCTTGATGAAATCGAGTCTCAAGATGTTGTTGAAGCCGCTCACTCTAGTGAATGTGGTGGCCATGTTAATGGTAGAGCAATTGCCCAGAAATTGCTAAGACACTATTATTGGCCCACCATGGAAGAAGACTGTCGCCATTTCGTCCGTCACTGTGCTAAATGCCAATTACACGGTGACAAAATTCATGCTCCTTCCTCTTCTCTTCACCCTCTCATCGCACCATGGCCTTTCGCCATGTGGGCATTCGATGTGGTCGGTCCTCTTGCGGACAAAACCGGAGAAATCCGGAAGAAGTCCTTCATTCTGACCGCCACAGAGTACTTCACAAAGTGGGCTGAAGCAGAAGCGTTCATAGAAGTCAAAGCTTCAACAGTCGTCAAGTTCATCAAGCGCAACATCCTTGCAAGATTTGGCGTACCTCGGGATATCGTCACCGACAACGGACCGCAATTCACTTCACAGGAGCTTCGCGACATGTGTGGTAAATATGGCATTAATTTGCATCATTCATCACCATATTATCCACAAGGTAATGGACAAGTGGAAGCTACTAATAAAACTCTCATCAAAATCATAAAGAAAACATGCAAATCTCACAACAATGCTGACTGGCCAGATCGCTTGGTTGAAGCTCTTTGGGCTTATCGCACCTCGGTCCGAACTCCTACGGGGCAAACCCCTTATGCCTTGACGTACGGATCGGATGCGATACTCCCATATGAGATCTTCGTCCCTTCACTTAGAGTTCAATTGGATTCCGAACTTGATCCTGATCAACGTCGGGAAGCCTTGTTGGCACAACTTGAACTCTTAGATGAAAGGCGAATGATAGCGGCTGACCATGCACAGGTCTATCGTCAGAGAATTGCACGTTTTTATGCCAAAAGAGTTCTTGAGAGAAAGTTCGAAGTGGGTGAAATGGTCCTTAAACGTAAAATCTTAAAAGCACCAGGTCCTAGGAGCAAATTGCAAGAAAATTGGGAAGGTCCTTTTGTTGTCAAAGAAGCATACTCAGGGAACACTTATAGGCTAGTGGATGCCGAAGGAGTCGAATTGACGCACCCTTGGAATGCAGTCTACCTCAAGAAATTCTACCCTTAGTCAGTCGATCAGTCCGTCAAGTCAGTCATTCATCACTTGTTAAGGTGTGGGTTTACTTTTCCTATTTTTCCGATTGGTCATTAGTAAGGAAAGGTTTATTCACACACCACACGATGTTGGAGTACTGCCCCTAACTGGAAAATCACAAATACACTCGGGCGGTCTCATTCAATCAATGTGCTTCCCCTATTCTTTTCCCACTCGGTCGTGTCCGGAAACAGAACAAACTACGAGTAAGGGACCACCCACTCTCTTTTAAAAGGACAAGGTCACCATAAAACAGGGGCAACTAATGAAAGCAAGGGGCAAAATGTCAAATCAAGCCTCAAAGGGGAAAAGAAAAACCAAAAGGTCAAAAAAGGGTAGCAAAAAGTACGTACCCAGAAAAAGGTTGACCAACTCAAGGAGGTAGCAAAAAGTACGTGCCTCCACCCCAGAAATGAAAAATTCCCCTGAAAACAATGGTTGACGAAGTCTGTTTAATATGAGATGTCGGTTTGGAAACAAAAAGTAGTTTGAACCAAGGTCCTACATGATTTTCTATACATTTCTTCCGATTTCTCCCACTAGGGGCAATGTGATTGTATAAGACCCTCTGTAGTGGAAAATATCAAGAAGGCTAGGGGCAATGTCCAACATCAAGGAATTCACACACGTCCCTCCTCACTCTTGGCCTCTGTGATTAAGTAGATCGTGTAAACCCTACACTGCAACATGTGATGAATATGTGTCTTAGAGTCAAAAAAAAATGCAAAAAAGAACAAAAAGAGGGTCTTTTAGTGTACATATTTTCTCCCAAATTTTCTCCCTTATTTTCAAAAGCCAAAAAAATAAAAAAATCAAAAATCCAAAAAAAATTAGTGGTACCATGTATATATGCTAACATTCTCCTTATTTTCTTATCAAAAAAAAAATGCATGTGCATATCTCCGTTCGGTTATTTTGTTATGTTCCTATCTTTGATTATAAATTAGCCCCTTGACCAGATCTCAAGAAAGGTATATCGTAGGCAAGGGGCTAAAAACAGATCTACACTAACCTGTTTCTTTGAGTGTTGTGGATACAGGATGCAGGAACCAAAGCAAAACATTCAAATACACAAGTCACAAGTCACAAAAATCCACAATATTCCACTATGATAATCAAGTCTGTGTACATATCATGACAGGGGCATACCCCTGGTGGTACAAAAGTGTCACTCCTCTCTCCGCTCCCCCTCCACAGGCCTCTGTCTGCGGGAGCTGCTCACCTCATCCTCCTCCCTCTCCCGACGCCAGTCTGGGAGAGGAGGTCTCGAAGTCGTGGAAGCCTCCGGCCGCGGCAGTCCTCCTCCTTGAACCACGGACGGATCCCTTAGTGACACGATGTCGTCAAGGGACGCGAACGCTGATCCGGTCCTCGCAGGCGTCGCCTGCTGAGCCTGCCGCTGCTGCTCCCGGCGCTTCTTCAGCACCCGGTCCTTTAGGATCTCGTAGTCCGCGGCGATCCGCACCCGAGCCGTCTCGGCCTCCCTCTGCCTCTCTCGGGCATCGAGCAGGCGACCCCTCATGGTGGCCCGGTCATCCCTCAGCTCCTCCATGGCAGTCACCATGGTCCGCCGCTGCATATCAAAAGCAAAAGAGGATCAGTCATGAGCATGTGCAGGAACAAGAGGAAAGAAGAAAGTGTCTTACCTCGGCCTCCAGACCAGAAATCCTCGCCTCTAACTCCAGTCGCAAACTCTCCATCTGTGCCTGGAGAGTATCCACATCTCCTCCCTGCCGCTGCATGTCAAGGGGCAAGCATGTTAGAACATTCAATAGACTTTGAAAGAAAGTGCTAGTTTGGTGTCTTACCTGAGCCCCAATCTCTCGAGCCTGCTCCTCGAGCTCCCGGACCCTCGCCTCCGCTCGGTCCAGGGCCCTCTGCAAGCGGATCGCCAGGTCCCCTCCGGCCGACTGGGCGGACGAGCTCGCCCCCGCATCCCGGCTCGCCTGCGCTCTCAATAGCTCTCCTCTCTGCATTCACAAAATCTTGGTCAGAAATCAAATCAAATCAGTGTCAATTTCAAGATCAATGGTTAATGTTACTTACCAATGTCCTGACCACAGCTCGGAGCCTCGTCAGCTCCACCTCCTGCTCGGCCAGTCGCCCCTCCAAGAGGCGGATGGCCTGTGACTCCGGCATCTGCCAAACACACTTCAAGGTTAGAATCAATTCAAATTCAAATTAACCGACCAAGGCTTAGAGTTAGAAGTTCACTCACCACTCGTCGGTCAAGCCGGAGTCGCCCGGCATACCGTGCCTGGAAGTCCTCCATGTAGGCCGAGCTGTCGCGGAGGTCTGTCACTCGTAGCACCTGCTCTCCTCCCTCGCGCCAGTACGCGACGGTGCTGCCGTGGTCCGCTCCCCAATCACGGTCCTCGGCGAAGAACTGCCGGCGCGAGTGTCCCTCTCTTCTGAGGGAGGGCACCTCGATGGCTGGCTGGTGCCAGCCCAGTGTCCGTACCACCAACTCCAAATACAGTACCTCACATGTCCCGAGGCACAGTAAAAGGAGGTGGCGGTCGAAAAGGGGCCGACCCGCCGCCACCGCCGGGTGCGAGGCGTCCGCCTCCCCCCGATATGGGGTCCACACCACTTGAGAAGAACAAGAAGACACTGGTCAGTAACATCAAATGCAGCAGTAATTGAAAGAATGCAAAAGCTAGTTGAGAGTTTCATACCTGATCGTGCGGGTAGTGGTCAAGTGCGACCTGCACATCCCCTGTCCTCCTGTCAGTGACCCTAGTGTCCGGGGTCACCTCCCACCTCGTCATGAGAGGCACCATCATCTGGCGCCCCTCTACAAGTGTCCCGCGCCCCATGGGGAAGCGGGTATACCCCCAGATCTGCAAGAAGAGAAAGTCAGTCAGTCAAGCAATTTAATCAATTGAAATTCAAATTGAGCTTTAAAGGAAAAATTGTGTACCTGAAGGAAGGGGTGAAGCCCCCAGTGCTCTGTGAACGCTGCGAGCTACTGGGTAGAAGTGAGAACAGATGTCCTAGCATCGCAGCGCCCCAAGCATACCTCCCCGCCTGCGCCAGATCATGAAGCAGTAGCACGAACTTGCAGTTCATCTGAGATGACTGCATTGCGAACAGCAGGCGTCCAAAGAGGTAGCTGACAAAGATCCGCACCGAACGCTCCTCGCTCCGGTCTCCTAGGTCGAGTGCACCCCGCACTCCAGCATAGAACTCATCCAGTGACTCTAGGGGTCCTCTCCTCCTACCCCTCAATCCAACCGCCTCCGACAGCGATCCGAGCAGGATGCTCCGGATCGGTCTCCTCCTTCCGACCACAAACTCTGGCCCCAGCAACTCCGCAATATCGTCATGATAATCCCTCCTCTCCAGTCCGACTACCGGCTCTCCCTGAACCGGTAGCCCCGTCAGATACGCCACATCCTCTAATGTGGGTATCATGTGACCCCAAGGCATGATGAATGCCTTGCAGTCCTCCTCCCATCTCTCCCTCAACGCCTCTAGGTACGGCACATCTAAGTGGAAAGGGCGTACCGACAGGAGATGTCCGAACCCCATCCTCGCTATCTGGTCCTGCCGGGCCTCTGGAAGCGCATGGTACCACGCCCAGCATAAATCCCAGGTCACCCTGCTCCTCATTCGGCCCTTACCCTGCAGAAAACACAGAAATATTAACGTCAGCATCGACTACCGTTGATTGTCAACTGACGGCAAGGGTCTGCCGTTTACTCATAGTCGGCATCAATGGGGTGGCCGTTTAGTTCCTGTATCGACGTCCAACCCATTGCTGTCAAGATCATCTTGACGACAAGGGGGTGGACGCCAGGAGGAACTCGACGGCAACCGATGTTGCCGTCAAATTCCTGTCTGTCCCGATGGCCCTTCCCCTGTTTCCCCTTATTTTCACCAAATTAAAAAGGCATCCACAAGGGTTTTAGAATACTTACCCGTGGTCGTCGAGGTGCCTCCGCCTCCGTCTCGTCTCCTCCCTCAGTCTCTTCCCCCTCCGGTGCATCCTCCACCGCCATTTCTTCCTCTTCCTCCGTCGTAGCCATTTCCTCCTCTTCCTCCTCCGGTTGGCGATGGTCCCGGAGAATCCTTCTCTTTTCCCTCCTCCTCATTGTGATCTCGAGCAAAGTGAGCAAAGTATGGGTTTTCTTTTTCCTTTTCTTTCTCCCGGCGCTTGGGAAGATGGAATGGCGCCCGGGAGAAGGCGTCGGTTCAAAAAAAGGGTGTTTACTGGTTTAACGTCAATCTCTGGCCGTTTAACTTTATCTGGCGTCAAGCTCTGGACGCCGACGTACCTGCCGCGGCCAGGGTCTGGACGTCAATGTCCCTTCAATGTCAG
Organism: Colocasia esculenta; assembly: GCA_014218235.1. Taxonomy (NCBI): domain Eukaryota; kingdom Viridiplantae; phylum Streptophyta; class Magnoliopsida; order Alismatales; family Araceae; genus Colocasia; species Colocasia esculenta. Next base: position 9,692,405 of record CM024757.1, on the reverse strand, counting down.
ATTTCGAAGTTTGGTAAGTGGCCAAGTCTGGATGTCTACTTTAACCTCGACGACAACATGTATGGACGTCCATTCTTCAGTCTTCTAGTTGACGGCTGAGTTGGACGTTAACCAGTGATTGGCGGCCATCGATGTGGACGCCAACTACTCCGCGCTCAGTCCTCTCAGCATAGTCTTTTGAACATCCTTGAGGTCATTTCATCCCCATTTCACCACATTCCATTCCACACATCAATCAATGCAAGTCAATTGAACACAAATGCAAACCATCTTTATTCATCTAATTGTGTTACACTTATTCAGATCTGAAAAGTACATCACTTTGCCCTGCGGGCCATGAAATAACCACAAGCAACGGGAAGAATGCTATAATTGTATTCCTCATACTTCAAGATCTCTTCTTGTTTCTGCTGAACAGCCAAACCCACCTTCCTGCTCACTGTATGTTTTGCCCAAGCCTTCATCGCTTTCTTCATCAGCCTTTCATTTCTTCCGATGACTATCATATCGATGCCGCTGAATGAAATGGGAATTCCCCGTGGAATCCCAAGCTGACAGTGGCACCGATGTGGTTGATACGCCACCATCCGATCAGCCCCAATCAGCCATAAATCTTTGTCTTCCCTGGTCCGCGCTCTGAACTCGATAGTCCTCATGAACAGTGGCCTCACGATGAACTCATCCATGCCCAGATATGCTAAGTGATCTCTCCAAGCATCTCGGCCCTTCAAGTGCGTGGTCACACACTTGATCTCATCCTCTGGCTCGTACCATGCCCTGCTGCAGTGCACTGAACTCCGAAGGAAGACTCTGGAGGGGGTAGGTTGTGCATCAGCAAAATCAAACTTTAGATGAGCTTCCATCCATACCTGGAGCAGAAACAAACTCCCGCACGTGCGCCCGCCTAGGCTCATGGTGGTGAGCGAACTGTACAGGTGGGCCAGCACTGCAGGGGCAAGTGACTGCCCGCGCCATAGCAGAGTGAGTATCCCAACATGCTCGTACAGGATGAAGTCGCCGCTCGTGGGGAACAGGAACACCCCGGCCAGGCAAAGAGTCAGTCCTCGCGTCGCTCTCTCTCCGCCAATTTCCCGGGCATGCTGGATCAGCCACCAAGCCAGCCGGTCCAGGAAGATTCCATTCTTTTTCGTCATCCGCAGTACTTCTTTCTTGTCCCGCACGATGTCAGCAAGAATCTCTTCCCACGGGAGGAGAGGAGTCACTGCATCGTACTCCAGGCACCGCTGCCACCCCAGGAACAATTCCACCTCCTCCAACAACACGCTCGCCTCGAAGCCCTGGAACACGAACGTGTGCGTGTGCGGGTGCCATCTCTCCACTAACGCTCCCAGGGCGTCGAATCCCCACCACATCTCTTTCATGTTCTTGGCCAAGACTACCATGAAGTTCAAGTGCCACATTCCGATGAAGCCCCGCATGTCCAGTGTAATAGCGTTCACCAGATTCACGAGCCAGGAAAAGGCCCGTACCTGGCCTTGGCTTGGGAATGCCGGGATCTCCTGCATGAGGGCGGGGTTCTGTAAGAGTGCTGTTTGGGGCGTTTTCAGCCCGAGAAAGAGCAGAAACAATCATCACCTACCTCTCCATTGGCTAGACGCATGCTCAGGTGTCCCGGAATTTCACTCAGAACTCCGGGATTCGCGCCTGTAGATCGTCCGGTTGATGAGGAGGCCATCTTGCTGTTCTTCTCTGTCTCTTTGCTCTCTGGTTCGCAGCAGGAGCAGGGAGGGACGGAGGTAGGAGATGAAAGAGTCCTTATGGACTCTCATCACCTACTTTTTCGGTTTGATCTGCTGTCATATCGACGTCCAGATTGGTGGACGTCAGTTCCAGGTTGGCGACCACATCTGTGGACGTTAACAAGATTACTGGCGGCCATCGATGTGGACGTTGACTGACCGGAAATGCTTAAATTCTTAATCTTTATATGGCCATTATCCTTTATCTTGTGCTTCAAGTTGTTTTGCAGATATCTTAAGCACAAGCTGCGCTTCATCTTCGGAACGCTCAGGCGACCTTGAGCGTCACAGGTATGTCTAACATAGGACCCCACCAGAGGCGAATAACTTGGCGACCGTGAACCCTGAGTTCCCCTTCACCAAAAACCATGATGGGTTTGCGATCTCTCAGTTATTCGTATGGCCTTTAGAATTTTCCTCTGGTGTTAACTTGCATTTTAGATAGGAAACCCACACCAGCATGCATCTTCACTGCTAACATTCTAAACACTAAAAAAAAAATGGTGATTTTCCTCGATTATATGATTGCTCCATGGCTCCCCAGCTCAGGTAGCCTACTGGGTCCGCTCTTCATGACTGTCCAGGTCGATATCGGGTCTTTGTTGCCCCTTCTCTACTTGTCCCACCGTGCTTTTCACAAATGATCATTCCAGCCTTATTGAGTTCATTTGAGCCTTCGCCGGCCGCGAGCTTAATTCCGGACTTTAGGCTTTCCAGGCATGTGATTCCAGTTAGAATCTTTTGATAATCCTTTGAGAGATCAACCAACTCCTTGTCTTCGTGACCTCCTAAATTCGGGATCGACGTCCTGATTAGGCCAGTGAGCCCACGGCTCCGGTTACGAGACCCTCCTGATTCAACCGTCATATTACAACTCCTTTGACTCAGACACGCCGGAAACTAGTCAAAGTCCAACACGGCCATGCCAGGGACCATGCCATTGGGTCGCAGTTGTAGTTACACGGGTAGATCATCCTTTTCCTACCCCTATTTGTCTCTCAGACGATTCGTCATCTGTTTCTAGCTTGTCTCTTTCGTTTGGTTTGCTAGAATTCCTATCCTCGGAGATGGCCCTTCCATTAAATCTCCGCGTCCTTTGTTTACCGAGACACCAACATTTCAGTCCGCTCTGCTCCCTTGCAAGACCGGACGTCTCGGAGGGGCATTTGTAGACGCGAGATTTGGCCCATTTCCCGCAAGGCTATTTGGCCCATTAAGCCTCGTTTGACCATGTGTTGACCAGCCTCGTATCCCATGTAGACGGCAGCATCGATGGCCGCCGACTACAGGTTGGCGGTAAGCACCCTGGACGTTGACCCAAGTTGGCGTCCACACCCGTGGACGTCTGCATGAGGTTGGCGGCCTGATCCCTGGACGTCAATAGGGTTTACCAGGTCTGCGCAACTAACCCGAGATTCCAGCCCACTAGCGCCCTTGTCTCGACCATGCAACGCACATAGCCGTTCCCAACGGGTATATGGGCCACCTAGGCACCCTCTTGACCCAGTAAAAATCCTACATGGCCTCTACCCATTGGTTGGAGCATTTACACAAGGATTGCCACATGTGTAAGTGTGTTTCTTCACACTTAGCATCCTAGGCACCCCAACCCCGAGCTCCTCTGCCTATTTAACACCCCCTTGAGCCCTCTGAACCAGAGGAGGGAGGCTGGACGTCCTTATGCTGAACCTTTGAGAGAAGAGAGAGAAAGTGCACCCAACCTTCTACTACTCATCCTCTTCTTCCTCTCACAAGTTGGAACGTCCAGGAGGGCTGCTTAGGAGCTGGAGGAGCCCCTACAAGGAGCCAACAACGCCAAAAACGAGGATCTACACCCTCTCCTCTCTCTCTTCTCTTACTTGTTTTGTAGCTAACTTGCATATTCCACACACTTTCCCACACATCCTAGGCACGTAGGTCACCCTCCTACACACCTAGAAAGAGGTTTCCCAACCAAAAACGGAGGGAAGAAGGGTGGTCATAACATTTGGCCACCCCTCTTCTCAAGTCCGCAACCGGTACGGGACCTTCCTTTTGGGTCTTTCTTATTTCGTTTTGAGCATTTACTACACTCCCTAGAGTCTAATAGAGTCTTTGTTTTGGTAGGAACAACCCGCAGGAGACTACGGAGCTCTTCTCCTTTGGCCGGCCGAAGGAGGAGAAGTTGAAGTCCCACCATCATCCGCAACGCGAGGCCATTGCACCGACGTGATCACAGCAACTCCTTGGGCACAGGTAAGGCCCTGGCGATCACCAAATCTCCTTTGCTTCGCTTGTTTGCTTCGTTTTCCTTTCAGTCAATTCAGTCAATCGGAGGGTCAACGTGGTCAACCGGCGACTCCTACATCGCCAACGAGAGCACGACGGCTTCCGCGAGCGTCCGAGGGATCCGGCGACGGAGTGGAAACGAACCGTCCACAACTGTCCCACTGTCGTCTTTCCCTCAGCCGGACGTACAACTCAAACAAAGGAGCGAGGGTGTCCAGGTCAGACGACACAGACCTCGACGGTACAATACAAGTACCGAGACAAAGCCTTGAGCTAACAGCCTGGCTCACAAAGAACCTGGGGCACCCAACTAGAGAGGTAACCACGATAGGCATCGTACTACTCGCCACGTACACAAAACCACGTGCACATGACACACAAACCATGTGAAGTCTCGCACAAACCTCATGCACTGATAGTTCACCACACGTGAACATTACGTAAACATATGAAGAACTGACTAACTGCATACCCAGTATGCTAGTCTCAGAAACCACGTGCACTCAGTACTTCACAAATACCAACACACCGCTTATTACCGATAAACATTCTGTATAGCAATATTTAAATAAACACATGCTGGCGGCAACATCGACTGCCGTCGATGGAATATAGACGGCAAGGGATCTGGCCGTCTAGTTCCCAGCTGAAGAACCTGGCGTCAATCGATATTGACGCCAAGCTCCTCAATTCCAGTTCCTGTAGAAACCCTAAACCGATTCTACAGGCATTCTTGGTCCCGAAACCATCGAGAAACATAAGAAATACTTCCTCTAACATCCACACACTATAACCAAACTGTAACAGCATGTTTCGCTACTCAAATTAATCAAACTACCCATTAACCCGCATGGAACACTTTCTTCCCATAAACGCTATTATCACGTCATTTCATGCTTTCAGAACACATTAAAGTGATTATAATGAACTAAAGGGATCGTCCCCTACCTCAATACGCACTTAAACCTTCTAAATTCTCCTGCTTCACACCAAACCCTCCGCGAGCTCCTACGGCGATTACACCTCGCTCCGGCGTTTCCTTGACCGATTCGTCACCACCTCGCGTTCCACGATCCTCCAACTAACCTTTTACAAATGTTGGAAGTAGTGGGGAAACAAAGGACGTGAAAATAGGGCGAGGGAGAGGGAGAATAGGGTGAGGGAACTGTCCTCGGGTAGACCTATATTCTGCAGGTTGCACAGGTTGGCGTCAACCCTAATGCCGTTTAGGGAAACCGCCACCATAAACGTCCACATAGCCTGCCGTTAAGTTCATAGGTTGGCGTCACCTTCGATGGACGCCAAGACAGTCAACGTCCACACCTGGCCGTCAACTCCCTATCAACTACAGCAGGTTCTATTTTATCTCAGGACCAAACCTATACCACACCTGCACACACCACACGTCCAAACCACACTGGCCTCACAATGGCCACCATAACCAATACACACATGATCCATAAGGATCCGAAAAGCACGTGACGTTACACAGGTGATGTTTGATGACCTCTAGGTCGATCCTCGGAAGGTCGTCCTCTGACCACGCGAAGATGTCGCCATTTTCTTTAAGAAAATCTACCACCTGCTCCTCCAGCTTTTGAAGCTCGGCGCTGACGACCAGTGACCTTTCCGCCGAGATCTCAACTTGCTTTGTCTGCTTGGAAGACTCATGCCTTTCTGAGCTCTCATCATGGACATATTCAAACTCAGAAACAACTGGTTCCTCTGCCTTGATAGAATTTACATAGCAGCGTCGGGCCTCGGTCTGGTTCCCTACGACCTCGCCTAGTTCGGCGTTGGGAACTTCAGTTTCTGGTGGTAGGTCGAGGGGACTCCTCCCAATTTCCCCAAAAGATCTTAGCCAAAGATCGCGTTGTAGGCCGACTTCACTTTCACCACAAGGAAGTCGACCTCAACAGTTACATGACGCGACCGGGTGCCGAGGGTGACCTTCAGCCTGATCGAACTCTCGACACTCACCGGAGTACCACTAAACCCAAAAAGGGGTGTGGCATTTGGTTTCAACTCGGAGCTTAGATTCGTCATTTTTACAAAACAGTCGTAGAAAAGGACATCCGGCGTGGCTCCATTATCAACTAGAATTTGGTGTACATCGTACCCATCGACGTCGGCATGTACAACCACCGCGTCGTCATGGGGGAGGCTGAGGCCGATTAAATCCTCCTCGGAAAAAGTAATGACCCCTCGGGCCCCCGGCACTGGTCTGCCCGAGCTCGAACCTGCAGCCGATGCGTACGCCTTCCACTTCCTCCCACTGTCGCCCCTGCCTGCCGAGCCGCCCGCCACTAACAAGACCGCCCGCTACCAGTCCACGATGTCCTTCCCGATGATGTCACACCGCAGCATCTCCGAGATTTCCACCTTGAGGCTTCGGCATTGATCGGTGGTATGCCCGAACTCCTTGTGGTACTCGCAGTATAGATTGGCTCCACGCCCCGAAGGGGCCTCGCCATTGGCTCGGGACACCGAAATTTCGGCATCTTCTTGATGATGGGCATAATCTCCGAAGGAAGCATGCCGAAGCGAGGCAGATCTCGAATTCTGCGAGCTTCGTTTGGTTGACGGCTTGGATCCGGTCGCCTCTCCCCACGTACCGCGGGCTCCTCTCTCCTAACCTTCTTCTGGGCCGATGCACTGCTGGTCGATCCAAGCTCGGACAGACGTCTGAGCTTGCCTGCTACGCCGAGGGTGGACTCCAGTGTCACGTACTTCTGCATACGAGAGAGGAGGTCGGAGAGACTTACAGGTGACTTCTTCGCGATGGAGGCCGAGAATGGCGCATTGGAGCAGACCCTCGTCAGGATGTTGACCATCGTTCGCAGGTCAAGGTCTACCACCTTCATGACCTCCAGCTGAAATCTATTGGCATAGTCACGAAAGAGCTTGGCCTCCTTTGTGTGACCAGCCACAGATCATCGGTGCATAAAGAGTGCTGCACCGTGTTGTAGAAGTGGTACAGGAAATGCTACGTCAGGTCGGGGAAGCTCGTCACTGTAACGCCCCAAAAATTTTATTTGTTAGGAAAATATGAATAATGTGGTTATTAAATATAATTATCATCATGAGATGTAAATAATTAAAATTTGAGATTAATTGGTGTTAATAAATGTTACCCCAGTGTCGTACTTAGAGGTGCGCGCGCCGACAGGGCGACACCAGAAAACTGTAACGAAATGAAATTTGAGAATACCATAATTTTCAGAAAAATGTGGTGATATCAGAAATGTAAATATCTAGATTTGTTGACGTACAGACTTCGAGATTAAGCCGACGCAACTATCTTCTGGGCAATTTTCACTGGGTAAAAAATAAATTCTAAAAATTAAACTAAAATCATCATAATTTGTAAAACCTTTTCATTAGCCTATGGTTGAAATTTTAACATAAATGGACATCACTTGAGTATATAAACATGAGGATTATTGGGCCAGCTGATTTATTGGCCATTTACGGTGGTTATTTCTTGGAATTAAAACTTGCCTACGTGTGAGGAGCTGGGAAAGCCACCTCACTCGGGTAGAGACTTACACGTTAATCCCTTAGGTGTAAGCCTTGAGTTGTGCATGGTAATCGTGTCAATAGTAAAAACCAAATGGTTTTTACTGCGACACCTTGATGGCCAACGTGCAATCGTGCATGGGGAGGCCTACTGGGTTATAAAAACACCCCATCACCTCTCGTACGCACCTTTCCACCGTTTGTTTTTGTTGCCCTTGCTGTTGCTGTTGGGCTATTACTACTGGAGCTGCCTCCTTCTTCTACTGTTGTTGCTGAGCTGCTATCACTGCAGAGAGGAGTTGCAATTGCTGCCCTGCTGTGGTTGCCGCACTACTACTTCACCTTCTGCATTTGTCCCTTCCTGCTACAGCTGATCTTCACGTTGAGGAGAAGAAGAACTTGTTCTCTCCCAAGTAGGATTCCTTTCCTTCTTCTTCTACCCTTACTCTGTATACATACTATAGAATCTCTTGTTTAGATGTTCGAATATTTAAATCTTTGTTTTGCATCCACAAACATCTTTAGAACAGTGTGTACATCTTCTGTTTAGGTGTTTGAATCCTTAAGTTTTTGCTTTGACTCCATAAATACTTCTGGAACTATGTGTTCATCGTGTAGGAATCCTTTTGTTGAGCGCATAACCATTGTTGTAGGAGTTGTTTTCCAAGTATCATGTTGTGTTAAGTTCTTAAGCTATCCATGTGTAGATTGTATTCCTCACCCTTCATCTTGTTCCTTATGTAAGCTCGTCTTGAGAGATAGAAACAAGTTCTTCTAGTTGTTAATAATCATGTTTGATCCATAGGTTTCATTGTTAAAGTCTTTAGAATGATTGTAGAGCCGTTTCTGGAAGTTATCCGGGCGGTTGTCGACAGATGGGAAACACTTGCCGACAGATCCCAAGCTCCCAGAACTCAAGTCTACTGGAACACCAGTGCATGTCGACAGATAGCATCTATCTATCGACAGATGCACTGGCCTATCGATAGCCAGGCCAGGCCTGTCGACAGGCACTGCCCAAAACCAGAATTTGGCTTCTGGATGCCTGCACCTGTCGATAGCCACCTCCTGGCTGTCGACATACACTGTCTGGGCCAGTGTTCCAGCACCTTTCTTTGCTCTGTCTCTTGCTAACACTTCATGTTATTAGCCTAGCAAGCTACCTTCTTCGTTCTCTTGGGTATCTACTAATATGTCACTACAGAGATCATTCACATTGTTTCCTATACCCTTCTTTGGATTGTTCTTGAAGTCTTCAAGTACAAGTAATGTCTAGTTGGTTCCATTTCCCTGTGTTCAGTGAACTTGAACTATAATCTTTGATTACATGAGAGTTGAATACTTGAGTACCACAGTTTGGTTATAAATGACTTGAGATGACAATTATTGGATCCCTGGACCCCACATGATTAATATACCTATGCAAATAGGGCTGCTCCAGTCCTGGGAGGAGCACCCGAATTCATTTACGAGCCGTACAGAATGATAAAGGATCCAAGGATGTTTGGCATTGCATCAATACAAGCTTGATTAAGTCATCAAGTTATTTTTCATGTGTGAACATGTTTATAAACCAGAATATGAGTATTATCATGAATTCTTGACCATATTTTGTAATCCAGAACACCTGTTTTGTAATCATTGCCTAGTTGACATGCTTGCTTATTCATCTTTGTTATCAGTCAAGTCTGTTATCTTGATCTTCGTATAATTTAGTTCTTTTGATTAGAGGACTTGAATCCTACTGGACTAGTTAGCTCATATATCCTACCCTTTCAGGTGATCAAGATGGGGGTGACGCTTAAAGGGAAAAGTGTGCTGAGTGGATCTTTCGACCTTAAGAAACCAACTATTTTGTTTTCTTTAGTGTTAAGTGTATGGATTGTAACATAATGAAGTTTACTCTTTTCTGCTCCTCATTTAGACTGTAATGAGGAGTATTATGTAATAATGCTTCCGCTAAGTTAATTATGAATGGATATACACTAGTGTTACTACTCGTGCCTGATTTCTATCATTTTCGATAAATAGACTTTTATTAGGATGTGACAGATAATTTGGTATTAGAGCCTTAGATCGATAAACCTAGGGAATAACCAGTGAATTGTGGTAGAAACTTGGGATTAGTTATAAAAGCCATAATGATTTTGTAATTACATAGGCATTTAACTTGTTGTTTGTTATAGTATGGACATGAATGCCCAAGAGCGATTGGTGGCAACAATGGAGATGCTCTGCCAGGATATAGAATTATATGCCCAAGCCCAAAGGGAAGCACATATGCAGATTAAAGAGGAAGTACTGAATCTGACTGCTGGCGCATTCCTGGCGGGTAATCCACGTGCCTCTTTGGATACCATGGCCCAGGTCATGAATAATATGGACAGTCTGAAGTTGGGGCAGGACATGTTGCTCCATCAAGTGGAAGGATACTGGGAAGTGTTGACTGAAGCAGCACGGGAGCTATACCATGGTCCGGGAGGAGAACAACAGCCACCGTCTGTAGAGTCTGTGGTACAAAATTGAAGTTAGTCTGGAAGGAGGAAACCCAATTTTGTAAACCTCTCTTTTTGGTTAAGTGGTTGTACATATAAACCACACGTCTATGTGAAGTGAGAGGTTAGATGATGTTGATGATATTGTAAATATGTCGGTCTAGTAGGAAGAATGTTGTGTATATTTTCAGTTTATGGAACAAAGGTGCTAGTGTAATGTAATGTAAATATTTTGCCTAATTAGTGATGTGTTATGTGAAATTTAAAGTTTGTATATGATGAATGTGAACATGGTTTGGTTATGAATTAATGTATGTATTATTGGATGTCTCAGATATTCTTTCCATCTAATCATGGACGAAGGTGATGCCAATTGGAAGAAAATGAAAAGTGCAATGCATGATTTGACTCGAGTAATGAGAATTGTAGCCAAGAGCAATAGCCATAATGGAACGAGTTTTTTTAAGGATTTCCGAAGTTTGGATCCTCCGAGATTTGCGGGTAGCATGGATTCGGATGAGGTTGAGAATTGGTTAAAAGATATTGAGAGGATCTTTAAAGTGATCAAATGTACAGAAGAGGAAAAGATTCGTTTGACAACATTTCAGTTAGATCGGGATGCCCGAGCGTGGTGGGAAACAGTGGAGTCTACCTTAGAGGACCCAAACCAAGTTGGTTGGGAAGAGTTTGTGGAACTATTTAATGATCAGTATTTCTCCGAGGTAGTTCAGGAAAGAAAAGCAAATGAGTTTGCTAGCTTGAAGCAACTCAGGATGTCGGTGTCAGAATATGAGGCACAATTTGTCCAATTGTCAAAATATGCTCCTCACCCTATAGCCACAGAGAAATTGAAAGCCAAGAGGTTTATGAACGGACTGCGTCCTAATTTCATTATGCAGCTAACACCACATTTGATTACTACATACTCAGAAATGGTTAAGAGAGCTTTAGCACTGGAAGCTGCTAATGATACCGTGGAAAAGATTAGAGGAAGATCGAGAGAAGGTTCTTCGGATCGTAAGAGGAAATTTGAGCCGGGGAATGCCCCGAAGGTTCAGCAAACCAACAAGAAAACAGAAAAAGCTCCAGTCGAAGGCAAAGATGTGTGTAAGCATTGCCATCTCAGTGGACATAAGACTGAGAACTGTTGGCATAGGTTGGGTGCCTGTCTTCGATGTGGGAGTACTCAGCACCGAATTCCGGATTATCTGATGATCAAGAATGCACCAACAAATCAGAACCCCTGAGCGAAGCAAGGAAGGTTACAAGCTATTCAGGAAGTGGAACCTGAATCTCCGCAAGAAGGCGGACTGATAGAAGGTACACTACTAGTAACTCAAAACCTGCATATGTACTGTTTGATTTAGGAGCTACACATTCTTTTATTAGTTATGAGTTTGCTAGATCTTTGGAAGTACAATCAGTTTCATTACTTACACAGTTAGAGGTTGCAACTCCTTTGAGTGAGGGTAAGAAACTTAAGGAATATTACCCTGCTAGCCAAATCTTAGTCAAGGAGCATACCTTACCCGGTGATTTGATATGCCTTGAAATGTGGGATTATGATGTAATCCTTGGGGTTGATTGGTTATCTAAACATCATGCAAATTTAGATTGCCAATTAAGGCAAGTAACATTTGTAGGAAAGGAAGCTTATACCATGACTTTTGATAAACCCCGCACAAGAAGAATATCTATAATTTCAGCAGTCAAAGCATGTAAATTGGTACCAAATGGTTGTCAGGGGTATTTGGCTTCTGTAACTTTGATAAATTAGAACACTTCTGGGTTGAAAGATATTCCAGTAGTAAGGGAATTTCTTGATGTTTTTCCCGAAGAGTTACCTGGTTTGCCACCTAGTAGAGAAGTGAAATTTTCAATTGAATTGGTACCAGATGCTACACCAATCTCAAGAACACCCTACAGAATGTCAATGGAAGAGTTGAAAGAATTGAAAAGGCAACTACTGGAATTGATAGAGAAGGGATTCATTAGACCCAGTACCTCACCTTGGGGTGCTCCGATATTATTTGTTAAGAAGAAAGATGGTACTATGCGGTTATGCATAGATTATAGACAACTGAATCAGCTGACCATTAAGAATAAATACCCACTTCCAAGAATCGATGATTTATTTGATCAATTGTCTGGAGCTTAGTGTTTCTCAAAATTTGATTTAAGATCTGGGTATCATCAACTAAGAATTCAAGAGCAGGATATTCATAAAACGGCTTTTCGAACGAGGTATGGGCACTACGAATTTGTGGTTATGCCGTTTGAATTAACTAATGCACCTGCTGTATTTATGCGTTTGATGAATGATGTGTTCAGATCTTATTTGGATCAGTTTGTGGTTGTATTTATTGATGATATATTAATCTACTCTAAGAGTATAGAAGAACATGAAGCACATTTACGGATTACTTTGCAACTGTTACGAGATCATAGATTGTATGCGAAGTTTAGTAAATGTGAATTCTAGATGAATCAAGTGATGTTCTTAGGACATATTATTTCTAAAGAAGGATTATCAGTAGATTCTTCAAAGATTGAAACTATACAGAAATGGGAACAATCTAAGAACCTCACTGAGATCAGAAGTTTTCTGGGTATGGCCAGTTACTACCGGCGATTTGTTAAAGATTTTTCTAGAATTTCTTCGCCTCTCACACAATTGACTCGAAAAGGAACTACATTCGAATGGAGTGAGAGTTGTGAACAAGCATTTCATTTGTTGAAAGAATATTTAACATCTGCACTGTTGTTAGCTTTGCCGGTGGAAGGAAAAACATTTGAAGTTTATACCGATGCTTCAAACATTGGACTGGGATGTGTATTGATGCAGGATGGAAGAGTCATTGCTTATGCATCTAGACAATTGAAGACTCATGAGAAAAATTATCCAGTACATGATTTGGAGTTGGCAGCGGTAGTTTTTGCTCTTAAGCTTTTGAGACATTATTTATACGACAATCAATTAGTGTACTTCGATCATAAGAGTCTAAAGTATTTATTTTCACAGAAAGAATTGAACATGAGGCAAAGAAGATGGATGGAGTATATCAAAGACTATGATTTTAAAATTGAGTACCATCCAGGAAAAGGTAATACTGTGGCTGATGCTCTCAGTAGGAATCCTATAGCCAAGGTATTCCAATTGCAAGTCAAGGAATAGAAGTTATTGGAAGAATTTTCTACATTGAGTTTGAAGACCGAACCACAAGAAGAAAATGTTGTAATTAATAATTTGACTGTACAGTCGGACTTGTTAAAGCAAATAGGAGAACAACAAGACAATGATCCTATGTTGATAGAGATCAGAGAGAAGTTGGCTTCCAGACCTGATTTTAATAAAGATGTACAAGGGAATCTTCGTTTTCGGAACAGGTTGTGTGTGTCGGATAATTCTGAAATTAAGAAGAAAATACTAGAAGAAGCTCATCAGTCACATTACACTATCCATCCAGGAGCTGTAAAAATGTATCAAAATTTAAAGAAACATTTCTGGTGGTGTAACATGAAGAAAGACATTGTGAACTTTATAGCTAGATGTTTAACATGTCAGAAAGTCAAGGCTGAACACCAAAAATTGGTAGGAAAATTAAAACCTCTTGCGGTACCAGAGTGGAAATGGGATAGTGTCGGTATGGATTTTATTGTGGGGTTACCCAAAACTCATAGTGGATACGATGCAATATGGGTAATCATTGATTGACTTACAAAATCAGCTCACTTCTTAGCTATTAAAACAAGATGGTCTGTCAGTATTTTAGCAGCTCTATATATGAAAGAGATTTTTCGGTTACATGGAATCCCGAAAGATATTGTTTCTGACAGAGATGCAATGTTCACTTCACATTTTTGGAGAGAACTACAAGGTGCGTTGGGAACCAAGTTGAAATTTAGTACTGCATTTCATCCTCAAACTGACGGACAAATAGAACAGGTAAATGGGAGGAGCACCCGAATTTATTTACGGGCCGTATAGAATGATAAAGGATCCAAGGATGTTTGGCATTGCATCAATACAAGCTTGATTAAGTCATCATGTTATTTTTCATGTGTGAACGTTGTTTGTGAACCAGAATATGAGTATTATCATGAATTCTTGACCATGTTTTGTAATCCAGAACACTTGTTTCATAATCATTGCCTAGTTGACATGCTTGCTTATTCATCTTTGTTATCAGTCAAGTCTGTTATCTTGATCTTTGTATAATTTAGTCCTTTTGATTAGAAGACTTGAATCCTACTGGGCTAGTTAGCTCATATATCCTACCCTTTCAGGTGATCAAGATGGGGGTGACGCTTAAAGGGAAAAGTGTGTTGAGTGGATCTTTCGACCTCAAGAAGCCAACTATTTTGTTTTCTTTAGTGTTAAGTATATGGATTGTAACTTAATGAAGTTTACTCTTTTCTGCTCCTCATTTAAACTGTAATGAAGAGTATTATGTAATAATGCTTTCACTAAGTTAATTATGAATGTATATTACACTAGTGTTACTACTCATGCCTGATTTCTGTCATTTTCGGTAAATAGACTTTTATTAGGACGTGACAGTCACTGAGCACGCTGATAGTGCCTTGAACCACTGCAACGCCGCGTCGTCGAGAGTAGACATGAACGCACAGCATTTTAGGGCATCCGAGATATTCACCATCTCGATCTGCCCCTGGAAGTTGTCAAGGTGGTGCATAGGATTAGTCGTCCCGTTGTACCACTGAAACTTGGGGAGCTGCAACTTCATGGGGACAGGGGCCGAGGTGATTTCCTCGACGAATGGCGAGGTGGACAGTAGTGTTGCCACCGAGGGGAAGCGAGAACCACGCTGCAGGGCCTCGATGTTTTGGTTCATCTCGTGGAGGTCACTCCTCCATTGAGGCTCCATCGCCAGTAGATCCGCTGAGGCGGGTGTCGACTCTCCAAGAAGCGATCGGCCTCTGTTGCCCTAGGCACGCCGTGCTCCGTTGCCGTCGCAGGAGCCACAAGCAGCGTCGGGATCTGCGATGGAATCGGCGCCGAGAACACGTGTGCTACTGTTTGGATGTCGGCATGGCTGACCGACAACGTTGGATGATGGGCACGGACCTCAGCGGGCCCGACGTCGTCGGGGATGATTGCTACAGGGGCTATCGAACGACTCGCAGCCTCCCCGTGAGCCGCTGCTGTCTGTTGGTTTTGCTCCATCCGAGCCAGCATCTCATGCAGGCCCGCTATCATCTGCTCGACCCGGTCGAGACGGAGGAGGTTGTCGAATCTTGCTCTGTGGCGGAACGCCTCGGCCAAGCCCGTTAAACCGATAACGTACTTGATCCGAGTCCGCCTCTCGCGAACGGGCCGAAGCCTCGCAAGGGATACCAAACCACAGTCCGTGTAAACACAAAGAAACACACCACATTTTATATATATTTCACAATTTACATAGCCAAATTTCCACAAAACTGAAAAGAAGTACAAGAGCCTGGGGCATACCCCGAGGTACAACTACAGAAAATAAACAACTAACTATACTACACAACACTACACTGCTGGAGCTGCTACTACATAGCTGGAGGTACCGACCCTGCACCGCTACGGCGCGGCTCTGAACTGGACGACGGTCGAGAAACGTCCTCCTCGCCTACACCTGTGGGGGGTAGGGGTGAGCCTCGCTAGTCACTGGCTCAGTAGGGAACTCCCCCAACACCGAGCAAACCAAAGCCACAGGTACGAAAGCAGTAAACAGTACCAACAATTTATAGAACAGCTAAACAGGATATTAAAGCTGTAAAAGTACTCACCGTCTGCCGACTACGAGAAACAACTTTAATAATTAAACGGCAAACTAGTATAGGTGTACAAGCCAAAGTAGAGACAGCCAAACACGAGCCACGTGAACTGGTTCGCGACACCAGAAACTGACTCGGACAAGCTAACACAGGTCTACCTCTCAGTCTCGCAGCCACGGACGAAAGGTCCAGCTGCCGCTCCACGTGAAAAGGTCAAGCAACTGTGGAGACCAACTAAACACCACCACCTGTGTACCACACGGTCACAGGCCCATGCCTGGCACCTCTAGAGATCCTGGCTCAGAACTCTCTAGAGTGAGACACTGGAAAAGGACTAGCTGGGGTCCAGTACGTCTACTGGTGTCCGTACCCCCAACTACGAGCGCGCTACAAGTGACTAAAGACAAACACAAGTGTCACTGTCTCACTGTCGTCTTTCCCTCAGCCGGACGTACAACTCAAACACAAGAGTGAGGGTGTCCAGGTCAGACGACACAGACCTCGACGGCACAACACAAGTACCGGGACAAAGCCCCGAGCTAACTGCCTGGCTCACAAAGAACCTGGGGCACCCAACTGGAGAGGTAACCACGGTAGGCGTCGTACTACTCGCCACGCACACAAAACCACGTGCACGTCACACACAAACCACGTGAAACGTCATGTAAACCTCAAGTAATGGCGGTCCACCACACGTGAACTCAACTGGACTCGCGTGAACAACACGCAGTCTCGAAAGAGAGTAACAACCTGCATACCTTGTATGCTAAATATCAAAACCAGGTGCACTCAGTGCACCAGAGGTGCCAACGCACATGCATTATCGATAAATACCATAATTAGTCATTCTTGTTTATAACCAGTAGGCGGCAACATCGACTGTCGCTTACAGTAGGTAGACGGCAAGGGATCTGGCCGTCTACATCCTGGCTGATGAGCTTGGCGACAAACGATGTTGACGCCAAGTTCTTCGGCCACTAACCCTGCAGAAACCCTAACTGAATCTACAGGTTTTTCAACCGTTTAAACCACGGTAAAACATACAGTAATGATCCCTCTAACATCCATGCACCATATTTAAACGAAAACAACATGTTTTACTACCTAGATTCATCAAACCACCCATTAACCCCGCATGGTGCAACTTAATCCGAAATGCATTAAATCATTTGTTTCAGGTGGTTAAGTCATATTTTAATGATCCTATGGAGCTAACAGGGTTTGTCCCCTACCTCAGAACACACTAAAACCTTCCGAATTCTCCCGGTTCACGCCGATCCCTCCGCGAGCTCCACGGGAATTACACCACGGTACGGCGTTTCCTTGCACAATTCGGCGATGCCACGCGTCCCACGATCCTCCAAGCACCCTTCAGTACCTGTTGGAAGCTATAGAAACACTGGGGCAACAAGCTGGGGCAAGGGAGAATGAGAACTAGGTAGAAAACCTGCCCTCGGGTGACCCTATAACCTGCATAATTCTCAGGTTGGCGTCAACCCCTCTGCCGCCAATAGCAACCACCACCCTAAACGTCCACATCCTGTGCCGCCAAGATCATACAATAAACGGCCACATACTTGGACGCCAACAGGTCAACGGCTACCCCTGGCCGCCAACTCCAACTGAACTGCAGCAGGTCTTGTTTCCTTTCGGGACCAAACCTGCACTTCTCCTGCTCAAGCCACACATCCACACCATACATTCCACACAACCAACTCACATTGGCCTCACAACGGCCACACAACCACAACACACATGATCCAAAAAGGATCCGAAAAGCACGCGACGTTACATTACTATCATCTAAAAAGAAAATTTCGACCTCGAAATTCTCAACACAACTCAAACAGCAACAACTTAAACATACACACTTTTACAAGCACTATCATCTAAAAAGAAAATACACAAGCTTATTCAAACATATAAGGATATCCTTTAGCCATTTCCTCGGCTAACTCCCAGGTATCCTCACCACCCAACCTATTTTCCCATCTTACTTTAACTAGCTCAATTTCTTTATTTCGCAATTTCTTCATCTTTCGATCCGTGATCTGTACCGGATATTCTGGCATGGTCATATCCGGCCTCAGGTCACCACCTTGATATCTGATTATCTGAGCTGGATCTTCAATACACTTTCTTAACATAGAAACATGAAATACATCATGAACATCCGCAAAATCTGCTGGCAAATCCAGCCTATAAGCTGTTTCCCCAATTCTTTCAATCACTTGAAAAGGTCCTACATACCTTGGACTCAACTTTCCGGTCTTACCAAACCTCATAATACCTTTACTTGGGGAAACTCTTAGGAAAACAAAATCTCCCACCTCAAACTGAAGTGGTCTCCTCCGGATATCTGCATAACTCTTTTGCCTACTTTGAGCTGCCTGCAATTTCTCTTTAATAAGCTTCACTACTTCAGTGGTTTGCTGAATTAATGCAGGACCCACTAACTGCCTTTCTCCCACTTCATGCCAGTTTAATGAGGTTCTACATGGCCTTCCATATAAAGCTTCATACGGTGCCATCCCAAGACTGGTATGATAACTATTATTGTAGGCAAACTCAACCATTCCCAAATGATGCTCCCAGCTACCTCCCCAAACTAAATAACAAGCCCGCAACATATCTTCAATAGTCTGAATGATCCTTTCTGTCTGACCATCTGTCTGGGGATGATAAGCGGAACTATATCTTAGCTCAGTACCAATTACTTTCTGCAGACTTCTCCAAAAACCAGAAGTAAACCTTGGATCTCTATCAGAAACAATAGTCTTCGGAATACCATGCAATGGAACAATCTTTTCAACATAAATATTTGCTAATCTGTCCACTGTCCAAGACATACTTACTGCCACTAATCTACACACCTTGGTCAATCTATCAACAAATACCCATATTCCATTATGTCCTGAACTCGACCTTGGTAAACCTGCCACAAAATCCATAGCAATATCATCCCACTTCCATTGTGGAATGGGCAATGGTTGCAACAA
Organism: Colocasia esculenta; assembly: GCA_014218235.1. Lineage (NCBI taxonomy): Eukaryota > Viridiplantae > Streptophyta > Magnoliopsida > Alismatales > Araceae > Colocasia > Colocasia esculenta. Next base: position 9,673,595 of record CM024757.1, on the reverse strand, counting down.
ACCTCCAGGCTTCTGATGCTCTGCTTTAATCTGTTGACAGATAGCACACCTTGCAACAAATTCTGCTATTTCTTTCTTCATATGAGGCCACCAAAAATGCTTTATCAAATCATGGTACATTTTAGTACTACCCGGGTGGATAGTGTACCTAGATTTATGAGCCTCTTCCAACACCCGCTGCTTTACTTCTCTTTCTGCAGGAACAAACAACCTGCCTTAGAGCCTGACCACACAATTATCATCAATAGAAACTCCTTCCATTTTCACAATTTCAGCTAAATTTACATCTGCTCTCTGAGCTTCAATAATCTGCCAATATAAGGACGGCTCTACAGCACTAGCAGCTAATACTACCCGTCGCTGACTACTGGGCACATACAAGGAGTTCTCCACTACCTCTTCATACAACTTCCATTCTTTAATCATCATCAAACTTACATATGCTTTTCTGCTCAAAGCATCTGCTACAACATTGGCCTTACCCGGATGGTAAGCCAAACTAAAATCATAATCCTTTAAATACTCAATCCATCTGCGCTGGCGAAGGTTCAAATCTTTCTGCGAGAAGATATACTTCAGGCTTTTATGGTCTGTAAAGATCTCAAATCTCTCGCCATACAGATAATGCCTCCACATTTTCAAAGCAAACACAACTGCTGCTAATTCCAAATCATGAGTGGGGTAATTTTCCTCTGCCGGCTTCAATTGCCTAGACGCATAAGCTATCACTTTGCCATGCTGTATAAGCACTGCGCCAAGACCTTTCCTTGAAGCATCAGTATATAACACAAAACCACCACTCCCTGCCGGTAATGTCAATATAGGTGCTGATGTAAGCCTTTTCTTCAATTCCATAAAACTTTTCTGACATTCACCGGACCACACAAATGGCACTCCTTTCCTAGTCAATTTAGTCATAGGTGCTGCAATCTTAGAGAAATCTTGAATAAAGCGCCTATAATAACCTGCTAATCCCAGAAAACTTCTAATCTCAGTTATTGTCTTAGGCACTTCCCATCTCATCACCGCTTCTACTTTACTGGGGTCCACCGCTACTCCTTTAGCTGAGATGACATGACCCAGAAACTGAATCTCTTTCAACCAAAATTCACACTTACTGAATTTAGCAAACAACTGGTTATCTCTTAACAACTGCAGAGTAAACCTCAAATGAGCTGCATGCTCTTCTTCTGATGCTGAATAAATCAGAATATCATCAATAAAGACCACAATGAATTGATCTAAATACGGATGAAAAATTCTATTCATCAGATTCATAAAACCTGCAGGAGCATTAGTCAACCCAAATGGCATAACCACAAACTCAAAGTGACCATATCTGGTTCTAAAAGCTGTCTTATCTATATCCTCCTCTTTAATTCTCAACTGATGGTACCCGGACCTCAAATCAATTTTAGAAAATACTTTTGCTGATTGCAACTGATCAAACAGATCATCTATCCTCGGCAACGGGTACTTATTCTTAATGGTCACATCATTTAACTTTCTATAATCAATACACATTCGAAAACTTCCATCTTTCTTTTTCACAAATAAAACCGGCGCTCCCCACGGAGAATGACTCGGTCTAATAAACCCTTTCTGCAACAACTCTTCTAACTGCTTTTTCAATTCTTTAAGTTCTGCTGGTGCCATCCGATATGGAGCTTTAGAAATCGGCATGGTACCTGGCAGCAACTCAATAGAAAAGTCCACCTCTCTATGTGGAGCTAAACCAGGCTAATCCTCAGGAAAAACATCAGCAAATTCCCTAACCACGGGAATTGCTTCCATTGGCTGACTAGCTTCTACCAAACTTACCGAGGCTAAATAAGCCACACAACCAGCATTTATCAACTTTCTAGCTTTAATTGCAGAAATTAGAAACTTAGAGGTATAAAAAGGCATACCTTGATATTCAAACACTGCACCATTAGGATGACAAAATCTGATCCTCTTCTTTCTGCAATCTAACATTGCTCCATAAGTCTCCAACCAATCCATACCCAAAATAATATCATAATCTGACAACTGCAGGGCATACAACCGACCCGACATCTGGTTCCCTTCAATCATAACAGGAGCTTCATCTACATAGCTCGAAGTGAGCAAGAACTCACCCAAAGGAACCTCCACTACTAACTCACAAGACTTCTCCTCTAAAGGATGAGCTATTCAATCCAGAAATTCTTCGGAAATGAAAGAATGAGAGGCACCCAAATCAAATAAAACTCTTGCTGAATAATCATAAAGAGGTAAAGTACCTTCTATCATATTCGATGCCTCCGCCTGGGCTCGAGTGAAAGCCATAACCCGGCCTCTTCCTCGCTACTGCGGTGCTCCTCCGCCACGACCTGCCTGTGGCTGCTGAAACTGCTGAGGCTGCTGCACACCTCTCCCATATCCATACTCTCTTGGATAAGGACAATTGCGGATCAAATGCCCCGACTGATTACAATTATAACATCTATATCCTGGTGGAGTAATAGGCTGCCTAGCAGTACTCTGCTGCGACTCCTCCACCTCAGGCCTACCTCGGCCTTGCTGGAACTGCGGACGACCTCCCCATCCTCTTCCTTTACCTTTAAATGCTTGCTTCAATTTCTGACCCCATTTACCAAAGCCTGATGAAGAAGGTCCTGCTGGTGCTTTACCTTTACTTGCACCCACCGACTGCTGCGGTAGCCGAAAACTACCTGAGCCTGACTCACCCACCTGACGAGTCCGAATAGACCTCTCCAAAGTAGCTGCTCTCTGAGCTGCCTCTTCCACTGTCTTGCACATGAGAGGTACTACTGCATCTTGCAACTCCACTCTCAAACCTCTAATAAAATACTCAACCATCATATTATTATCTGAAACCACATAGGGTGCATAACGGCTAAGTGCCATAAATCTCATCTGGTACTCTAAAACTGAAGAGTTACCTTGCTGGAGCGTCCGAAACTGCTCTCTTTTCACTTGTTGCACTTGAATCGGAAAGAATGTATCGTTAAATACATCGAGAAATTCCGACCAAGTAATAGCCTCTTCTGTCCTGCCTGCAAAAGTGGTCTACATCTTCAGTCGCCACCATTCTAATGCAAAACCTCTCAACTGATAAGTAGCTAACACGACTTTATCTGCTGCCGGACACCTCATAGTTGCAAAAACCCTCTCAATCTCATGAACCCAGTGCTCTGCTGTATCTGGATTCGGACCTCCTGAATAAGTAGGTGGCTGCAATCTCAGAAACTTTTCAACCTGCATCACTGGTTCTTCTGCTAATAACATTGGCGGTGGCACAGGTGCTACAAAAGGCACCTCCACTCTTGGCGGAACTGGAGCAACAGGTACAGCCTCTCCATCCCCAGGTGGCACTGCAACTGGTGGTACTGGCACCTGCTGATCCATCCTTGCCCGAATATCCATGAGGCTTTCCCAGATTCTCTCTATCATACGCTGGGTACTTTCCTCCGGATCATCTCCTCCACCACCCCAATCTCTTCTATCAGCCATTCTAGAGATTTCTACATAAACAAAACACCAAACAAAAATCAAAACAACATATTATCAAAAACCAGGGTCCCTACCAGCAGTGTACAAAGACTGAAATAAGGCTATGTATCTTTCTAGTTTCCTTATATTAACACGGATCTTACTCTGATACCAACTGTGGTGGAACGCCTCGGCCAAGCCCGTTAAACCGATAACATACTTGATTCGAGTCCGCCTCCCGCGAACGGGCCGAAGCCTCGCAAGGGATACCAAACCACAATCCGTGTAAACACAAAGAAACACACCACATTTTATATATATTTCACAATTTACATAGCCAAATTTCCACAAAACTGAAAAGAAGTACAAGAGCCTGGGGCATACCTCGAGCTACAACTACAGAAAATAAACAACTAACTATACTACACAACACTACACTGCTGGAGCTGCTACTACACAGCTGGAGGTACCGACCCTGCACCGCTACGACGCGGCTCTGAACTGGACGACGGTCGAGAAACGTCCTCCTCGCCTACACCTGTGGGGGGTAGGGGTGAGCCTCGCTAGTCACTGGCTCAGTAGGGAACTCCCCCAACACCGAGCAAACCAAAGCCACAGGTACGAAAGCAGTAAACAGTACCAACAATTTATAAAACAGCTAAACAGGATATTAAAGCTATAAAAGTACTCACCGTCTGCCGACTACGAGAAACAACTTTAATAATTAAACGACAAACCAGTACAAGTGTACAAGCCAAAGTAGAGACAGCCAAACACGAGCCACGTGAACTGGTTCGCGATACCAGAAACTGACTCGGACAAGCTAACACAGGTCTACCTCTCAGTCTCGCAGCCACGGACGAAAGGTCCAGCTGTCGCTCCACGTGAAAAGGTCAAGCAACTGTGGAGACCAACTAAACACCACCACCTGTGTACCATACAGTCACAGGCCCATGCCTGGCACCTTTAGAGATCCTGGCCCGAAACTCTCTAGAGTGAGACACTGGAAAAGGACTAGCTGGGGTCCAGTACTTCTACTGGTGTCCGTACCCCCAACTACGAGCGCGCTACAAGTGACTAAAGACAAACACAAGTGTCACTGTCCCACTATCGTCTTTCTCTCAGCCGGACGTACAACTCAAACACAAGAGTGAGGGTGTCCAGGTCAGACGACACAGACCTCGACGGCACAACACAAGTACCGGGACAAAGCCCCGAGCTAACTGCCTGGCTCACAAAGAACCTGGGGCACCCAACTGGAGAGGTAACCACGGTAGGCGTCGTACTACTCGCCACGTACACAAAACCACGTGCACGTCACACACAAACCACATGAAACGTCACGTAAACCTCAAGTAACGGCGGTCCACCACACGTGAACTCAACTGGACTCGCGTGAACAACACGCAGTCTCGAAAGAGAGTAACAACCTGCATACCTTGTATGCTAAATATCAAAACCAGGTGCACTCAGTGCACCAGAGGTGCCAACGTACATGCATTATCGATAAATACCATAATTAGTCATTCCTGTTTATAACCAGTAGGCGGCAACATCGACTGCCGCTTACAGTAGGTAGACGGCAAGGGATCTGGTCGTCTACATCCTGGCTGATGAGCTTGGCGACAAACGATGTTGACGCCAAGTTCTTCGGCCACTAACCCTGCAGAAACCCTAAACTGAATCTACAGGTTTTTCAACCGTTTAAACCACGGTAAAACATACAGTAATGATCCCTCTAACATCCATGCACCATATTTAAATGAAAACAACATGTTTTACTACCTAGATTCATCAAACCACCCATTAACCCCGCATGGTGCAACTTAATCCAAAATGCATTAAATCTGTTGTTTCAGGTGGTTAAGTCATATTTTAATGATCCTATGGAGCTAACAGGGTTCGTCCCCTACCTCAGAACACACTAAAACCTTCCGAATTCTCCCGGTTCACGCCGATCCCTCCGCGAGCTCCCACGGGAATTGCACCACAGTACGGCGTTTCCTCGCACAATTCGGCGACGCCACGCGTCCCACGATCCTCCAAGCACCCTTCAGTACCTATTGGAAGCTGTAGAAACACTGGGGCAACAAGCTGGGGCAAGGGAGAATGAGAACCAGGTAGAAAACCTGCCCTCAGGTGACCCTATAACCTGCAGAATTCTCAGGTTGGCGTCAACCCCTCTGCCGCCAATAGCAACCGCCACCCTAAACGTCCACATCCTGTGCCGCCAAGATCATACAATAAACGGCCACATACCTGGACGCCAACAGGTCAATGGCTACCCCTGGCCGCCAACTCCAACTGAACTGCAGCAGGTCTTGTTTCCTTTCGGGACCAAACCTGCACTTCTCCCGCTCAAGCCACACATCCACACCATACATTCCACACAACCAACTCACATTGGCCTCACAACGGCCACACAACCACAACACACATGATCCAAAAAGGATCCGAAAAGCACGCGACGTTACATGCTCTCTCATGCCGGAACCTCCTCCTATGACCTCAACAATGGTGTTGGCGGAGACGATCTCATCACCTGACGAATGAGCCACCATCTTTCCCTTGGGTGCCATAGAAGCTTTTTGTAAGATTTCCCACAAACGGCGCTAAATGTTGCTGTTGGAGCAACGGGGTCGGCTCAAACCGAGTAGACCCAAGAGAAGATGGCGCGGTGACAAGGTAGACGTTGCCAAGCTCCCGACCTGTAGGGCCATCGAGGCTCCTCGGTGGGTAAACACTCCGACGATCAAGTCAGCTCGCGAGCTAAAAGACAAGAGTTTTGTGTCTCAGAGATTGCGTACCTTTGGATGAAGGAGGTTCATCCATTTTTATAGAGGTTACTTGGAAGAGGTTTCCGCGGAGTGATCCTAGAAATCCTGCTAAAGACGTGCCCTTGATTGCCGCGGATCGGGGTAAAAGACGGCAGGCCAGCTAGATTGACCTCGGCTACAAACGGCATGCCAGCTCGCGCTGACCGTGCCCTCACGGAGAGCGTGATCTTCGGGTCTTTCCCTTTGTGAAAGGTTCCCCCAGCTGTTGTATGGGTCACCTTTTTTAGAAAGTCTTTACGAATATGCTATTAGTACAGTGGAGGTCGGAATGAAGATCCCTTTATTTGGATTTGAGGACGAGCAACTTGGGTTAACGCGTGACGCCGCCCTCGCCTTCCTCGAGCCGTGCTGGGCCCAATCCGACTTGATCGTCGGCCTTGAGTCCGCTCAGCGGACCAGGTGTGACTGAGCCGAACAATCGAAGAGCTACCTGTATCAACTTCTATCACCAATGGTTATGGAAGGGTAGGAGGGTTATGTATTATTTGTTTCAAACCCAAGAAACATATTGTATCGTCCGATTCAATTCAGTTTGAAGCTCCATTCCATTTAGTTCGATTTCGCAAGTTGTAAAATCGGATCAAACATAATAAATTGAATTTATATAATTATTATATAATATATTATAAATATTAAAAAAGTATATACATAAACTTAACTACAAATATACACTTTTAAAATTTTGTCATCATTTTAAATACATAAATATTAATAAAATCATACACATTTAAATTAATATTGAGGAGAAAAAAATTGAGTTGACTCATCAAGGCCTAATAGATCGGTCCACTAGTTTGTGAAGGTTAAAGGTGACCCACATCTAGCTTATCACAACCATTGTAGCCCATATAAGCTACAACATGTTCGAGCCCAAGAGCCGAACATTGTTCTAACTCCTTGGGCTAACTCAGCCTCACATCCTCGGCCTTCAAAGGCCACAACGTGACTTCATCTACATGGCCATTATGGCCCATCCTTGCCGTTCAGCCCTCTCACATCGCGGCATGGCCTAACGACCGCACGACTTGTGCCTACAGTAGGTGGCCAAGGCTTCCTCTCCTCCATAGACCCACGCCATTTGGAGCCATTGGTATCACTCCCTGGACAGGGAAGGGGAGGTCACAAGCTCTCCCCAAGATTGCTTAAATCCCAAAGGTGGTCCACCCTCTAGTCCACAAAGGTGGCAAGCAACCTCATCCAGTGAAGGCTCTCCCACTCTCCTACAACTTGTCTGTACAGTTGGGGAATGGAGACACACCCAACAACCATGGAACCACACCAACCACTCCCAAACGGTCCACCCACGTGACTAAGAAGCATGAATAGGCACCCGAAACTCCTCTAATGAACACTTAAGAGGGACGTCCTGACCTCAATGAACAGAAGGAGGCCAAGGGAAACCATAGGTTAGGAGTTCTTTGCCTTCACATTCTCTTCTCTTCGATATTCTAATTAATTATATAATTTGAGCATTGGAGGGTTTTTTCCCAAGATTACTCTCGAGCCCCCCTAGCTGCTCCTCTTATTTTGCAGGTGTTAGTTGGCATTCTCTAAGAGCTCGTAGGAGGTTGGTAGCTAGAAGAGTCGTCAATTTTTATCTGATCTCTATAAATATAAAATGCCAATTTGCACCAAACCTAATTAGAAAGTTAATTTAGGTTGGGGAGGGGGTTTGGTTAGGCTTGAGTAAAAATTGGGCTAAATTGGATTGAACCGACCATGCACAGTTCTATGGCAGGTTTTTTAGGGTATTTTATATCCATAAGAGGGATATACATGCCAATACAAATTTAGGAAGAGTTATTATGTAATTATTATTTTAACAAGGATATATATATGAAAAAAATCCTAAAAACAATAATGATGCACTAAGTGCCCATGATGGCTGTTGTATGTTAGACCTAACCGATTAGGTTTGAACATAATTCGGTTTAGTTCAGAGTCATTCTCAACCTGAATCAGATTCAGGTTTGGAATCGAACTGAAGTTCATATAAATTAAACCGAACTAAATCAATTCGGTTTCATTATGTGTGACTCACAGTTAGGGTCTTTTATATTTTTTTGGGGTCGTTGGTTCTTGCTAATTTTGTAGTTATTTGGACATATATTTTTAAACTTATCTTATTATTTTGACTATGGACTTTTGATCTTTTGATAAATTGACATTTGTGAATTAATAAAATTAAATTTAGAGATCTAGAAATCTTAAATTAAAAAAAATGAAGATTGAGCAATGAGCACAGTTATTGGTAATTAATTAAATACAAATCTATGGATAAAAAATGGCACACCTATAAATCATAGTAAATTCATATCATATAACCCTATTCAACTCTCAAGGAGTGGTTTAGTGGTAACACACCACGGACACTGGGAAGAGGTCAAGAGTTCAACAAATTGACAAGGAATTTTTTAAAATTTTTTTAAGGATGATGTTAAGGATTTAACTCCCAGATAATGTAATAGAATATTATTTTAATAAATAAATTTTTAAAAAGAAATATAACTCTATTCAAGTTCAACTTAAGAGTTGTAAAATGAAAACCTCACATTCAAAAAAGAAAGATAAAAAATTAAGAGCTAGAAACCACTTAAGACAATATCTCATATCATAAAATCTAAATTCATTTTATAAAAGATTGTCATAGTAGAATCCACTCGCTTACATATTTACATGAAGTCAAATCTATCTACTTTATAAAATTTTTAAAATTTAGGACTTGATAACACCTGTTCAATTCAAACTGGGGTTTAGTTTCAAACCAAAAAAAAAATAAATCAAACCAAGTTAGTTAAATTTACTCGGATTGATTTGGGTCATTGACTTGAATTTTGAACTGAACCGGAAAAAAAAAAAGTTTGATTCGATTTGGTTTCAGTCAAACTGAAATAATAATAAGATAACTAGAGTTAACTTTTAGATCTATATTCAGAAAGTATAATATAAAAATTAGCGAGAAAAATAGTGAAAAAAATCAGTGAGAAAAGTAGTGAAAATAAAATAATGAAAATAAAATTAGTGAGAAAAATAATGAAAATAAAATCCGTGAGAAAAACAATGAGAATAAAAATCAGTAAGAAAAACAGTAAAAATAAAACTTAGTGAGAAAAATATAGAAAAATAGTGAAAATAAAAATCAATGAGAAAATTGTGACAGATATTTAAACATACTATATATTCATTAGCAGAAATATAAGTATAAAAATCACTGAAAAAATCCTGCAAAAGTCAGTGAAAATAAAAATCAGAAAAAATAGTAAGAAAAAATCACTAAAAACTAATTAGATTTATTTAGTTCATATGGTTCAATTTCTAAATCGAACCAAATCTGTCACGTCCTAATAAATTAAACTATTTATCGGGAGTGACAGAATATAACACACACACACGGAAAAGACACCATATCCATTCACACTTAGATAGCCTCATAAGTGTCTTATTACAAAAGTTTCCTCATTAAGATTTCATGAGGAATAAGTCAAAGAAAATTATTACATCATATTTACTAATCACAACACTATGGAAAAGTAACATAGATAGCTTCTCGAAGATTCTTGGCTCACTCAGCACTCTTTCCCCCTTAAACATTCGTTCCATCTTGATTACCTGAAAAGTAGAATTCTGTGAGCTAACTAGCTCAGTAGGATTCAAGTTCTATAATCAAGGGGATCAAGATACACAATAAGTGTCAAGGAGTTATACATGTAATCATGCTTTTGCAAGTCAAACTGAGATTGCTATACGACACTAGATAGCAAAGTTATTGAACATTGAACTCAAGATACAAGGATTCATAGTAACGTTCAAATTCAGATTTGAACACATATAAACAAGCACTAAGATGATATGATGACCAATCAAACACTTCATGATGCTATGCCAGACATCCACTAATCTTTATCGTTCCGCGCGGCCACTTAAACGAATTTGGGTGCTCCTCCCAGGACTAGACTAGCCCTTATTTGCCAAGCATAAACTCTTAGATTGAGTCCAAGACTCACAATTTGTCATCACCACACTCTTACCTTTGTAATGAATCAAGGAAGTACAAAGGTTTTACTCATAATCACTCAAGGTTTTCATACAAGGAACAAGGAACTTGATTTCAACACTGATTCTCGAAATGAGAATCTCACGAAGGCAATTATGTTCGGAACTTGTAGTAATAACTCAAGGTGACAAGAAGGTTAACTTGACTAGTTTAAATGGTTGTTTTGGTAGTAAAATACATAATCTAAAGGTAGAATAACAAGTAGGACAAAGGAGTATAATTTTCATGAAAGAACGGAGTCAAAACAAGGCTAGAAACAAGGTTCAGTCAAGATCTGTCGACAGGCCTTGGTCTGCTGTCGACAGGGGCTGCACTGCCAGAGCTGAGTTTTCAGCTCTGTGTGTACCTGTCGACAGCAAGCCTGGGCCTGTCGACAGGTACACTCAGGCTGAAAGTCCTGGGTTCTGGCCAGGGGTTCCTGTCGACAGGCAGACTTTCGTCTGTCGACAGGGACTGTGTAAACTGCATAAAAACCATTCCATTTGACCTCCAATGGATCTATAAAGTTACTCTAATGTTCCTAACATGATTTGGACCCTATACAAGTGTGGTTTCAAATATAAAACTCATGGTAACATGATCTGAAAACTGAAGATCATGGGACTTAATTTACAAGGGTGTTCTAGCTAAAAGTGAACTCAAAGAGGATAATTGGGAGTACTACTTCTTAGAACTCTTTTCTCCTCATCTATCTATGTGAGTCTTATATGAATTGAACCAACTAATGAGTCTTTTCATACCTCAACACATTAAGTTAGCTAAAAGTAGAAAATCATTGAGGTTCTATCTAATCTACACAATAGAAGCAACACTCTAATTTGTGTTGAATGGTTTGAAGATAACAAGATGTAGATACTTATGACTTGTGGATCAGCTAAAACATGATGACATGTTGATTTCCTATCATGAACATGATTTCTAAACCTTGGTAACAATAGGATCAATATCAAGTTTCCAGATTTCACAAATGTCTGGATTTTAACATTGGTCTTAGATTTCTTCATGCCACCACCCAGAGAATCCAAGTGAGGTGGTAGAAGAAATTGGAAAGATCAAGAGGAGAATCCTACCTTATTGAAGTGAAATGAGATCCTTAACTTCAGAAATCCTCAGAAATAAAAGAAAGGCAATTGCACACTTGCACGTAGAATAAACTCCACAGCAATCCTTCTGAGGGAATGAAACCAGAACTGTCGTGGAAGCCCTTCCAAGAAGAGTTGGCACTCAACTCAACAGCATAACAGTGGAGTATCCTCTGCTGCAACACACATACACCTGCTAGAGTGGAGAAAGGTGTATACGAAGGTTGTGGGAGGTTTTTTATAGGCTCAACCATTACCATGCACAGAGCCACGCAATGTTACAGGTGTTGGGGTAAAAACCCCGTTTAACCATCCTTAGCCACCTAACCCATGCATGTTTTGCAAGTTACACCTGGTAATTGAGGTGTTACCATCTCCAATTAGATGCTGGCCTCACCAGACACCTCCACGTAACCCATTGAAATTTACCCAGAAAACCCATTGCGTAATTCCCCCAAAATTCAACTGGCCATTTGTTTCTTAAAGAAACTTATCCAAACCATATCTGATTGCCATGAAATTTTAACCATAACTAATATGGTTGTTTTACTAATTGTGGTGATTTTTAATAAATTTTTAGATTTTATTTTGTAATAGGTGAAAAATCACCCGAAAAATGGTCGTGTCGACTATACCTTGAAATCCGTACATCGAAAAATTCATATGATTACATATTAAATTTCTCCACATTTTTCTAGAAATTATGATGTTCTCAGATTTTTATTTCGACGTCGTTTTCCGGTTTCACCCTGTGGAGGCACGCATTTCGAGGTGCGACACTGGGATAATATTCATTACCCCTAACTATGTCTATCATCTAATTATCACATTTTAATAATAACCCTAAGGTATTTTAACTCAATTACTTCTATTTTCTCATTAATTAAATTTTCTGGGGCGTTACAACCCTCCCCTACTAAAAAAAATTTGGTCCTCCAAATTTAATAACATAAAGGCAGTTATACTAACCTGAAAATAATTCTGGATATTTTGTCTTGATAGTATCTTCTAGTTCCCATGTGGCCTCCTCTTGTCCTTGCCTGCTCCATTGGATCTTTAATAAGGGAACTTCCTTGCTTCGAAGTTGTTTGATTTTTCGATCAAGGATCTGCACCGGTCTTTCCTCATATGCCAGATTTTCTTGTATCCCCAGATTTTGGTATTCAATAATATGTTCCGGATCATACACATATTTCCTCAACATTGACACATGAAAAACATCATGTACGTTAGATAATTGCGGTGGAAGTGCCAGTTGGTACGTCATTTCCCCAACTCTTTTCAGTATTTCAAACGGTCCAATATATCTTGGACTTAATTTTCCCTTAATACCAAATCTTTTGATTCCTCTCCGGGGTGATACTTTAAGAAACACATGTTCTCCTGCTTGGAATTCTAGTTCTCTTCTTCTTTGATCAGCATAGCTTTTCTGGCGATCTTGAGCAGCTTTCATCCGATCTCGTACCAACTTAATAATTTCTGTTGTTTCTTGAATCATTTCGGGTCCAAGAATATGTGATTCCTTCAGTTCCACCCAACACAATGGTGATCTACATTGCCTGCCATACAAGGCTTCAAATGGTGCCATTTGAATAGTTGACTGGTAGCTATTATTGTAGGCAAACTCCATTATTGCTAAATGAGTATTCCAGTCGTTTCCAAACTCCAATATGCAGGCACGACACATATCTTCAATGATCTGATTTACTCGTTCTGTCTGTCCGTCGGTTTGAGGATGAAAAGCAGTACTAAACTTTAATTTAGTCCCCAATGCATCTTGTAATTCTCTCCAAAAATGTGAAGTAAATCTTGCATCTCTGTCAGAAATTATGTCTTTTGGAATCCCATGCAATCGGACAATTTCTTTCATGTATAAGGCTGCTAGAATATTGACGGACCATCTTGTTTTGATTGCCAAGAAATGGGCTGATTTAGTAAGGCGATCAATAATTACCCATATTGCATCGAATCCACTTCGTGTCTTGGGTAGTCCGACAATGAAATCCATACCAATGCTATCCCATTTCCATTCTGGTATTTCAAGTGGTTTCAACTTTCCTGCCGGTTTCTGGTGTTCGGCTTTAACCTTCTGACAGGTTAAACATCTTGCTACGAAATCCACAATATCCTTTTTCATGTTACACCACCAAAAATGCTTTTTCAGATCTTGATACATCTTGACAACTCCTGGGTGAATCGTATAATGTGATCGATGAGCTTCTTCCAAGATTTGCTTCTTGATTTCAGAATTATCTGGTACACATAATCTGTTTCGAAACCGAAGATTTCCATGCTCATCTTCATTAAAATCAGATCTGAAAGCCAATTTTTCTCTAGTTTCTGTCAACATAGGATCATTGTTCTGTTGTTCTCTAATTTGCTTTAGCAAATCTGATTGCACCATCATGTTATCAATTACAACTCTTGTTTCTTGCAGTTTAGTCTTTAAGCTCAATGTAGAAAACTCTTCTAACAACTTCCATTCCTTTACTTGCAATTGACATACCTTGGTTACAGGATTTCTACTGAGTGCATCGGCCACAGTGTTACCTTTCCCTGGATGATACTCTATTTTGAAGTCATAATCTTTGATATACTCCATCCATCTTCTTTGTCTCATATTCAATTCTTTCTGAGAGAACAAATATTTGAGACTCTTGTGATCGGAGTACACTATAAATTGGTTGTCATACAAATAGTGTCTCCAGAGTTTAAGAGCAAAAACTACTGCGGCTAATTCCAAATCATGTACTGGGTAATTCTTCTCATGAGTTTTCAATTGCCTAGAGGCATAAGCAATAACCCTTCCTTCCTGCATCAATACACATCCCAGTCCAATACCCGAGGCATCAGTGTAGACTTCAAATATTTTTCCTTCTACTGGCAAGGCTAAAATTGGTGCGGTGGATAAACATTCCTTTAACAGTTGAAAGGCTTGTTCACAACTTTCATTCCATATAAATGCAGTTCCTTTTCTAGTTAGCTGTGTAAGTGGTGAAGCAATTCTAGAAAAATCCTTGACAAATCGCCGGTAGTAACTGGCCATGCCTAAAAAGCTTCGTACTTCCGTAAGATTCTTAGGCTGCTCCCATTTCTGTATAGTTTCTACTTTTGATGAGTCCACTGATAATCCTTCTTCAGAAATGATATGCCCTAGGAACATTACTTGTTTCAACCAAAACTCACATTTACTGAACTTCGCATATAATTTGTGATCCCGTAATAATTGTAAAGTAATTCGCAAATGTTCTTCATGCTCTTCTATACTCTTAGAGTAGATCAATATATCATCTATAAATACAACCACAAATTGATCTAAATAAGATCTGAACACATCATTCATCAGGCGCATAAATGCAGCAGGTGCATTTGTCAATCCGAATGGCATTACTACAAATTCGTAGTGTCCATACCGTGTTCTAAAAGCCGTTTTATGGATATCCTGCTCCTGAATTCTTAGTTGGTGGTATCCAGATCTTAAATCAATCTTGGAGAAATAATGTGCTCCAGACAGTTGATCGAATAGATCATCAATTCTTGGAAGTGGATACTTGTTCTTTATAGTCAATTGATTCAACTGTCGGTAATCTATGCATAATCTCATAGATCCATCCTTCTTCTTCACAAATAATACTGGAGCACCCCAAGGTGAAGTACTTGGTCGAATAAACCCTTTTTCTATCAATTCTAATAACTGCCTCTTTAACTCTTTCAACTCTTCCATGGACATTCTGTATGGTGTTCTCGAAATTGGTGTAGCTCCCGGTACCAATTCAATTGAGAAATTTACTTCTCTGCTAGGTGGTAAACCAACAAGTTCTTCGGGAAATACATCAGAAAATTCCTTTACCACTGGAATACTTTCCAATCCTGAGATATTCTGATTTATCACGGTTACAGAAACTAAATATCCTTGACAACCTTTTTGTACCAATTTACATGCTTTCACCGCTGAGATTATAGGTATTTTCTTTGTGCGAGGTTCATCAAAAGTTATGGGAGTAATTTCCTTTCCTAGAAAGGTTACTTGCTTTAGTTGACAATCCAAATTTGCATGATACTTAGATAGCCAATCAATCCCAAGGATCACATCATAATCCCACATTTCAAGACATATTAGATCACCAGGCAAATTATGGTCCTTGACTAAGATTTGACTATTAGGGTAATATTCCTTAAGTTTCTTACCCTCACTTAAAGGTGTTGCAACCTCAAGTTGCGTGAGAAGTGGAACTGATTGCACTTCCAATGATTTAGCAAACTCATAACTGATAAAAGAATGTGTTGCTCCTGAATCAAATAATACATATGCAGGTCTTGAGTTTACTAGTAATGTACCTTCTATCAGTCCGCCTTCTGGTGGAGATTCGGATTCCACTTCCTGCACGGCTTGCAATCTACCTTGCTTTGCTCGAACATTTGAATTTGCTGGCGCATTCTTAATCATAGGACAATCCAGAATTCGATGTTGAGTACTTCCACATTTCAGACATGCACCCAATCTACGCCAACAGTTTTCAGTCTTATGACCACTACGGTGACAATGCTTACATATATCTTTGTTTGCAACCGGAGCCTTCCCTGCCTTCTTATTTGCTTGCTGAACTTTTGGGGCATTCCCCGACTCGAACTTCCTCTTACGGTCCGAGGATCCTTCCCCAGACTTTCCCCTGATCTTATCCACAGTATCATTAGCAGCTTCTAGTGCTAAGGCCCTTTTAACCATTTCTGAATATGAGGTAATCAAATGAGGAGTTAGCTGCATAATGAAAACGGGACGCAATCCATTCATAAACCTTCTGGCTTTCAATTTTTCTGTCGATATCAAATGAGGGGCATACTTTGACAATCGGGCAAACTGAGCTTCATATTCCGATACAGACATTCTGAGTTGTTTTAAATTAGCAAACTCATTAGCTTTCCTTTCTTGAACTACCTCAGAAAAATATTGATCATTAAACAACTCAACAAATTCTTCCCAATCAACTTGCTTTGGATCTTCCAAAGTAGACTCCACAGTTTCCCACCATGCTCGTGCGTCACGATCTAACTGAAATGTTGCTAAACGTATCTTCTCTTCTTCAGTACATCGAATTACATTAAAGATTCTTTCCATACCCTTCAGCCAATTCTCCGCCTCATCTGGGTCGGTACTTCCTGCAAATCTTGGAGGATCCAAACTTCGAAAATCCTTAAAGAGACTTGCTCCATTATGACTATTACTCTTAGCTACATTTCTCATTACTCGCGTCAAATCATGCATTGAATTCTCCATTCTTTTCCAGTTGGCATCCCCACCATCCATGACAAGATTTGATAAAAATCTGAAACATCCAATAGAACATACATTAATTTCACAATCCATCCACTAGCATTCATCACATAAACATGTTGCAAATCCATAGAATGCACCACTTCATTCATTGATCGATATTTACATCAAAATGTACATTCATGATTAGCAACTAAAACTAATACCGTCTTCTACTTCCCACCTTTCCACATTACAAAAACATACTCCTTAAGCCTCTCACTCCCCATACACTTGGGAGTTATGTACATACAACCATCATTTATACAAAAAGAGAGGTTACAAAAGATGAGTGGTTTAAGTCTTCTCCTAGTTTCGGGTCAAATCTATGACAACTTCAGCAGGTTGCGGCTGCTGAACTTCATCAGCTCCGTGGTATAGCTCCCTTGCCGCATCCGTCATGGCTTCCCAATATCCCTCAAACTGGTGGAGCAACATGTCTTGCCCCAGCTGGAGACTGTCCAACCTATACATGACTTGGGTCATTACATCTAGTGCGGCACTAGGATTTCCAGCAAGAAATGCACCCGCGGTCAAGTTAAGCACCTCTTCCTTGATCTGGACATGGGCTTCACGTTGGGTTTGAGCATGTAGCTCTATATCCTGACGGAGCATCTCCAAGGCTGCTATCAACCTTTGCTGAGCACTCATGTCCATTCTGAAATAATTAATAGGTTAAGCATTTACATGATTAACAAAATCATGCTAACTAATCCCATGTTTCTACCCCATCTCACTGATTTTCCCTAGGTTTATCGAACTAAGGCTCTGATACCAATTAATCTGTCACGTCCTAATAAATTAAACTATTTATCGGGAGTGACAGAATATACACACACACACGGAAAAGACACCATATCCATTCACACTTAGATAGCCTCATAAGTGTCTTATTACAAAAGTTTCCTCATTAAGATTTCATGAGGAATAAGTCAAAAGAAATTATTACATCATATTTACTAATCACAACACTATGGAAAAGTAACATAGATGGCTTCTTGAAGATTCTTGGCTCACTCAGCACTCTTTCCCCCTTAATCATTCGTTCCATCTTGATTACCTGAAAAGTAGAATTCTGTGAGCTAACTAGCTCAGTAGGATTCAAGTTCTATAATCAAGGGATCAAGATACACAATAAGTGTCAAGGAGTTATACATGTAATCATGCTTTTGCAAGTCAAACTGAGATTGCTATACGACACTAGATAGCAAAGTTATTGAACATTGAACTCAAGATACAAGGATTCATAGTAACGTTCAAATTCAGATTTGAACACATATAAACAAGCACTGAGATGATATGATGACCAATCAAACACTTCATGATGCTATGCCAGACATCCACTAATCTTTTATCGTTCCGCGCGGCCACTTAAACGAATTTGGGTGCTCCTCCCAGGACTAGACTAGCCCTTATTTGCCAAGCATAAACTCTTAGATTGAGTCCAAGACTCACAATTTGTCATCACCACACTCTTACCTTTGTAATGAATCAAGGAAGTACAAAGGTTTTACTCATAATCACTCAAGGTTTTCATACAAGGAACAAGGAACTTGATTTCAACACTGATTCTCGAAATGAGAATCTCACGAAGGCAATTATGTTCGGAACTTGTAGTAATAACTCAAGGTGACAAGAAGGTTAACTTGACTGGTTTAAATGGTTGTTTTGGTAGTAAAATACATAATCTAAAGGTAGAATAACAAGTAGGACAAAGGAGTATAATTTTCATGAAAGAACGGAGTCAAAACAAGGCTAGAAACAAGGTTCAGTCAAGATCTGTCGACAGCCTTGGTCTGCTGTCGACAGGGGCTGCACTGCCAGAGCTGAGTTTTCAGCTCTGTGTGTACCTGTCGACAGCAAGCCTGGGCCTGTCGACAGGTACACTCAGGCTGAAAGTCCTGGGTTCTGGCCAGGGGTTCCTGTCGACAGGCAGACTTCGTCTGTCGACAGGGACTGTGTAAACTGCATAAAAACCATTCCATTTGACCTCCAATGGATCTATAAAGTTACTCTAATGTTCCTAACATGATTTGGACCCTATACAAGTGTGGTTTCAAATATAAAACTCATGGTAACATGATCTGAAAACTGAAGATCATGGGACTTAATTTACAAGGGTGTTCTAGCTAAAAGTGAACTCAAAGAGGATAATTGGGAGTACTACTTCTTAGAACTCTTTTCTCCTCATCTATCTATGTGAGTCTTATATGAATTGAACCAACTAATGAGTCTTTTCATACCTCAACACATTAAGTTAGCTAAAAGTAGAAAATCATTGAGGTTCTATCTAATCTACACAATAGAAGCAACACTCTAATTTGTGTTGAATGGTTTGAAGATAACAAGATGTAGATACTTATGACTTGTGGATCAGCTAAAACATGATGACATGTTGATTTCCTATCATGAACATGATTTCTAAACCTTGGTAACAATAGGATCAATATCAAGTTTCCAGATTTCACAAATGTCTGGATTTTTAACATTGGTCTTAGATTTCTTCATGCCACCACCCAGAGAATCCAAGTGAGGTGGTAGAAGAAATTGGAAAGATCAAGAGGAGAATCCTACCTTATTGAAGTGAAATGAGATCCTTAACTTCAGAAATCCTCAGAAATAAAAGAAAGGCAATTGCACACTTGCACGTAGAATAAACTCCACAGCAATCCTTCTGAGGGAATGAAACCAGAACTGTCGTGGAAGCCCTTCCAAGAAGAGTTGGCACTCAACTCAACAGCATAACAGTGGAGTATCCTCTGCTGCAACACACATACACCTGCTAGAGTGGAGAAAGGTGTATACGAAGGTTGTGGGAGGTTTTTTATAGGCTCAACCATTACCATGCACAGAGCCACGCAATGTTACAGGTGTTGGGGTAAAAAACCCCGTTTAACCATCCTTAGCCACCTAACCCATGCATGTTTTGCAAGTTACACCTGGTAATTGAGGTGTTACCATCTCCAATTTAGGTGCTGGCCTCACCAGACACCTCCACGTAACCCATTGAAATTTACCCAGAAAACCCATTGCGTAATTCCCCCAAAATTCAACTGGCCATTTGTTTCTTAAAGAAACTTATCCAAACCATATCTGATTGCCATGAAATTTTAACCATAAACTAATATGGTTGTTTTACTAATTGTGGTGATTTTTAATAAATTTTTAGATTTTATTTTGTAATAGGTGAAAAATCACCCGAAAAATGGTCGTGTCGACTATACCTTGAAATCCGTACATCGAAAAATTCATATGATTACATATTAAATTTCTCCACATTTTTCTAGAAATTATGATGTTCTCAGATTTTTATTTCGACGTCGTTTTCCGGTTTCACCCTGTGGAGGCACGCATTTCGAGGTGCGACACTGGGATAATATTCATTACCCCTAACTATGTCTATCATCTAATTATTACATTTTAATAATAACCCTAAGATATTTTAACTCAATTACTTCTATTTTCTCATTAATTAAATTTTCTGGGGCGTTACAAAATCATCTCAAGTTAATCTGATATGATTTGAGTCATTGACTAGAATTCTAACATTTTGAACTGAATCGAATTAAAATTTTTTGTTTAATTTTTTAGTTCAAATCGAGAAAATAAATACCCTTGTCATTCTTGGTTGGAGGAGCAACTTGTAATCCTGAAGTGACATTGAGAAGTTTGTCAATTTTTAAATCCTATTTGTTAGAATGATTAGATTTTTATTAAGATCAACCTCCGAAGATTGGACAAAAGTAACGATCAAAAGTTTGACTTGATAGCGAAGGTGAGATGTTTTTCTAATTTTTTTTTATTGGGTAGTCTCAAATTTAAGATTAATCATGTGAAATTTTGAATGTGTAACAAGTGTAATTTGCTGTAGTCCCTCCTGTCTTTCACTTTTCCGTTTTTACATATCTCAAATTTTCAAAAGCATCAAGACTAAAGTATTTATGTACCCTGTATGCCATTGAATGCTGGTAAGGAGGTTCAAATTTTCAAATGCAGTTGTGCACAAGGTTTGTCGTGCTGGATGACTTGGTCATACTGAGTTTGTTTGGTATGGTACGGATTGAAATGTACCGCATTGGTACATTTTCATCTAGACGATCTTATTATAAAAAATAATAAAATAATATATAAAGAAAAAAATATGTCGGTTCAAATTAACCGTACCAAGAACTCGCCAAACCTCTAGCACGGCAGCACGTCAAGCCTTGTTTGTGCATTCAATTGCATTTTTTTTTGTCACACTCTGACGCAGAATATCGAGGTGAGCAGTTTGATAATAGTACGAGCACACTTAATAGATGAGCGGTATCAATAATATAATAATGCCATTAATGAACACAAAGACAATGAAGCCAATTAATAAATTATATTCCTTTCAATTCGTAATTCAAAAGTCCATCACATTTACTATTCTGACCAAAACATATGGCCCATCAAGTTAGTACAATGCGAAAGGGAAATTTAACTCTAATGGAAAATAGATGATCTTGACTCCGACAACTATTCTTGTACTCTAGATAATTGAGACGCTCGAATCACTATTGCTCGTCCCCAAGCATCTTGTCGAATTCCTCATCATATGAAATAGACGTAGCAACTACATGAGTGAACGCTCAGTCAAGTTTAAATCTCTTGAATCGAGCAGGCTTTACATGTATTAACATTTAAAGATAAGTAGGATATCTAAAGGCATGAGCGTGATAACAAGTGTTCAAGCAACAATAATAAGCAAAGAGCAAGAGTACTAAACAAGTATCAAGATAGGATGTTCACAAGAGTTCAACATGAACGAGCAGTCAAGAACATGTCACGATCAATAAGTACATGATTTGGCCATATGACGATCACGATATAACGAGCACAATACATGAGTACACGATTTGATTGTCATAGACAAATTTAACATGATTAACACGATTTTAGTGTAATGCGAACACCATGATCAAACAATCCCTACAGGTACACGATATTCGGGTGCTCCTCCCAGGACTTGACCGGGCTCCATTAACGCCTAGCATTATTAATTCAACAGATACGAAGATCCATATGATTTTTGTCTAGACAATCATTTAATGGCTACAAGAAAGTTATGGAGTAAGATAAGATTTCACGAGATGAGAACTTGTAATCCATGAACCAATATGGATCCTGGCTAACTAAACTACGAGAAACAACTTCTGCCTGGCACCTATATGCACCGACAGTACTGAGTTAAGATAAGATGAAAATAACAAGAACGATAGGCGCACAACTGGTTGATACATGCGGTTCAGTTCTCCGGCATAATCATAAGGGTTCAATGGGTTTTCATGGTACAATCGGCTCGATGACCTTGTGCGAATCCAAGGCCAGTGGAGGCTTACAGAGATCTCACATGAAGACGTCCTAGTTCGATAGGAGAAATACTCCACACGTTAGTCATGAAGGAGCATTTCTATGTACATTACGGTGAATATACGCCACATGAGGTGCCTCTGGAAATGATGATACAAAACAATGGGCAAGATATTAATATTATATGATGTGACGTGAGAGTATCAAGTTTACATTAAGAGATGATTAACAAGTTTGAAAAACTTAGTTACTATATTACAGTGCATTAAAAGATGTCA
Organism: Colocasia esculenta; assembly: GCA_014218235.1. Lineage (NCBI taxonomy): Eukaryota > Viridiplantae > Streptophyta > Magnoliopsida > Alismatales > Araceae > Colocasia > Colocasia esculenta. The sequence continues at coordinate 9,651,222 of CM024757.1, read as the reverse complement.
TTAGGATATATCTATCATGAGTTCATAGATTGAGACATAGTTCCCAAGAAATCTAAGTTTTCTGGTTCAGTGCATAGAACGCGATGTAGGGGTAGTAGAACGCGACATGGGGTATCAAAGAACGTGACGAGGTGTTAGCCATAACACGTCAGGCCTTCATGGCTGGCGTGAAGATCGCGTCGTATAGTCCTGTCGAGTTCTTGTGTCACAACTTGTTCTAGATCGCGATGTATAGAGTCGTCACCATCACGTGGTCTCTGTCCGATGCTGAAACATAAACCAACCCTCCTTGGATTGCGAGTTGCCTTCCAAGGGGACATGACTTAATAGGCTTAAAATGGCAAAATTCTCCATGAATACTCGATGAAAAACTATAAAACTAGGATAGAATGAAAGTATACTTATAGGGGAACAAATAGGAACATGCAATTAGGGTTGCATCATGATCTTAACATGTTGTATATGGACTTTTTTTTATAGAGGATCAGGATTTATGACACAGTGGACACAGATTTAAAAATTCGCAAAAGGTGCATAGTAAAAATTAGGGAAAACAGTACCAACGTGTTTAGGACATCTAGATGAATCTACAGTAGTATTTGCACATCATAGAATCAAGGGAATAAAGGGATCTATATGAATCAAGAAAGGTTGGGTAGAACATGAACAACAAAGTTGTAACACGAAATATGATCAATTGGCATGATTGAATTTGGGGGAAAAAGAAGCTCATGAGATTTCTGATATCAAGAAGTATCTACTTGGTCATTTAATTAGATTGAGCTCGAGAGAATGACTATCTTTGGTCGTGTTTGTCTCTTAGAATTTCTTGCTCGTGATTTGGGGAAGAACAAGGAAGAACCTCTTAATCTCCACATCCTCCTCCTTCCTTCAGCCTTCTCTCATGTCTCAAGCCTCCACAACAATGTGTTAGGTTGGCCATGCGAGAAATTTGTGTTGTATTTAAAGGGGTAGGTCATTAAGAGTCATAACGAGACTCTAACTTCTAAGTTACGAGTTTCTTTTCATTTCTTTCCTTTGTTTGAGTCTCCAACCACGAATTCTCATAGGGTTTTGGTCAAAATCTATGATGTGTTAGGGTTTCCTCTAGTTTTGGTCCAAGCCCATGGCCCATTTGGGCTTGCAATCCCATTAATTAGCTAATTAATTAGCTGTTTTGAATTAAATACTTATTTTCTCCATTTTAGACTCATTTAAGCCTCACATTTGGCCTAATAAACTTTTATGAGTCCAATTAGCATGTTTGATTTGATGGTCTTTGGGATTATGCATATGCGATAGTGAATTTTTTACTTTATCGAGTTTTTCAGTTCTTATAATTTTGTTAGACCAAACGTGCACAATTCGTCACGATTTTTTTATCTATCATTGTAAATATTATTTAGTTCATACATATAAATTTTCGTTTAATGCCGATGAAAAATTTCACATGTGATAATGATTTTTCATTTATCAAGACTTTTAAAAAATTCATATTGCTACACTTTTATTCAAAAAATGGGAGATTATATCTCTGTAAGTTGGATGAAGGCTTCTGTTGTAGGATAAATCTTCTGATGGAAATGAATAATAAACTTTTTTTCTCACCTCACCAACATTATTGAGGGTTGTGTTGTATATTCAGAACAAGTAATCTAGGGTGACCATATGCGCGCATTTCTTAAATAGTGTCTCTACGGAGAATTTTATCGTACATATTGGTTTGATGAGATTTAATATATATATATATATATATATATATATATATATATATATGTCAAAGAAAATTTCATGAATAATAAAGATGTGATATATCTCATAAATAATAGGAGTGTATCGAAAATGACATTATTTAAAAGAATGTTATATGTCTCATGAATAGTGCGAGTATATAAGAATAAAAAATGAATATCACAAATAGTGGAAGTGTATTTATAATTTATTCGGTCTAATTAGCTACGTGGGAGATGTTGGGATATAACCAACAATTCTGGAACCTAGTAAGGGTAAACAACTAATGGAGATAGATCCAAGTTATTGGGAGATAATTAAGAGATAAATTTGATGTTATCTCTTAGAGGCAGTTATGGGGGAAGAGATGAAAATCAAATGACTTGTCAAAAAAAAAGTAAATCAAATGATCAAGCCTCCTATAAATGGTTGGGGGTAACCATGTAGAGACGACATTGTGAACTTGATTTGCATGAGAGCACTAAAAACCCTCTTCCTCTTTTCCCCCTTTTGTTCCTGTATAGTATCTATGTAGAGAGTGATTAAGGAAAACGAAGTCCCTGTATCTCCTTTTCCCTTCTGAAATGTTTGCTTTGGTTCTAGTCTTCTAGAGAGAAATTCCTCCTCTGCACAATCGAGAAATTCTAGTTATCTAAGTTTCTTAGTAACTAGTCGAGCTGAAAGGAATGAGCGTCCGACTTGATTGGTCGAACATTGAATCTCACAAACATGTTTGATTGTGGGGGCCGACGCCCGACCAATCAAGTTTGATGCGAGACTCTTCCAACTAAACTAAGTCACTCAGATAGTTAAATAATTAGTATTTCTCCTTAACAATCATATGAACCAGTATTTATATTCGGTAAAGTTAGTGGCACAGTCCATGACAAATTTTGGAAAGAAAAAGTTACGTGCTCTTGTCTTTCCTGACCAACTTTCGGCATAGTGTGGAGTCTTTTGATATGGAAATCATATATCGTCAAGAGTTATTGTTGTTTTATTGAAGATATTTCTATGGCTAGTGCTTGGTTTGCTTGCCGGATAAGATTTTGTTTAACAAACCAGGTAGGCTTATCTAAAGTTTGTCAAGATTTAACTCGATAGAATAGTATACCTGGCTTTAATCGGCCAGATAGGCCTAATAGGCCTGTTAGCCAAATCTATCTTTTGAGGTGGGCTTACTTATCCAACCTAATTAGGTTAACTATCAAACTAAAAATAGAGAAAAAATGAACTATCCTAACAGGGGATTGCTTACCCAATTTTATCCTATCTGGCAACTAACACACTATTCAGGTTAAAAGTTTAAAACATCAAGCATCTAACATACATATCTTATGATATGTGCTATGTTCTTGCTTCTCTTTGGTGTTGGATAACTTGATTACATGGGTTTCTGAGACATCAAAATTGATTCTTCCTGCTCTGTTGTCTGATGGTAGTGGGAAATTCAAAGTATTGTTTGCCTGACAATTTTCCTGTTTCTTTGCAAGAAGCTTATGGAAAAAATAGGGGAAATTATAAGACAAAGGCTGAGAAAAGTGAAGCAATGGTGCAAGAACTATGTCAGAACCTAAAAAAGTTGAGAAATGCTTATTGCACTTTCACATTGCACTTTAAGATTAATGTGACTAAGTAATAGCCCATGTGACACCCCTTACATGAAGAGTGATAAAATGACAATCTAATTGTTAGATGTCACGTAGGTTTGTTGCCTAGTTACATTGCACTTAATGTGAAAGTGCAATAAATCTTTCTCAAAAAAATTAGACTATGCAAAATAATAATAATAATAACAACAACCAGAACAACTTAGCAAAGAGAAAATAATAACTGCTCTTTGCCGTCTTCTTGGTTTGTCTTCCTATTACTAAAACATTAATTTCTGTTGTTCCTTTCTTCACGCCGTAATCATGTCTATTCTCACGCATTGGGTACTTTCATTTCTATGGCCATTTGGGGAAGCAGTACATTTCAATCATACGCCTCTTGTCTATTCCTTCGATACCATAAGATGCTAAAGAAGCGGGTCCGAACCCGCAAAAGTTGTTACAGATCGACTTTAGAAGGATACGAGATGACGACTCCAATTTACTGATGAAGGGGGAAATGAAGCTGTTGACACCGCACATGCTAGTGCTAACGTCGTTCAACTTGTAAAAAGTCAAATCTCAAGAAGAGATTCTTAATATTGACTCTATGACACTCAAGTCAAAAGTCAACTCGAGAAGGGACCAAGGGAAGTAGAATATGTAGTGAAAAGGATGAGGGAGAGAGCTAAGGTTGGACCGAGATCTCTAGTCTAGATTTGAAACCTCTGACCCATTACTTATGGCAATGAGATGCTTTTATAGGTATAGAGGTGTAGGTCTGTTGAGCATCTGCACCTTGATCGAGTTGGGGAACCTCCCTAAAATGCTAGCCTCCCAATGGAAAGTCATAGTTGGACTCTAGTCCAGTTTCTTGTTTGGACACCTATCATAGAGGGAAAGTCATAATAGAGCTCGGAGTTTGTCGCTTGACTGGTCGAGGTCGAATTCTGGTGGCCAGTGCGAGCCCTAATTCGAGTCGAACTCTTGTTAAGCCATTATTTCTTCCGTGGTGACGACGATTGATGGGCCGGCGGAACCCTGTAGACTAGAAATGGACCGGGTCGAGATTGCAAGTGGCCCTAGCTGAATTGGGCTGAGACCATTAGTAGGCCTCTGGATCCGGGCAGGGTACCGAGACCCATCAGATAGCAAAGATGTTTAAGAACTCACTTTCACTGTTAATGGTCGAGAAATCTATACTATTATAATAATACTCAGTTCTAAAAATACACGTGGCAGTTCAAGAGCGTCTGTAAATCCCGCCCAAACTCTGTTATAACATTTATCCACTATTCTCTTTCTCCCTCCCGCGATACCAAAACTGCGGTATACTGTTTCCTCAAATTTCTCAAAAAATATTGTTCCCTAAAATTCCTCAAAAACGCTTCGCTCAGCCCAACGCGTCGCCTACGAAACTCCCGTCCCAATCTTCGGCGTCCCTTCCTTATGATGTACCAACATCTTCCGCAATTTTTGAGGTTTCTTATTTTTGCAGAAACCTGTTTCCTTTTCTATTTTTTTGTTCCTTACGTTCCTTCCCTGCACTACGCCCGCCCAAACCGCAATTTTTGAGGTTTCTTCTTTTTGCAGAAACCTGTTTCCTTTTCTATGTTTTTGTTCCATTTATTTCTTCCCTGCACTACGCCCGCCCAAATCCCCAGCGCCGCGGCTACGAAGCTCCCGTCTCCATCCTTCCTTATGATGGAGAAAAACCTTCCGCAATATCCCATGTTTCTTTATTTTGGCGAATCCTGTTTCTTTTTTTTTCCCTTCCTTTCTACCCAAAACCTTCGGCGTTCCCATTCCTTTCTACCCAAAACCTTCGCGACACCTTCTTCCCCGGACGGGAGGTGGCAGGGGCGTTGGTCATCCCCAGGGCGTTCCTCATCTCCAGCTTTGCCCAGCGGCGATCGCACCATCCTCTGCTCGCTGGGCACGTACTCTCCGTCCTCCTCCAGCGGCGGCGGTTTCCGAACCCCCGACGCGGGCACAGCTGACGGAGACGGTCCTCCACTACGCTACGACGGAGGTGACGCCACAGCAGTCGCACGCGGAGATCCGCATCTCCTTCGATGTGCTACGGCAGCGGGGTCCCTGCAACTTTATGTTGTTCGGGCTGGGTCACGACTCGCTCATGTGGACCCCAAGTGGGTGCAGACGGTGCTCAAGGACGACGCCACCCACACCCTCCGACGCCACCCACACCAGTAGGCCGACGAGCTCCTCTGGTCGTACCGCGCGACCCCAACAGCCTGTGTCCGCGACGCCTACATGCGCACGAGAGCCGCGTTCCACCGTCGCCGCCTCCACGCCACTCCTCGCCCACTCACCGGGCTCCGGCACGTCTACCCCAGCAACATTTTTGAGTAGCTATTGCCTCTGCCAGCGTCGCTCATCAAACGGTCCTCCGATCATCCTGAGTTGCCATTTGCTCTCCTGGGTGCAGTGCAGCAGGTGGATTTCGTGTCGAGGGAGGCCGCCTGGTGCCCTACATGCAATAAGAATGTTCTGGTGGTGTGTGCCTTATGCAGTAGCTAATGCCCTGATCTCCCTCTTGCAGCAGCTCATCTGAAGAATATGAAGAGGACAGAGAGATCCATCATCCCCTCTCCAATTCGACGCAACGGTGAACCGGCAGCCGGGGAGCCGCTGGAGGTGGACGTGCTTCACTACCGGCGGGGCGGGGACACTGAGTCGAACGAGCAACTTGCTGGGGAGGATCCGACTGGACACGACCCATGCAGTTCGTGCGGGAGGATGAGGAGGCCCTCATCTACTTCCCTTTCTAGAAGAAGAATTTCTTCAGCTGGGTCCGCGGTGACATCGGCCTCAAGGTCTACTACGCCGATGAGCCGCTCCCACTGCCCGAAGAGCCTCTGGTGACGGAGGCTCAGAAGCCTGTTGCGGCTGACGCTGCACTAGCACTGGTCGAGACGGCCGCTGCTGACACCGAGAAGCCAGGAGATCCAACATCAGCAACAGAGCCGCCTGCCGTAGACCAAGCGACCTCAACAAGCCCACCAGTAGAGAACTCCATGCCATCTCCTGTTCGTGCAGAAGAAACACCAGCGACAGCATTCCTGAAGCCACAGCCACCGTCGATGACCAGGCCGCCGGCGCCAGTGGCGACGGCAGTTGCGAATATGGACAAAGTTGTTTTACTTGCTTTTGAAAAAGAATATGGACAAAGTGCAAGCATTCCCATTTGGAATCTGTACGTTGGTGAAGAGCTGCTCATGTCAACCTGTGGTTAAAAAATTGATATTCGACTGGGCACTTTTGCCATTGCAGAAATCTGAGTCCATTTGACGTTGCTCATGATACTTTCATCTATTATCACTGGAATGAAATGAGAAATAAGGTTTAAAGTATTTTATCATTACTGAATTTTAGATTTTGACAAATTACAAATCCGGAAGTAAGTGTTTTTGTCCACATGACATGAGTACAGATTAAAGTTCAGGTTTTCAGTTGCTTTCAAGTTTCATTCTTGACATTTCTGTATGGCCATTATTAATTGTAAAACTTCATAAGAAAAGGGAAACTACTTGGAGACCCATGCAGTTCGTGCGGGAGGGAGGGTCATCATCTCTCTTATAGTCTTCACATTTAAAGTGAAAACACTCATTCCATCTCATATCTTATTATGTGAGTTTTAAGTGTTTAATTAATGTTCTGCTTCCCTTTGTCCATGTCTGTAGAGTGTTTGCACCGTCCAGGAGAATTGTGGTGAATTCTTTGTTATGAAATGGTGCATGCGAGCGCTTCGTGAATGGGCTTATTCTTCACAACCCTGTCGAGGAATCCAGAGCGCCTCCGATGCATGGGTTCCCTTCAGCAGCCTTTAAGACGACAACCTGATCTCCTTCGTCTTTTGACTCCTCCCTCACAGACATCCTGGGAGGTGTGGTACGTGGACATGCCCATGCTGCGTTGTGAGCTCTTCTGGTGCTGAAGATGGCTGCACATAGCACCTGCCACACACAAACATAAAGGACCAAGTCCCCTGCTTCCTGTTATGCACACATACACATATACATGCACATATTTTGTAATTCCCTCTGACTCTGTCGCAGCATTTGGTACATCCCTTGGCAAACCAGAACATGCATAGCCCTCGGGACTCCTCTGTTCTTGGAAGTCGCCGGACTCGCAGTCTGCATGCTCCCTACATAGTGGCTCCCGCGGCGTCGCCCACTGGAACTCCACCACCTACCTTTGAGCCTCCTGCCACGCCGAAGGTGTAGCAGTTCGGCACGGGGCGGCAGTTGGCCCCCTCCGCGGTGGCGTTAACGTAGGTGAGGAAGAGGTTGGTGGCAGTGCAGTTGAGCGGGGAGAGAAGCAGCCGCTGGGTGCAGGGAGGAGATAGTGTGGCTCTCCGCTCTCTATTTGTCATTTTTTTTTACTTTTGTGTTTACTGTTGCGCAACGTTTTACTTTTTTTTTATTCTTATTAGTTTTAAATTTTTATTTTAAAATTGAATTCTGTAATATGACAATTTTCAATTTATAGTTTTTTTAAATATTAAAAAAATATCATTAAAATTTTGTGCATATTAATGTGCGTCGGATTCGGGACATGACCAGTGACCTGTTACTTGCCGAACACAACGTTGCACCGCTGGTCATCATAGAAAAATATGATGTAGATTTGTTGTAATTTTTTTTAAACACTCTTATTTTTAATAAGAATCTTAATAATATGAGAAATTTATGTTTTACATGTTTATTATAATTTCTACATGAGAAAGAAGATTTCTAGATGTAATCCTAATATTCTTCATCATTTACCACCATCTAAACCACAAATCAAACATGCTAAGTAATGTAGTCAACCACAAATTTTAATCCCTCATCCTTAAACAAGTACTTCATATTCCTTAGACAATATTTTACCCTATTTTTTATTTTATTTTTATTCCTTTACATATAATTTTATATTGATGAAAAATATGTGTACTGATTTTCTTTACATGTTATTAAGATCTCAAAGTCCTTTACATCCTAACACGATGGAGTAATACTTAGTGCGCACCAATTATTAAAAAAACCTCACTTGCAAGAGGAGGGGGTGGGGATGGCACATATCCCAAGCCCCCCCCCCCCCCCCTCTTGCAAGAGATGTTATTTTTTAATATTTGGTGTGCACCAAGTGTGCATTTGATGTGCATCAAATATTTCTAACATTGAGAACATCAAATTTGAAGGTAGCATGGTGGTCAGATTTTTTTGCTCATATCTAGAGCTAGATTTTATAGGGTTGACTCTTTTTTTTTTAAGTTAAATGAACATTTTTTCCTTTCAAATTTCATTGACTTGAGTAATATCATTAAAACATGTATGATAAAACATCCAACCATTGTTATGTATCATAAAATTTCTCCATTTATATTGATACATTTAATTGCATTGAATGATACCAACTCTCCAATTTCTTTTAGTAAACATACACATTTACTATCTAGGTAAATTATAATATAATTTTTTATACAATATAAAACACAGTACAAACAAGTGGTCATAGTTGAAGCACGAGGATAATATAGTGTTTCCCTAACATATTAATTGATTGGATAATATATTTAAAATAAATATTTTTCTCACCATCTCAATCTATATTTATATTCTTACAATATAACTCAATCTTAGTGCTATCACAAGGCAGTACCAAGACACTTATATTAAAAGCCTAAACATTCCTCTAAAAAGTAAAAAAAAAAATACATCCCCAACTAAACATTCAAGAAGTAAAATTTCTATACATGACAATTGCTACCTCCACAGCAAATGAGGGAAGTTGAATCATTCATCTTCTTGAATTAGTGCCATAATATTTATATTCCCGCCAATCTATTTATGCTCTTGATCGAGAAAATGATGAATGTGTTTAAAATAATTCGAGTAACAACTCATTTCTTTGAGAAAATATCACAGCTCAAAAAAATGTATCAACTTTAACTTTATATTATGTGTTGAATTTATTTTTTTCACTTTATATTACTATATTGTGATGTTATTGAATTCATAATTTATTTTTAATAATTAAAATTTTATCTAAATAAATATATGTTAATAAATATATAAAATATATTTATATTTAAAATATTCCCGTGCATCGCACGGGCATAGAACTAGTACTTATAATATTGTTGAGTAAATCGTCGTAAAGTTTTGCCGTTGCCTCGCAGATGCCCAGTATTTCATCCAGCGTTATGCTCATGGGAACCTATCTCTCTTGCCTTGGGATCTGCAGGGGTTATCAAGATCATGTAATGTGAAAAGCAATGGAGATGGGAATATATATATATTTTTCTTCTGTTTCACCAACGGAAGACCATGCTTGAAGCCAAAAGTTTACATTCATCTCAGGTTTCCTTTTTGAGGAGGGGCTTTCATTGTTGGAGTTATTTGTCCATGCTGGTGTGTGGTGATTGCTGCCATCTGAGCATCGTTAGGAAGTATACAGTGGTGGCTCTATCGCTCAAGAAGTGAACAGGAAGATGCCTGCCTTCTGTTTTTCTGCAACATTTCTTGCTGTTTGGTGCTGCTACTGCTGCATGGGAGAAGATGTTAACATGCTATTGATGTTGATGGAGGAGCTGTCATGAGCTGAGCTAATTCATGGCTACTGAACCATCTAGAGCCAAACTCTGAACTGGAAATAACTAGACACAGGCGTAGGCCTTCATGCCCCTGTAGGTCAAGTCCCTCCTCTCTCACAACTGGGAACGATGGGATTTGAACTCAAGACATCTTTGTGAAAGAGGGGTGCTAGCTAGTACTGCCAAGCTACAACCTGTTTGGTAGATGATTTTACCACTGGAGAAGTGGTGATGCATCTCTTATGCTTTGCAAGATGCTTTCCTGTAGGTGAATGAGGCTTGTGTTAATCTTTCAGTAAATTGATGTATGCTCTCTCTTCCTGGATGTGAAATTCTTCAATTTGGCAGTTAGAAATAGGTGTAGAAGGACGAAGAAAAACTAATCCAAGCTCTTGGAATGGAGGAATAGAACGAGACTTGGAGAGAGGACAAACACTTGGTATACAATGCAAGGGATTGAAAGTTGAACTGGTTTGAACTGCAACAGTACCTGTGCGATTTTGACCAGTGCTTAGTCCCATTCTAGTAAAAAAAATTACCAAAACAATGGAACGAGTTGAGAGCTGGCCAAAATCAGGACGAAGTGGCAAGTATATACTTAACTCAGACCCTTCTGCCCCAACAGATTTCTTACTGACAAGTGCACCCAATGTGATGCTTTTTCTCAAAATGGATCCAAGGCCACCATGTTATAAATATGACTGCTTGTGGGTCTCAGAAAGAAGTGTTGAGGTTCTCAAAATGGGGAAAAACCTTTTTGCAACTCCTTTAGTCCATTTTATAAATGTGACGCTGCGGTGTACAAGTCCAGGAGATAAGCATATGACAGTCTTGATGATTACATACATAAACTGCCGCCAAGCAGCAGATTAGATTCCTCATTTTAAGCTATCACGAAGTTGCAATGAGTAGTGCATGCCATGTGATTGTATAGGGGGGTAAACAAGTTTTTGCAGAAACAGTACATAGTAGGTTAAAGGGGGTAGATCTTCTTGCCGATCCCTTCGGTTTAATCCATGACGAACTTCTCGGCATTCTGTCCAAATGTTATGAGTTTGATTGGTGGGCGTCATGAAGATTCCCATGCTGCAGGGATTTTGCGCCTTCTCCTCCCCAGTTCTCAAGAATGGAAGGCCTGTGCAGAGGAAAAGCATAACAAAGCACTGAGACCATGGTGAAAGACGTGCATAGTAGCACATGAAAAAAGAGCAGGTCATGATTACACAGCACCATCTCCATAGTCATCCATCGGCTCAAGCCTCCACTCGCTCCCATAGTAAGAGTTTGGCATCCCCAACCAGAACTTGAAGGCCTCCGCCGCCCTCTTCCTCTCACTCCTTCTGGCCTGCCTTGCCAATGATGCGTGCTTGCTGGTGAACATCTTCGAGTGCATCTCCACGTATATCCTCTTGTACTTGGTCTTGTTTGGGGAGATGCCATTCTCCTCCATGCAAGCCACAATCTCCAGGGCCTTCTTGAAGAAGGCAGCTCTCACGCAGACATCGGCTAGGGCGTCGAGCAGCCCTTCGTCAGGTTTCAGAGGGGGCGTCGATGCGCATCTCTCCTTCACCTCGTTCCAGAGCAGCAGAGCTTCCCCTGGCTTCCTGGCCAGTGAAATGCCGTTGGCAAGGCTGCCATAAGTGGAGACATCGGAGAGAAAGCCACTCTCTTTCATCTTCTCCACAGTCTTCTTTCCTTCCTCGATCAAACCCAGCCGGCAGTACCCTTCTACCAGCATGTTCCATGCTACCCTGTCCACCTTGACCCTGGGATCCTTGATCATTTCGTCGAACACCTTCTGCACCAGCTTCGGCTGGCCCGCCAGGGCAAAAGCCTTCATCAGGGTCGTGTAGCTGACCTTGGACGGCGCGATGCCGCGCTCCCGCATCTCGTTAAAGTAGGCCAGAGCCGCGGCGCAGTCGTCAACGAGTATGCAACCGTCAATGAGGATGTTGTAGGACACGACGTTGGGCTCTATGCCCACCTTGCCGGCCATCTCCCTCGCCAGCTCCCTGGCCTTGTCCAGCTGCAGCTGCTGGCAATAGCCCTTGAGGAGCACGTTGTAGGTGACGCGATTGGCCGGGACGCCTTGGCGCTCCATCTCCGCTAGCACGCTCCTCGCTCGGTCCATGAAGCCCGCCTTCACAAGAGTGGATATGACCGTCGTGTACGTGACATGGTCTGGGTGGCTGGAAGGATCAGCTTCCCGCCGCATGGCTCCCACCATGCGCACAACATCGCCTACCCGCCCTTCCTTCATGTATCCCTTCATCAGTGTAGTGTAGATTCGGGAGTCCGGGACGTACGTCTTAGGCAGCAGTGGTGGGCTGTTGCCACCTGCGTGCTTCGACCCTGCCAATCTCTCTAGGAGGGAATGGATATCCTCCTCGTCATCCACCTCCTGTTGCGCCTCGTCTTCGACCAAGCTGCTGCTACTAGCGCTGCTGCCGCTACCACTAACAGCTGCCGCTTCTTCTTCGTCGCTTTGTGATTCTCTGAGGATCCTACAGATGTCTGCTCTGCCTTCCCGCATGGCCCGAACCACTTTCTCAGCCGTGCCCAGGTCGCCAAATCCCACATACGCGGCGACCAACGAGTGCAGGGTGGTGATGCAGGGGACAAGGCCTTCTCTAATTATCCGTTCCAGAACGCACACCAGCAGGTCCTTCCTCTCCGCCCTCGCGCAGAGCTTGATCACGACGTTGTACGTCAACACGTCGGGCGCAGCACCAAATTTGGGCATTTCGTCGAACAGCTTCGCGAACCGCCGGACGTCCCCGAGGTTTGCGCAGGCATTGAGCACCGCGTTGAAGGCGCCCGTGTCGGGCCGCGCCTCCGACGCGAGGGAGGCGTCCGAGACACTGCGCACCCGCCGGGTCACGGACGCAAACAGGCGGAGCGCTTCAGCGGGGCCGTCGTCTGGGGCACCCGACAGGCGGCTGACCACGGCGCTCCAGGCCTTCACATGCGGGAGATACCCCGAGCGCAGCATGGACCGGATGACGGAGAGCGCATAAAGCAAAGACCCCGACTTGGCGGCGGCGACGGCGAGGAGGCCGAGGGCGTTAGCGTCTAGGCGGTGGAGCTGGCGCTCGTCGCGGAGGCGTCGAACAATCGCCTGGGCGCGCGTCAGCGCGGAGGGGGTGCCCTGGTGGGAGAGCTGCGCGACCAGGCGGCTGAGGCAGGTGGGTCCGGGAAGGTGCGCGCACCTGCTGTAGGCCGCGTAGGCCTCATCAGTCTTCCGCTGGCGGAGGAGGAAAAGGAGCGCGGCATCGTCCTGGGCGGGCGCCGAGTGTACAGTGGAGCGCGCGGAGAGCTCGCTGGAGGTGGGCTGGGAGTGGAGCGGCTGGAGGTGATGGTGGTGGTGGAGGAGGGGTTTGCTAGGGGCGGAGAGGTGGGGAGGAGCTAGCAAAGGACCTTTGGGAGGCGGGGTAGAGAAGAAGGGGGCCGGGGAACGCGGGGGGCTGGGGAGCGGGGAAGGGAAGAAGGCCGCGGAGGTTGACATGTACGCCGCCGATGGCGTCCCGAGAGGCCGGCCCCTTTTTCTGGTCCCGGCGCAGAGGCTGGTGGTGGAGCGGGGAAGAAGAGGCTGATCCAAGTGGGGACCGAAGGAGATTGGAGCTGGATCGGGGTAATTTGGTAATGAAAGGAACTTTTATGGGTTTAAATGCCAATTTTTCGCTGGGATTAGTCGACTTCCAGAATTGGTTCGGACGGGTGGAGCCAGGGGGCACCACGTTGAGCAGACGGCGGCCTCTTCTTTGGATGGCTCGAACCCGAACCACACCGCATGGTGAGGCGGGGGTGCGAGCCGTGCCACAAGGACCTACCGTTGTTGGTGACGTGCTTGCTAACAAGTCGAAGTCGACTGGTTAGATGTCCAAATCCTAAATGTTGGAGAGTTCAAGTATTTGGTTTTGATATGCTAACCTTCAGTTTTTCCGTGATCAAGTTTGGATTGCATTGGTTAGTTAAGGGCATCAATATGCCAATATCAAATCATCATCATCATCGTATGAGTCTTATCTCATTAAATATGCCAATATCAAATATGCAGTATGTTTAAAATTTCCAACCTCTATTTATCTTTTGCCTAGTAAAAGAAAATTATGTCTTATGTTGCCGTAGATGATGAGATAATGGAAGGTCGGAATATTTTTGTTTTTATTTGTTTTTTTTTTCCAACCGTTATGTACTATAAATGTCAACGCTTTTAGTTGTTGGTAGGCAAGAGACTGACTTCCGCAAGTTTGGTTTCGAGGGAGTTGACGGACCTTAGAGCAGGGGTCCATTCATGATTTGAGGTCTAATATTGAGATTTTTTAGAAAAAAAATATTTATTATTTGAGTAGGTCTAATAATTAATAAGGTTGAGATGAATTATTTGACAGTATTTTGATTAAGTTACGTTATATTTTTATGAATAATGGTGACAGTAGATGATAGTCGATAATGGCTAATGATAGCAACCGGTGGTTTAGAAATAATATTTGGAGTTGAGAGAAAATTTAACTTTAGGATTTAAAAATATTAACTTTAGCATTATATTAATCACTTGGGCTCAAAAAAAAACTTCGACTGAGAAATACATATTTTGGAGTTTAAAAATGTTGACCTTATCTTAATAATGATGACTTTGTGATGAAAACTACTAGTTTTTGACTGAAAAATATTTTTTTGGCTAAAAGTATTGACTTTTAATTATAAAATCCTATTTTTATCCGAATAATACCTACGTCAGCATGTGGACGGGCGTTCCATATCATGCAAATAATCATTAGTCAACCTTCTAATGGTTTAGGTTAGAGTCGTGACTTTAGAAGTGAGCCCGACTTATGAAGGTTACTATTTTTTCTTTGTTTTTTTTCTTTCAGTGCTAATGAAGATTACCCTAAAATAAAATAATTGGGGTCTGGAGATATTCTTTCTTGAGATGGCAACTGTAAAATCATCTCACACTTAGGCAACGTTTGGTACCGGGGTTAGGTGCGATTCTGATGCAAGAATCTCTGACAAATCCAAACGTGGTTGCAAATGTGCGCGTCCGTCCTGGGAGTCCGCGCACAGTGATTCTTCACGGCGAGAGAGAGACAGACACAGCCGGAGCCGTCTCCTCCTTCCACCAGAAGCGGAGACCGACCCGCTTCAGAAAAAGGCAGACCGATTCCGAGGGTGTTTTGACATCCATGCCCACGCCTTCAACACTACTGTCGCGTAGAAGAGGAGCTGTTGTGGGGACGAAGGAGGAAGGATAGAATGGTAAACCTCATCACGAATCGACGTTTGTGCAGACGCCTGCTCCCAAGTGACCTGGCGGCTTTTGGCGCTCCTCTCCGAAAGCGGACATGTACTTGAGAGGGGGCGGAAAGCTGCTTTCGATAAAATCAAGTAATTGGTACCCCCGGTACCAAACGGTGCCTTAGGCAACGTTTGGAATCAGAGGAGAAAGAGCGATTTTGTAAAAAAGTGGTTTTTCTTGCAAAAACGTCGCATGGTGTGATTTTGGTCTCGTCGTTCGCACTTTTCATGTCACAGGTAATGAAGTTTCGTCGTCCGTACTTTCCACACGAAAGACACGGAGAAACAAAAAAAGAAATAAAAAAACCTACCTCTCATAGGCACGAGAATGAGTTTGTCCTTATCATCCGTATCGAAATCTTTCAAAAGTGATCTAAACCACGTTTTTCTGCACCGTGAAGGGAGAATATTATCTCTCCTTATCTCTCTCCTCTATTCGGAATCAGCAAGCCACGTAAGTCGTAGTCACCCGCGAACGTTTGACAACGAGAGCGCTTTCGTCAGAGATTTTGAAGGTCAACATTTTCTAAAAGCATTGTCTAACGTTGCCTAAATAAAGTGAAACTTCGGAGTTGGTACTAATTTATGGACTGCTTTTAGAGAAAACAATCAGACCACGGGCCCAGCTCATCTCCTTGGCCCACTTTTCAAGTATACTCGGATCACCATGCCACGAACGTGGGCTTTGAGTCGGGCTCGTTTGGCCTAGTATTATCCTCTAAAACAACATTACTGAAATGCCAAGATCTGATCTCCCTTCATCGGAAGAGGATGGAAATGCTGAGCACTGCACGTAAAGGAAGACCAAAAGAAATCTTCCTGTGAAGGCAAGGTGGTGAGAAGAGATATTGGATAACAGCTGAAAAAGTGAGAAGGGTAGATCAGATGTTTCACTAGATCCGATCCTTTTTAAACCTCTAACTTCTCTCATCATTCTTCCGCATCATAGAGGAAGAAACGACAGGGGAGATGTAGATACTATCCATTTAGATGGGTAATAAAAACCTCCCAGTGACACCTAACAGATAAGATTACAACTAGCTTATATGTCACCTTTAATAACTTATTTATCACTTGTTGAGGTCAATCTAATCTGGTGGATCTCAAAGAGTGGCCGACCTCTAGTGGTCACAAGTTAAGACTTCAGACGATGGAGATAAAGGAAGAACAATGGCATGTCAGCTGTTGGCGTTACTATGACCTACATCAAAGTCAATCATGAGAAAGTGTTCTCATGATCGACTCTCGGACAATAAAATCATTGTTTTATCAAATTCGATTTGAAGATATGGTCTATTGCCTTGTTTGATGCACCTCCGCTTTGACTTTATCTATGATTGTTGATAGAGATAAGTGTGACATCCGATATAAGATAAGTTCCCTTTTGGAACCTTGCATTCTTCCCCTCTTTGCTCTTTCTTCAAGAGACTTGGCTTGGGTTAAACCCTTTAAACCTTGGCTGAGCCCATTTTAAGGCTGATGGAATCAGCCTAAGGGGTCTATCATAACCCCCCAATCTAGCGTGGAGACAAGGATATCTTGTCTTGAATTTGAAGTTGCTCCTCTTCATGCTCGTCGTGCACTACATTGCTCTTCAGTCGAGGGTGGTGGCGAGGTGCTATTGGAGGCTCCCATGTTTGTCTCCAAGGCATCTACCAGCTGAGGTGGCTTCGAGACAAATAGTGCTACCTAGGGCGGATCTTGGGCAGCCTTTGGAGGAGTCCATGTAACACGAAAAGAGTAAGCTATCTGATGAATCAAGGTCCTACAAGGTTGGGGAGGGCTGCTAGATCTTTTATAGCCTCTTCCATGTCAACGACCTACTGAACGAGGGCATATAATTGCTCTAAGGAGACTGTGGTGGTTGGGTTGGGGGGTTCCCCTTGTCACCTCAAGCTTGTGATTCTCTTAGTCTTCTGATTGAGCTGCGCCTTTACTTTTAGGCGGAGCCATAACAATTTCTTATTTCCAACTGACGGCGCCAATGATGAGGTTGGTCTGATCTAGTGGATTTTAAGGAGTGGCTAGACTCTAGTGGACTCGAGTTGGGTTTCGGGCAATAGAGATGAGGAAGAATAAGGGTTTGATAGTTGATGCTACTCCGACCTGTATGGAAGTCAATCTCGAGAGTTTGTTCTCAGAGTTGACCCTCTGACGGTTAAGTCAATACTTTATCAAACTCAATCTTAAGATAGACATGAAGATTTTGGGTGAAATAAATGTCGATTAGTGTCTTGTTTGACATATGTTCTCTTTGACTTTACCTAAAACTATTGACCTTTTTTTTTTGAAGACGTTCGAGAGGGTAGGGATAAGTAAGGCATCAATTATGAGTTAAGTCCCTTTTCGTGAGCCTTACTTTCTTTCCCTCTTTGCTCACTCTTCAAGAGGTGAAGTCCATTAAATTTGAGTTGCGCCCATTTGAGATTGATGAGATTGGCCCAAGAGACTTATCATCAATGTTATTGAACAAGGGTAACAAATAATAAATAAGAGGGATAAATAAGCTGGGCCAATAACTTTTACTATCCATCTTAACTAATAGTGAGTATTTCTCCGGGACATAAAATGAGTAATGAATTGAAAGCGGCCATATGATGTGTGGACTTTATGGCTCTGTAAATAGGTGTGGATCTCGTTGAAGACCTAAGTTGGTCTACTTAGGTTGGTAACAAATTATGCCCCATAATTTCTTGCACTTCGCATGAGTTGTTGGCCTCTTCAAATGGGTATTAACAGAACACTTCATATTAGTATTATTAACTCTAGGTCCATCTTTCTACTAATTCAATTATTCAAATTCAAAGTCTTGTATTTTCCAATATAGATCTGGCATGACGTATAACTTTCTTCAAGTTTATCGTGTAGAGATGTTGAGGGAAACCGTTTAGTCTCTCACATTTGTAAGTTCATTTATGCATACATTAATCGTAAGCCTCTTTGCACAAGAACTCTTTCTTTAGGTCATTACATATGAACTCGAACCTTAGATTGATAGTTTAGCTCTAAAGATTAGGTTTCACTTTAATAACATTGATATGATCGATCTGATCTGACTGTTAGATCCTAAGCAAAGACAATTACAATGGCTCAAACCTTGACCTTTGGTGGTGAAGTTGAAGAAAGGAAGCAAATATTCAACCCGTTCTCGATCACTTTCTTAACCTACAAGACAATTCGTCTCGAAGATGTGGATCCCAAGAATAGTCCTTTGACAATCAAAAGAGAAGAGCTTGGTCCAAGAATGGAGTTAGGACGGGAGAGGGTTTTTTAGTGGAACTATGTCTGGTGTTGACACTTGTCCTCTTTCTTTTATCTAGAACTATTGATGTCTTCTTAAAAACGGCTTTAGGTAGGAAAAGTCTGTGGTGGATTCAGATGTGAGATCAAGTTCTTTTTTGAAGGTCCATTATCTCTCTTTCTCCCATGTGCCAACTGAATTGGACCTGATTTGGGCCTAATAAGGCAACCTTAAGCCACCCTAGGGGCTCTATCAAGTATCAAATATGAAATCACACTTGACCTATATAATAGTGTAACGTGAGTGCATAAATCATATGATTTTGAAAAATTCGTCAAATGAGTGTGTGAATGGAGTCCGCGTTGTCTGGCCCAAAGGAGAATGTACAGCCATGTTCATAGGCCAACAGATAATGGGCCATTTGACCTCTAAATCATATGTTATGGGCCCATCCCCCCCCAATAACCAGAATAGTCGGAAGCCCCTAGATAATCCACCCCACCAAGATAGCAAGACTGTCGTCTCCTCACTGCCGGTGGCAAACTTGTTATATCCGACTGTTCTAGAGCTTGCAAAAATATCATGCTTTTTTTGTTACACTTTAAATTTTTGGACAAAATTTTAAAAAACACACATATGACTGTTTGGATACATATATCTATTTTCACCTATCAAAATAAAAATGACCGCACAAATATTATTGTTATATTATTAAAATTGTAAGCCAATGATGAATCCTCATATGAAGGTTGATTGGATTGATCCTTCTAACTTAAAATTTTAAGATAATAAATATATGACATTGTAGCACCCTTGATTTTTAAATCCAAGTAAAATAAATTTTTAATTAAATAAATGAGATAAATATATTTAATTAGAGTACAATGAGAATAAATGGAATAAAAGGGGAATTAAATCAATACCCATTAAGCTAAATTAGAAATGGGTTGTATAAATGGTCCAAGCATGAAATGATGGGCCCAATTGTGAAAAGCCCATCATGAGATGGGAGCTAAATAAGTAAAATTCGCAATAAAAATTAATGGTAAATATTAAAGGGATGAAATAATTCACAAATAGCCTAAATCTATCCTAAAAAGAATCCTACACTTACCCTAACTCATTACCCACGAAATTGGCCTCTCCTCCACCCTAAATAGGAGATAATTGCTAG
This sequence comes from Colocasia esculenta, assembly GCA_014218235.1. Taxonomy (NCBI): domain Eukaryota; kingdom Viridiplantae; phylum Streptophyta; class Magnoliopsida; order Alismatales; family Araceae; genus Colocasia; species Colocasia esculenta. Next base: position 9,631,585 of record CM024757.1, on the reverse strand, counting down.
GAGGGAAGGTGATAATTATGGAAACTTGCAATTAAAGGGGAAGGAAGAGTTTTAGAAGGGGAATGACTCTTAAACCAAACAAAACACCCCCCATTTCGTCCCTACCAAATCCTAGTGCGTAGTTGGAGCTCTGGAGGACGAAGAGGTGGAGTTTTGGATGTGGAGAGCAAAGGGAGAAGGCTTGGAGCAAGGAGGGTTCTTTTCTTTTCGTCACCAACTTTAGGCTTTTCATTACTGCAACGAAAGGTAGGCAATCTCTCAAGCACAAATCATGAAACTTAAACTCTAGGCAGATCATGCACCCCTCTTCGAAAGCCCCATGATTTCACCATTTTTCGTTCATACATGAGGGCGAATTAAATGTCCAAACTTATGTTAACATGTTGTGCCCGAACCTCCATGATTGCCTTGCTTCTCTGAATCTACTCGTCCTCATGCCTTGAATTAAATACCATAAATACTGCTTGATGCTAGGGTTCTAACGAACCCATTTTGCCCAAATTCCATTGAGCATGCTATGCAAATTAAATCGTTTTCAATACCTGTGCATGTTCTAGGTTAGCGAAATTTAACCTGTCTAAAGCATGCCTTACACGAATTTGTTCTCTAATTAATCATGCTCAGTGGTAGATCCATATGTCTAGTTTCGTTTACAGGTGATTTCATGATTTTTGGTTCACTGTACGATTTTATATCGATTTGTGATGTGCCCTATATCATGTATACCCACCTGGAAAAGGGGAAAATCTCCTTTTCTGGGCTAGGGCCACCTTCTGAAGTCGCGACGGCCTGACCCGTCACGATCTCAAAGGGGGTCGCGACACGGGGGTCCGTCGCGTTCTGAACGCGACGGGTCGACATGTCGCGACCTGGCCGGGTTTGACCCTAGTGGCCGGTTCAGCAGAACGCGACCAGGCCTAGCGTCGCGACCTGAACACGACAGCCACACACGTCGCTACCTTATCCATCAACACATCGGCCACCCTTGTCGCGACTTGAACGCGACAGCAGCCGACGTCGCGACCTCAGTATTGCGGCCAGAACATGAAATTTACAAATATAACCCTGCTATTATGTCAATTAAACCCCGATTAACCCTAATTAAGTGTTGTTATGACTAACTAGACCTGTTATCTGTAAATGGGTAATATCTTCATGAAATTAATTAATGTAAAAATTATATGCACAATCATACATGCTCTCTTGATTTCTTACACTTGCACACACTAAATATTAATGTTTGTCATGAGACCTATTTAAATATTCAATAATATATCTGGTAATTAAGTGTAAAACTTTACTTAAATTCCCTATTTAAATAATTACACTTGTTTTCGTTTTTACTCACGCGTTTTATACATCGTTACCGCTTCCCTCGGCCTTCGAGCACTCGAGGCACGACGGACCCTAGTTTTCGACACACTCTCTTGACATGGACCACCTCTCCATCGGGAATACTCTCGACTGGACCAATGACTCCTTGTCAAGGCCTCTATAAGTCTTCTTGGCTTTGGCGCACGTCCTTAGCCGATGAGCTGGTTGTACCCTTAACACCTGTTACACCCTTATGGATCAGTACGATCCAAACTGCCTTAGTGTTTCCTTCTTACTTTGAGTTCACGTCGGACCACCTGGCCCGTGTTCATGACACGTCTAGTGGGTGGATGTGATTTCTACCAGACTACCGGTACCCGACCTGGTGCTGTGCAAGTGTTACTATCATAGTTTAATGATGTTTTACGATTATACCCCTATCTCATCTACTATCTCGTTACTCTCATCTATTCACTTTCACTCTATACTCTCATCTATTTCATCTATTACTCTCATCTCTTCTTGGTACTATATTTGGCCATACAATTGATTGTCTAAAATAACAAACAGTGCTATATGTCAGTGCAATAGGGCCCGGTCTGGTCCTGGGGAGAGCACCCGAAGAGTGCCATTTCCTCGCGAGGGTAACATGATCAGGATGTGTACGGCATGCATCCAGTGCCATTTAATACTATAACAATTAATCTATGACAATCAAAGTGCTATCTATTCAAGTGCTATACAAGTGCTATCATTACATGCTATTACCGTTACATGGCCATTCCATTATCGTTCTCGTTGTGCTATTTTCCCTGTACCAGTGCTATTGTTCTCTTGTTATTGTTACTTGCTCCACATGACTATACTCTTTAGTTACCCTGCCATTTAAGACATTAATCATTTAAACCATGCTTGTTCTCATGAGATATTAAGTCCTACTGGGCGTTATTCGCTCATCCTGCGTTATTGTTTCTTGTTGTTCAGGTGAGTCAGATGAAGATGACCACACTCACGAGGATGGGAACGAGGATGATGTCCAGGAGTGACCCGTTACAACAATCACTGTTTTAGTAGTTAGTTAGTATAGTTATGAGTTAGAGTCAGTTAGTCCTTATGTATTAGTTTGGATTTGAATAAAGTACTATGGGCCATAGTTTTGGCTCTGATCAGTTGATGTAATAGCTAGATGACGGATTATTAATGAAGTTGGCTTTTATTTGATATTATTTCCAATTGTGCAATGGTTTGTTATTTATTTTCTCGCCCTGTACTATTTAATAACTGTAATTCTACTCCGATATTCCGCATCAGGGCGTTATAGACATTGTATTATATATTTATATTTTCAATTTATGCTGAATTATGTGTCAACAAATTAATGGATGGGGACATTACAGTACTATAGTTATTGTGGAGGGCTAGAGCCGACTTGGTCCATTAAGGCCCGCTTGCCTAAACATCAAAACAAGAGAATGGAGGATGTGCTCAGCCATCGCCCGTCTCCTCATCAACTACCCACGTAGAAGGAAGAGTATGGGCCTGACCCACTAAAGTCCAATCTCCATAGCACTTTGAGCCTTTGGCTTATAGCCGAGAGTAGGTGGAAGTTGTCCCTGGGCTCATCGTCCTCAGATTATTCTCTTCTCACTAAGGTCGAGCACTTGACTAACTAAGCCATAGTATAGATTACGACTCCGACGTCAACGACAAAGCCATAAGTGCTGTCATGCCCCGCCAATTTAGCAGCGAAATAAATCGGGAGGCATGAACAACGTGTATGGTAACGTAAATTGTGCATACAATCGTAAATATCAGAGCAACTAATGAATAATAATTACAATAAACTCTTTATTTTATTGATAAATTACCTCAACTATTACAACCACTAATTCTGAGCCAAAACATAGGGCTCAATAACATCATTACATTGGAAAGAAAAATTAAGCAGATATCTAACTAAACTCTAAGGTACTAAGGACATTTCATCGCTATGACTCCAGGTCGCTCATTACTCCAGTTCATTCCCGTTGGTGTGTGTACGTAGGGTCATCATCCGACTTACCTGAAACACATACAACAATAGCGCAGGGTGAACGATAACACTCAGTAGAACTTAATATCTCATGTAAACAGGCATACTTTAAGTGATTAATGTCTTACAAGATAGGACAACTAGAGAGAACTATCAAGTATAGTTGAGAGAGTGATAGCACACGATAGCAAGAGAATGATAGCACATTCAAAAGAATAATTGCAAAACTAGCATCATAGAGGATTGGCCATATAGTGAAAGAAAATGTAACGTCTGCACAAAGGTGCAATAGCACTTCCCTGGTCGAGCATCATGTCAACCCAGAGATCATAGTAAAATGATTGATTGATTGTCATAGATTAAATTGTGATTGTTATTAAATTGCGCTGGATGCATGTCGTGCACATCCTGATCATGTTACCCTCGCGAAGAAATGACACTCTTCGGGCGCTCTCCCCAGGACCAGACCGGGCTCTATTGCTTTGGCATATAGCACCATTTGTTATTTTAGACAATCAATTTAATGACCAAATAGAGTACCAAGAAGAGATGAGGGTAATAGACGAAATAGATGAGAGTATAGAGTGAAAGTGAACAGATGAGAGTAACGAGATAGTAGATGAGATAGGGGTATAATTGTAAAACAACGTTAAACATCGATAGTAACAGTTGCACAACACTAGGTCGGGTGCCGGCAGTCTGGTAGAAGTCACAACCGCCCACTGGCCGTGCTATGAACACAGACTAGACAGTCCGACGTGATCACAAGGTAAGAGAGAACACACTAAAGCCGTTTGGATCATGCTGATCCCTAACGGTGTCGAGGTTTTAAGGGTACAACCAGCTCGTCGGCTAAGGATGTGCGCCAAAGCTAAGAAGACTTACGGAGGCCTTGACAAGGAGTCCCTGGCCCAGTCGAGAGTATTCCCGATGAGAGGTGGTCAATGTCAAGAGAGTGTGTAGAAAACTAGGGTCCATCGTGCCTTGAGTGCTCGAAGGCCGAGGGAAACGGTAACGATGTATAAAATGTGCGAGTAAAACAAGACAAGTGTAATTATTTAAATAGGGAATTTAGTAATTTATTTCACTAAATTACCAGATACATTATTGAGTAATTTAATAGGGTTTAATGGCAACACGATTGTTAAGTGTGTGTAAGTGTAAGAAATCAAGAGAACATGTATAGTTGTGCATATTAATTAATTCCATGGAGATTTTATCCATTTACATTTAACAAGTCGAAATTAGTTATGACAATACTTAATTGGGGTTAATCAGGGCTTATATGTCATTAATAGCAGGGTTATAATGGTAATTCAGGGTTCTGGCCGCAACAGTCAGGTCGCGACGTCGGTTGCTGTCGCGTTAAGGTCGAGACGAGGGTGACCGATGCGTTGACTGGTCAGGTCGCGACGGGCCTAACCGTCGCGTTCAGGTCGCGACGGGTTGATCCGACATGATCGGGTGCCAACCGAGACACCGACGCGACGACGTGTGTGCGTGTCGCTACAGATCGGCGGCACGTCCAGGTCGGCCCGACCTGCTGAACAAGTCGCAACACAGGGTCCCGTCGCGTTAAGAACGCGACGCGATTTCCTGTCGCGACGAGGTTGAGAACGCGACCTATCGGGTCGTCACGTTCTCAGAGCCTCGGCCCGAAGTCTGGCAGATGGGCATGACCTTTTTAGATTTAGGTCTAAGCCACCTCACTTGACACAGTACACTTCAAAAATCCGGAACAAATCACATACACATCTAAAAATCATGAAATCAGTCTTAAATGAGTCTAGACATGTAGATCTACCATTTACCAGGAGTAATTTGAATACAAACATGATTAAGGCATGCTTTGATTACGTTACTTTTCGGTGACCTAATCTTACACATTCATGGATCAAAGATTTAATTGGCAATGAATACATGATAAAATTAGGGAAACTAGGGGCGTTTGAAAACCAATAACATGTAGTATTTATGAGAATATTCGCAAGGCATGGGATCATGTACATGCATAGATTGAAGACAATAATGTAGGTTCGGGTGCATGAGGATAACATGGATTCACAGAATTAATACACCCTCATGGATGAACAAAAAGTAACGAAACATAGGGCTTTTAGAGAGGATCATGTGGGCTACCTAGGGTTAAATTTACACGATTTGTGCTTGAGAGATTGCCAACCTTTTTGTGCAGTGATGGAAACCTAGGGTTTGGACGAAGAAGGTGACGAAAATCCCTTGCTCCAAGCTTCCTCCTCTCCTTCCTCTTCGTCCTCCAAAGCTCCAACCTATTAGTAGTTCTAGTGTTGCTAGGGCCGAAATTGGGGTTGTATTGGGTTGCTATAGAGTCCTTCTTTCTTAAAACTCCTATTTCCCTTCAAACTCTTAATTTCTATATTTATCCCCCAATTTCTGACCTTTATCTACCTAATAGGTTTGGAAAGAAGTCCAAATTCGTGGGCAAAGGTTTAGAATAGGATTAGGACTTTTTAAAGGATATTTATAACCCTTTTTAGTATTTATCTTACCCTTATTTAATTTATTTATTAATTAACTCCGAATTTCCACATTTATCTCCCCCTATTCTAGTATTTATCCCCTAATTGGCTTGGAGAGAGATCTAATTGCATGGTTAATGGGTTAGGATGGGTTAATGACTTCTTTTTAGGATAATTATGGGTTATTTAATGATTATCTTAACATTTTTTCATTTATTATTAATTTAAGTGTGAATTTAGCTTAATTAATTCCCATCCCAAGATGGGATCTTCTCATTTGGGCCCATCAATCCATGTTTGGACCCTTAGGATAACCCATTACTAGTTTAACTTAATGGATTTTAGTTTAATTATATTTATTCACCCTTTATTCTAATTTAAATCTATTTAACATATTTATTCAATTACTTTTCTTATTTAAATTTAATTTAATATTATTTATCCTGATATTTCTAACCTTTATCCACTAATTGGGCTCTTGCTCTTGGCCCAATACTTAAATATGGCTCAATAGTACAACTCATTTACTTAATAGGTCTTAATTATCTCTTTATTAAAGAATTTATTTATGGGCCAAGATTGTCTATTGGTCCAATTATCATAATGAACTATCAACCCATATTATTTAAAGTCTATTCGCATGTTTATTTTAATTTTTAATTCACTTTGGCTCATATAATAATGGGTTCTCCGACTTATTCCTCAATTACGACAACAAGTCGCATAAATTCCTAAACTAGGTCCAAATGATTTTTCTATGTCCAAACTCCTTGATGGGTCATTAGAGAATATCATTTAAAGTATGACTATTATTTTTACGTCATTTTTATATGAGTTTTTACGCATGCGATAATGATGCGTATCTTTTTTAACTAGTTTGAATTTATTAATTGATAAAATTTTAATTTATCTTTATTTTTGAATTAATAAAATTTTCGAAGTACTACAAGTGCAGTGAAATACACTCATGCAGTGACATGATAGGACCTTGTTTATCGTCTGGCATGCCTCTGCCTCACATGCCTTCTATTCTTCAGAGACGAACAAACCAACAATGACAGTATAGTCCCGACCACAATTCACAAACAAAGGAGACATCACTCTATCCCTTGCGTAAAGTCATGCAAATCTAGCATGCACCCCCATAACCAACTAGTGTGCTCCAATAAGAGAGAATATATACGGAAAATTTTAGACACATATTTAAAAAGGATTGACGGACAGGACGATAGACCCTGAGCTAGCACACTATGGGGTGGAGGGTCCCAACTCTTGATCTCTCTCTCCCTTTCCCTAATTCTGGCCAGTTTTTGACTTAAAGATTCTATTTTTAGGTAACTCTCAAACCCCCTGATTGTTTTTATTTGACATTTTCGTCCATCAATAAATTTAAGAGTTCATAGGGATGCGCCGATGAGAGTTCATTGATCATTTCTCGACCTCTATAACTAGTTATATTATTCTGGTCCCATTTAACATGGGACTGTTTAATTCTTATATATCCTGCTCAATTTTGAATATAACCTATTCATAAACAAAAATCTCCTTTGATATGATGAACAGATCCCTTACTACTATGGAAAATCTCTCCCCCCCATCCAATAGAGTACTCCATTGTTGTAAACGTGGTAACACATATTATACTTGCCTGTTCGAAAATCATCAAAACAGATTAACTTTGCGTGTGTGTTGTTGCAATGCAAAGTCACTTACTGCATCTATATAGTTTTGAAAGGAAATATATACATCCTCGTTATTTATAGTGTTCGAGTCGATGATAACGGAGATAAATTCATGTTAAAAGTTATTTTATTTTGGAGTGATTATATTAAGTAATCAGAGATAACTGAAATTATCTATAGATAGATAAAAGGTGATAATTCTATCACTCTCCACAAAAAAAAGAGGATAATTAGATAACTAGCTAGAGATAAAATGGGATAAGAAAAAAAAATATGCCAAAGTGAAATTAGATAAATTAATAATTAATTTATATAAGGATATATAGACGATCTATGCATAAATTATCCAAAAGCAACAGAGAGGCCCAGCTTCTGTTGCCTTCTGCCATCTCTCGCGTGGTCGGTCGCCCTTGGAGTTGCAACACGAAACAAGGCAACGGCAACACGTCCCCTGGCCTCGACTGTTCACCCACAAACCAACCAACACCCCAGACACGCACAGCATCCGACTCGAAAGCAAAGCCTCTGCTGACAACCGACGCCCATTTCTTTCTTTATTCGTGGAAAGGAACATAAAGAAAAGCCCTTCTCTTTCTCAGACAACTGTTAAGAGGAGCTCATATTTTAGTCGCCAACCTCGTGGCGTACCTTACCCACTCTGCTGTAGACTTGGCCGCAAGTGTGCCGGCATCACCTCCGGCCCCTCACCCCTCGTGGCCGCACGAGAGAACGGGGCCGAGAACAGCTGCAGCCGACGGGGCGTGGCCTGCCCATATCATGTCGAGGCTGACGGCCAACTCAGGCGAGGCAGAGCACCCCCTCCCGGTCGTGGCGAGCAAGAAAGAAAAAGGGAGAAAAGAGAAGAAGCAGATAAAGGTGGCGATGCAAATAGCTTAATAATGCAGAGAGAGAGAGAGAGAGAGAGAGAGAGCGAGGATTTTAGGCCTTCTGGGGCGACATGATTAGCGGCAGTGCTCGTTCCCTGCGACCGTCTGCTTTCGTGCCAACTCATGTCCTCAGATCTTACAGCTCACTCACAGCCCACCCCCCACCAGCAGCGGAAGAGGAGGTAGGGGTGCCTGCCCGGTCCTCTCTTCCCTTCGTGCTAGCCAGTCAAACCTTACAAACTGACCACCAACATGTCAGTTTATCTCTCTCTCTCTCTCTCTCTCTCTCTGGGTGTGGTGCTATACAGTTGTCCACGTTAAAAACCACCGTGGGGAAGTTTAAAAAACGGGAGCAAATTGATTCCCCTGCATGTGGCCTACTCGATCTCGCGTTCTCGAGTCTGCTCATTGTGATTTGTGGACGCGTACGTACGGTGTTGTGGACCGTGTGCGCCATATGAGCTCGAGGATGGTGGCGTCGAGGCAGGCGCTGCGTCATGATCCATACCTCGTTGTTCTTAGTCTGCATCCTTCAGCTTCGCCTCTGATTTCTCTCGTTTGCTTCCATGGAGCTCCGAATCCCAAAAGTTTCCGTCGGCCTGTTCGGCGTTTTCTTCTTCGAGAGAATCAGGAGTTTATGCTTATCTAACACCATGTACAGCTGAGGTCTAGCAATTAGTTTTTCTCTCCCTTGTCATAGAATTTGGTGGACTAATTGAACAAATTGACCTCCAGATTTCTGGGTCCTTCTGGATATGTTCTTCGACAACCCATTACGGTAGTGATCAGTTAATCTTTCAAAGACTAACGGGTAGTTGCATGCCGATTCCAGTGGATTTCCTTCCCAAGGAGAAAGGTGCAGAGCTAGCATGGCACTTGTAGATGCCCAAGCGGCTGCATGAACAGGAAAACCGAACACAGTTTACCCAGGGAAGTCTGTGAAAGGGGGAAGACTGTTGGCTCCCGGCCAGGCCTGCACCCAACCAGCCAAAGTTAGCAAAACCATAGCGTAAACAAAAAGCAATAGTGTGAATTAATGATGTGAAACGTACTGCAAAGGCTGTCATTTGCACTGTAACTGGTTACTACTTACTACCACTGTACCACATGCAGTATCATGCCCCTCGTATCTTATGCGAAGATTAGACTGGAGCTAAGTAACACCGGAATTCCTGGCATAATTATATATGTAATTAACTATAGTATCCTATTACCCCCAGCTGCCAACCTCAAACTCCACAGTATCTGGTCACAGGCCAGGCCGTCTGATGGGCACAGATTCCTGTCCAGATTCCAATTTGTTTCACTTTGGCTAATAAAACGACAGTACTGGAAGCCTTGTAACTTGGAACATCTCTACCCTGATATGTATACTTTTTGATAAGATATGAGATTCGAACTAAAGAAAACCATGATGGAAGGGCCTGCAGGCGATGATAGTGGTAATAGTAATGAAACGGGAGACAGTTAAGAGAACAGAAAGGCACCCCGAAGCACGTTGTGCCGCCATGTGTGTGTGTATGAGAGAGAGAGAGAGCTTAGCTGTCTCTGCCTGTCGGTCTTTCTCCACAACCCCCACCTCCTCTCTCTGCCCTAAAAAACACGTATTTTTTCACATACATATGTTTATTTAATTCCTTGGGGGGAGAATACTTCCTATCGCGTTATATATTCTCCCGTTGGCCTGAGAGCTCATTCCTCTGCAAAGCCGGCCTTTTCCCATCTCAGATCCCGTCCTCTGGTGCTTCCCATCTCCCCAGCCTTCACCAGCCTGCTACCCATCAATACCTTGACCTCACCGCCGGCCCCAAGTGCAGAGAGACGCAGAGGGATCGAGCTGCGCAGCAGAGAGAAGGGAGGGGCGATCGATCACAGAGGGATGGTGGCGAACATGGGGCAGCAGTTCGGGGACACGACGCTGACGAAGGTGTTCGTGGGGGGGCTGGCGTGGGAGACGCAGAAGGAGACGCTGCGGGAGCACTTCGACAAGTACGGGGAAATCCTGGAGGCCGTCATCATCTTCGACAAAGCCACCGGCAGGTCCAAGGGCTACGGATTCGTAAGTTAATTTCTCGCCGGCCTGTTCTTTCTCTGAGATCAGAGCAGGATGCTCGAACACTACTGTACCTCCATGGCTCCTCTGACACGACGCCACACTCTGGATGGAACTGCGATCTATGCGCGCAGGTAACGTTCAAGGAGGCCGAAGCGGCGAAGAAGGCCTGCGAAGACGCTACTCCCCTCATCAATGGTCGGCGCGCCAACTGCAACCTCGCCTCGCTCGGGGCGCGCCGCCTCAGGGTCTCTCCCACCGCCGCACCTGCCCAGCACCAGCCCGGTACGCTTTTCCCTCTCATAAGAGCCCCTCTCCTCCTCTCCACTCCTCTCTTCTTCTTCTTCAGTAGGATATAACCGGGAGGCTCACTGCCCACCGTAACATGACTGCTGCTTTCGCGCAGGTATCGCCGTCCCGGCGTCGAGGGTGGTGACAACTCCGCCGCCACCGCCGGCGAGCGCCGGCGGTCCAATGTACTACCCCTACGGAGCGCCGCAACCGTCCCCGTTCCAGCACCCCTACCACGGCGCCGTCCCCTTCTACGTCGCTTACGGGTACGTACCCCATCCGCAGACTAAAAATCCCGTCACGTCCACTGCCCTAGATTCTCGCACTCCCCACATGGGATGGGAGCTAGCTGTCCAAAGCCAGACCGGGGAAAGCGGGCCCCACCGGCCTGTTTTTACTATCAATAACAGTAATTTTTCCCACGGTTGGGATCGTAGGGGCGTAGGCGTAGCATCCAACGCCACCGACCAACCGCACGGCTGTCCGATATCCCAGTTGTACTCATAAAGATCTTCCCATGTGAGGTGCTTTTTTGGGGGCAGGCAACTCGCTGCTGGGGTATCATCCCCTTCAAATGGCGCCCATTTTTATTGTCTTTTGACTGGCCGCTGGCCAGGGATAAGCCAGGCATTTGCCTGCCACCTGGTCTTCTCCTGTAAATGATATTAATATTATGGGAAAAAAATAAAATCCACGGACATGTCAGGGTTTCCATCTAGTTTGCAACATTCAGGAAAGGTTTAGAGATGTGATCGGAGTGGGTGACTAGTTTAGAATGTGATGAATTGTTTGAAGAACTTCTTGTGTCTTCTTGGGAGGTGTAACAAAGTGGTTTCTCTGATGCCTGACTATGTAGTGGATAATTAATGAGAATTGATTGACTTACTTGTTCTCTATCCTTGTGCATCTTCTCATCAGGTACACACCCTCCTACCTGACAGATGTGGGCTACAGCAGGGTAACTCCCACACCTGTGCATCTCTCTTCATTGTTTTGTGTATATATATATATATGTATGAGTTATATGTATCATCGTGGGGTTGGGTAACATGGGTTTTTGGCTGTGGCAGCAGAAGGTGAGCCACGGTGCAGGAGGAGGGGCCTACATCGCGGGGCAGTTCCCGCCGGCATCATACCCGGCGCAGGCGGGGCTGGTGTCCCCCAACGGGCTGCTGCCCGTCTACCCGTATTACCAGTGGCATCAGCAGTCTCAGGCCGTGGGAGTACACCCGCATGTCTTCGCGCCGGCCACGGCCGGGCCCGTCACCACAATCCCCACCATCGTCTCCAAGCCTGCTCCCGCCATGCCCCCCACCGCTGGTAAGCTTTAGGAGTTTGTCTATATACGCGGCCTGAAAGGGGCACAGGCCTCTCCTTTCTGGGCATTATTCTCTTTGGTCACCTGATGGAAAGATGTACAGTCCGTTTGGCAGTGGAGCAGGTCACCGGCTGCAGCTGATCGAACACCTCCTCTGATGATCATGGAGGTCCGCCTGGATGGCCTCCGTCAGGGAACAGGAAGCAGGAACTGGATCGAAGATTCATGTGGGAGGGTGTACGTGGGGGGTGGTACCTGTTTCTCACTAAGGCCGGCCGGGTTCATTTATTTGTCTAACCTGCATCACATCGGATGCAAATTATTGTAATGTTGGGAATGGGGGGGGGGGGGGGGGGGAAGTCCTGTCTGTTTACCAGCTTATTTTTTATGGGTAAACTTCTAATGGCTTCTGTCAAATTCTTGCGCTGGATCGCGCGTGCATGCACGTCTCGATCGGTATACGCAGCACCCCCACGTTCCGCTCTCCCATGAACCCATGCATCCCGCATCTGCTCATTCTTTTTCTACTGACTCGCCAGCTGATCATTAAGCTTGCATGTTTCCTTCAGAGCAAGCTGCAGTTTGGTTTTTATCGGGAGATGCATGTATGACAGATAACATGGAAATGGCTGTTTTTATAAAGTCTGAAAAGACTTTGTTTGTGCTGTCAAACAGCAAAGAACAGGACGTACGTGCTCTTCATGAACAATCTAACATCTGTTCCATATAGGTGTCCAGCTGTGAGCTCTCACCTCCCACCCACCACCCATGGACAGATATCTCACTGGAGCTTGTAACTCACATTTATGTCTTATCCCTTTTCGACGAAGGATTAGAGATGATTGTACCATTACTATCTCCGTTCGAGGTTAGCCGTACGGAACAAGAACATAGATAAATAAAGCAAGTAGCAATATAGTCGGATGATTGTGTGTCGTACCTCAGCACCCTATGTAGGAACTTGGGTGGTCACTTGGGATCCTCCCAGTATATATTGCTAATTAATGATCCCTTTAGGTATTGTTTGGCATACATCTTATTTGGAAAGACTTCGAACCTTATGCTCAACTCGCGTACGTACTTACAATTGACAATATATATAGGATTTAGATAAAGCTACGTAATCTTCTGGTTTTTTTTTCTAATTATTAACCAAAGGTTTCAAACTGCATCTTTAATTCTGAGATTTAGATAACAACAGGGCTCACTATAGGAAAGGCTCTAACTTACGCAACAACTTAAAAATCGTTACAACCAGTTGTTATAGACAATATATATAGACAGATTCTAGCTAGGAATGATTTGCAGAACACGCATCTTTATTGCTATATTTTTAGATTTAGCTAAAACATTTGTAGATATGTACACCATTTGTTTGAATACAAAGATTAAATCCAGAGAGTTAAAATCTCCCCCCATCTCAACAAAGTCTACAAAGTTTAAATTCACGTGAACCTCAATATATCTCGAATTTATATCAATCTTACCCTAGTTTTGTGCCGAAATTCTTATTCCCAAGGCATTATACGTGCTTCTTTATTAAGTTGGATTTAAGGATAAGAGTTCAAGACATCCATATATAGGAAAATCTTCAAATTAAAGTAACAAAGTTTACACCAAAAGAAAGCTCTAATTCGCATAGTTATAACTTTGCTGACATCTTAGATCATGCAAAGAGCAAATAAACACAAAACCAGATCGACTCAACATCAATCTTTAACTATAGTCTATAGCGAACTATCCGATGGATAACAATTAATGACCAATTATTATTATTATCTCCCGTGCACTTGCGTAGCACTCGGTAGAGACAGACACCAACCAATGTGCGTGCCCTGAACAGCACATAAGGTCTGAGAAAAGGAAAATAATTTAGTAACATCATTTGATGACACATTAAAATAACATATCAATCAAAGTGCATTACAATCTCATCATTTATGAAGTGTTTTTTATTTTTTATTTATTTCAGTTGTTGATGTGACACAATTTTAATGATGATATTACCAAATGATGTTATCCAATGACGTTACAAAATTGTTTCTGGCAAAAAAAACGACCAAACCTACAAAAGAAACCAATCACGAAAGAGTTAACAACATGAAACATGATAAAAAAGACCACAAATATTAGAAACAAGGTGCACAAATTAAATCCAATAGACAACTCATAGCATGGTCATGAACAGATAAAAGCCAACCAGGCCTGACCCGCCAGAATCTCCTCTCATTTAATGGTATCAAATTCCTCTGACCCCATCAGTACGTACACCAATTCTGATTATCCCCTCTCATATGCATGCACACTCCATGCCCTAGTAGAGGCATGTCCCCACGGACGGATCTAGTTTAGGTCCAGTGGAGTCACGTGATTTTATTAAAATTTTAAAATCTTGTTGAGGAGTTTAAATTTTTTTATTAAATTAATTTTGATTGAATTTTTTTTTAAAGAGAGTGATCTAATTGAACTACAAAAAAGCCTATAAATACATCTTAATTTTTAAAACGACTCTACTTAATAAAATTTTTACATCCATCACTATATATCCTTTCCAAAGCATCATCTTGGTTGTAGCTCACAATCATGGTCCGCACCTATATCCCTGTCTCACATTTGTCTGTGATCAGATTACGGTCTATAGACATATATAGTTGGCTCATCAGTCCCTAATGGACTCGATGCAAGCCGACCGAACTGTAATGGTACATGCGATTCGCTCTGGTAGGATACCAATCCAATACAGTACCAGATCCGAACAGCACCGAACTACCACGATTTGGATCCATTTATGTAAAAATACTTTGTTGCTTCGCCCCCACCCCCACTCAAAGCAATCGAAGCCCTCGACACTACTGTGTGCAACCGTCGATGAGAGCCTCCCCCATTCGGCCACATCTCTCCCCTTTGTTTTATTTTTGTTCATTTTCTTGGAGATTTTTGCTATTAATTGGTTTACATCTATTTGGGGTGTTTTTAAGGTTGATTTCAGTTGGTTTTAGCTTCTCCAAAGTAAGATCCGAACCGTAAATCTAGATTTTTTAATTTATTTTTTGTGTTAGTTTAAAACATGGGATTAATGTAGAAACTTGTTGCAAAGAGTTAAAAATCATTTGCAACAAGTTTTTTTCATAGATCTACGATAGTTTAAGGTATAACCATTTGCAATAAGCATTTTCCAAGATCTAGGGTAGTTTAAGGTAGATCTAGACTAGGGTTTGAATAAATTTGAATTAAAAAAATTAATTTAAATATTTTATAATAATCTTAGAATTATTATAATATTGTAGATATATTATAAGAACTTAGATGTACTATTTCCATCAATCACAGTGCATAAATTTGAAATTTAATTATTTGTAAAATGTTAAATTTCATTTAAATATTTATGTGGACGTGATTCCCCATTCGGGTCTGGGCCGAACGGGCTTCCACTAGGAAGATGGAGAAGACAGTTGTCGGTGCAAACGATGGCCTGCAAAACCCAGAACGGATCAGGGGGGTCCGGTTGAAGAACCGGGGGAAACCCTCTGATGTCAAAGTCAGATTTGACTGTCAAGAAAAGCTAGAAAGGAAGGTTCGCAGGTGTGTGCTTCGCGCGTGGGCGAGTGCAGGTGTCGAAGGTTGCGTACCTTTGCAGGGGTATTACCTGTGCCTTTTATAGGCGAAGGGGATGAAAGGTCTGATTGCTATCCGCTCCAATGATGACAGGAGGGGCGCGTCAGTTCAGGTTCCTAGACGAGGAGTTGTCCGTTGAGACACCTGTTGGGATCCTTTAGTTAATGCCTTTGGACATGGGACGCGTGTCGCGCCGTTAGATTTACTGTCCTTAGGAGGGGAACGGCCTCGCAATAGGCCTTTGGCCAAGAGGAGTACCAGACAGAGTCCTGCTCGGTGACTGGCTGGGCTGCTCGGTGCCTGGTGCTTGGATGCGCAGTGGTGCTTGATGAGGGTCACAACGGTCCAAGCACGATTTGTTCGGAAAACCAAATCCAGATCAAACATGTTGTGGGGTGCTCAGGGGTTTGCCCTTGAGGGCCCTCGGAAGCCTTGGTGGCCGAAGCGTGCTTGGAAGCATTGAGCTGCACCTGAGGACACGTGGCTCAATGACTGAAGCCCAGACACCTTACTGGGTCATGATGGGCCGTGATGGACTCACATGCCTAGGGGGCTAAAATAGCCTCCACAATTTATATTAAGTATTTAATAGGTTGGTAGACTTAAGTGATGTGGTTTAAAATATTATACAGGTTGTTAGAATTCATGTACAAATTTTGCAATAAATTGATGTATGTTTTATAATTTATGCAAAATTTAGAATTAAAATTTTGATGATGTATTTGTAACACTTCATAAATGCTATGAACTTAAATGTTGCAAATACTATGACAGTTACATTTCAATTGTTCAATGTTATAGATGACTCTATAGAAAACACATGGATGGCATACAATGGCGGCATGGTAGGACGTTGGAGGGTAAAATACACTGGTGGCATTGTAATTATTACAACATAGAGTATCACAGGGAGGTGTGTAGCAACCCAGGATCAGAGACTCACTAAAGACCCGAATCCTAATCCACCACCCTTGAGGCACTTGAGGCCCATACAAGTAAATTTACATTCTAGAGAGGTAAACAAACAACTAAAACAACCACAATAGGAAATTAATTTACATCACATGCTTTATACAGAGTCCCATTTCATAGTACATGGGAAAGGAAGGTACATATCCTTATAGGGCAAACCCTGGGAAAAGTTGTAGTAACCCGAAATTTATGAGTAAGTATATATAGTTATAAAGGTGTCAAGGACAAACATATTTACAATTTCTCAGAATTGAGGTTAAGAAACTCAAATAAAGATGAAGATGATGACTAAAATGTAATAACAGAGGATGACTAAAATGTAATAACACCAAGTTACTTAACACGTAAGAATTGATTGTGACGGTGAAAAGTCGACCTAAACCAGTGACCTTTGGCAAATGGTTTGGCCAATTTTAACCTTTGGTAAATAAGAATTACCACCTCAAAAATTATATTTTACACTTAGAAATTGTGTCTTCCATCTTAGAAATTGTGTTGGCTACTAAGCAACTCTGGAGCCGATTTCAACCGACCTTAATTACTTAGTGAGCATCTATATACACCCCAAGAGATCTCCCTTTTCTCTCTACTTGCATGGGTGTGCAAATATTCAAGCAATATGGGGACTGAAGAGACGTGATTTAAGTGTGCCTCTCAAGAGGTATTGTCTCCATGCTTGAGGTTTTGTCTTTTAAAAGGGCCCTCTTGGGAGAAGAGGTGAGGCTCTTGCTGATAAGCACACACTTGTTCTCACTATCTTTCAATGTGGGACTAAAGAATACCTCTACACAGCCCCCAGTGAGGATAAGGGTGTGCGGGTCTCATGAAGATGAGACGCTCGGGTAGGGCGCATGACCTCTCATTCATTCCCACAGACGGTGCCAAAAGTGTGGAGGCATTTGCTTACTTGGGCCGGAGCCTGGTGGGCCTACACTTGAAGGAAAAAGGGAGAACACTGATGGCGGACGAAGATCCTGCAAAACCAGGAACAATCTGGGGGGCCCGGTGAAGACCGGGGAAAACCCTCCAATGCCTAAGTCAGTGAGAGGCTTGAAAGCCATGGAGTTTTCGTGTGTAAGCGTGTGAGAGACTGTACCTGTGTATGGCACTATACCTATGCCGATCATGCCTGAAAGGGCGCGTCGGTTGGTGCGCACCACGGGAGGTTACACACCTGCACGCCCGTTGGAGTGCTTGGCAGTTAATGCACTTTTGGATCGTGGGGCGCGTGGCCCACGGCAGTTACAACTGCCGCGAGGATGTGAAGGGCTGCTCGGAAGCCTTTGGCGGAGGTCACCGAGCAGGTAGCCCGTAAGGGAGGTTGAACCCGCTGTTCGGTAACCGCCACGGCTGTTCGGTGCGTTGGAACCAGCAGCCTGCTCGGTAGGCGAAGTCCTGCTCCGGACAAGTCGTGGACACCTGGCCTCTTGCTCAGGGGGCGGAGGCCCATTTCGAATCAGCGGAGTTGTTCGGAGACATGCCGCTGGGGGGCTTGGTGAAGCTCGATTACGGGGGTCACGCTTTGAAGGCCCCTAATTGGTCCTTATAAGGACGTGGCGCCCAGAAGAAGAGCCACGTCTAGTGACGGGACCTTAGAGTGTCGTAATGGGCCATGATGGACCTAGGTGGCCAAGTTTGGCCACTACAGGGACGAAAGGAGAAGATCTTCTAGCCTTCAAGCTCTTGAGTTTATTTTTCAGGTTAAGGTAGATACCTTTATGTAAGTTTAACCATGTGTACTTTATTTTTTTATTTCAGATTACTATTGCAGTATTGCTACTCCATAAGGCTTCTTGATATGCATGGCTTACCATTGAATATACTTGTTTCTAGGCCATGTTCACATGCCCTTATCCAGCTATAGTTTAGAGTTGCCTTGAACTCCATCACCATATATCTCTTACTTGATTCTTTTTTCTTGAAATTTTAATGAGTTAGACATAGAGAAATAAGGGTCTACAAGGTAATGGGTTTAGGTACATAGCACTACATGCATGATAATTCAACCTTGTTTAATCATGTTGTATGTTTAGGTCTTGCCTTGAATAGTGCATATTTGTTAGAGTACTGCCGTCAAAAAGTTTATTGATATAACACCTTGCCGTCAAGTCTTCCTGACAATAGGAGAGGCTACTGTCAAGCTTGGCTAATGGTGGGATAAAATCATGTGTTTAGCTGGGGTTCCATGAATCCCGCATGATCAGTTCATAGAACCTTAGTTTAGTCTTAGCTAGAGTCTTTTAGGATTGAGTCTCATCATTAGTAAGTCAAGAATTGATTCCAAAGTAGTATAGAATCGACTCCCAGAATAGAATCGACTCCCAACATAGAATCGACTCTCATTTATTCATCGACTCCCAATTATAAATTGACTTTGATACCTGAAGAATTGATTCTCAACTACTTTATATCAACTCTAACCTATTTTAAGAAATCAACTCCTAGTTATAAATTGACTTTCAAACCTAAAGAATCGATTCTCACTTGTTTTATAAATGGACTCTAACCTATTTTAAGAAATTGACTCACAACCTTAATAAATTGACTCTTTATGTAAGGAATCGACTCTCAGTTAAAGATTTATTGGCTCTTAATCTTTTAAACCTTAAACTCTTACTTTTTCATTGATTATTCTTAATTAATTCTCTATCTTTTTTTAGCACACCTAAAGCTATTCTTGTAAGTTTTGTACTATACTATCTCTTGAAGTTACTTATTGACGTAAACTCTAAACTAATCTTTGGAATTCTTGGCCATATGTATAAATTGTCAAAGAAGTATATGCATGGGATCTTAGATCCACTTGGACTAGTGCTTGTGCCATGACGTCCAATCTAGTCTTCGAAGGAGCACCCAAAAACTCTCATTGGCTAGTTAGAGAGTGAATAATTAGGTGTTTAGGCATGACAATTCTACATGACTGATTGATTTTTAGATTGACTACATGACTGATTGATCGTTATATGTTGTTGGAAATGGAGGTTATTGGACAGTCTACTAAATTATTCATACTTGTACAAGATTGCTACAAAGTTACTTGCTCTTGCTTGCCTGAATTCTCAGTTCTGAAAATACTTATTCTTGATTGATTATTTCTGACCGCAATAGTTGTCCCTCTCTCTGTTACGATTAATTCATCCAGTGAGCATCTAATTTAGCTTGTCTAAGAGGGTTAATCCTACTATGCATTTTATGCTCTTCTTGGATTTCTAATTATTTTTCATATAATCCCTTAGACTAGGGAATTGACTGGGAATGGGATGAAAGCTAGCCCTGCCATCCTATCACCAAAAAACTCCAAGTTCTTTGATAATCTTTTTATTTAATTATTGTTGGTCTCTCCCCATTATGCGAGGTGTAAACTTTTTGTATCTAGCTTGTAATATACTTAATTAGTGTAAGTTTTTTGTAAGTATTTAAGAATAAAGAGTACATGTGAAATTTCCTCTAAAGTACACACTAAATTTTTCTATCATCCCTCCATGATTCTGCCATTGGGACATGACAAAAGTATAGAAAAAGTTTGCTAGTGAGCATCACCGCACTATAGGATATCTTCGAGAAGAGTGCTCTGCTCGTGAACCCTCACCTACGAAAGCAAGGAATGAGCCTCATGAAGTCATAGGCTCAATAAAGATCGTATGATTCCACCACTTAGTCAAATAGTGCCAAATCCACAATATACATATGTCAAAGCAAGAAATATCTACTAAGCAGTAAACATGCAAGAATTGCTAACAAGAAAGTAGTAAAGTAAGGCACACTGTCAAGCGCATAAAAATCACCAATCATTAACAAACCTCAACCACTAGTCTCACAGTCAGGGCGCCTACTAAAGTCTCAACTCCTAGCTATTCTGAACACGTTTGTTGACCCTGCCGCATTCTCAAATTGAGCCTGTTGACACCTAGTGCTCATGCAACTGACAGCGCTAACCAACCACCTCAAAGATGCGGTTGGGTGGACGACCACACTCCTAGCCATGCAAATTTTCACTTGCGCTCAATGTCAGAAAGTGATAGTGGATAGGAGTAGTCAAGATTGCGGTCTACTGACCAACCACAATTAGAAAAGGACAATTTTCATAATGTGTAGCCCTGACGAACTACATTCAGAATGCGTCCAATTAGGCTATTGCATTCATGTCTCAATGAAAACATGACAACTTCAAGAATTTCAATTCCAAAAAGGGTTATGCTACAACCCAATCCCGATCCAACACCCCAAACCTAATACACATGATCCAAAAAGTATGGGATGTCACAAGGTGTCTCCCAATTGAAAAAATATTTGGCAGGAAGTGCAAGTACTAGTTATAGCAAGATGCTTGGTTGTAAGTGTCCCATATAAGGTGAAAGATGGAATGACCAACTCTTAAGAAAGGTGATGAGACAGAAGAAGTTGTAGAATATTCAAGACAGTGGACCAGAGTAAGGAGGGTTTGATGACTAGGAGGACTTCTCATCTCAAGACCCCAATGTTCATGTTATAGTGTAAGATCCATATGAGTAGGATTATTAAAGGGCTCTGCGTGAGAGTGGGCCCAGGGCATGGGCAAGGGGAGATTTAGAAGCACCTCTCCGTGATGAAGCGAATATATTAAGGAGTGGTACAACTCCCAAATGTAGCTCTACTTCAGAAGTAGAGGGACATGGCCTTCATTGTTGCTTCACTAGTTCTTACTTCTTAACCTCCCAAGCATGGAGGAAGATAAGGAGCACTGTGCAGATGTGCAGGAGATCGACCAACATGTCTTCTTTGAGGGAGAAAGTTCGCAGATTAGAATTAAAGATGCTTACCAAAACAAAGGGCTCGGGTGGAAGTTGGGAAGGGCTATTGTGAAGTTTTAGAATCACATTGGATTGATATTGAGTACTACAAATAACTTTTATTGTAAGATCATATTCTAGGAGGCACAGCCCTTTGGGAAGCATATCCAGCCTCCTATTACAAAGAAATTGGTTGGTGTATACCTCGATGTAGAGGTGCACGAATTGAAGAGGCACTGGAGCACAATTATGGCAAAAGTGCACCAAAGTTAAGGGACACTGTTAAGGAATTGTAACACTTTTGTCTTGATATACATCATGTTAAGGAATAAATTGTCTCACAAGAGATTGGACAATTTATTATCACTACAATATGAGGTTGAGTCTTAAAACATGTGCAGATGGACGCATTAGAGGAGGAGGGGGATTATGATCCCACATATATTACTCCATGGTAGCATAGATTGCCAAGGGAAATAAGGCTGAACTTGACAAGGTTCCCAATGATTCAAGAGGTCTACCAGTTTCCAACACTTTTTTTGTTTCTTTTACTGATAGGCACAATATAGGACTAGGGATGCCCAATAGGCAAATCTAATCCCAACTACTCGAGGGGATAATGAGGTGGGTCTATATGATAAGACTATTATGGGGAGCACCACCACATATGACATAAGTCTGCCGCTATACATGAAGGTGATGATGCCACATTTGAGAAATTATCCTCACACCCACCCCTGGCACCCCCCATCACAAATAAGGGATATCAGTAGAGTCAAATTGAGGTCATCTTGATCTCAAGTGGTTACAGCCATACCCATCCAACAAGAACCTTAACATAAGGAAGTACGCTTTGATGATCAATCTCTTAATTAAGTGAGGCCTTTTGAAGTGCTGTCAGCTCAACATGCCTAGAGCCGCACAACGTTGTATTTGAAGTTAGTGTATTTAGTAGTTACAGATGTGTGTTAACTTGTATCCAATGACACACTTTCTTCGTAGACATCTAGAGGGTGGCCAGCCCCTCCGACACAAAAGCATAGAAAAGATGTTGTAGAGAAATCTCCTTTGAGAAAATTGGGGTGGCCAACTACTTTATTCACCTCTGGGAAGTAGAAGAAGATGGTGCCAGAAGATTTATTAGGCATTGCACATGCAAAGACAATTGATGAGCATGATGATGTAACTTTTTCTCCATTTGATCCATTACAGTGCAAGAGTACTAGAGACAATTCTTCAAGGTGTACAGTTGATAGATCTTCTCCAAGTGGTTGTCGTGGCGGTGATAGGAAAAACAATGTTGGAGATAGTGGTGGTGAATGAGGGGCCATTTCACTAATGAGAAGGACTTCACGCATGCCACCTAGGATAGCAAAGATCATGGTGTGCCATCCATGTCACAGAGGCAATACAAATAAGATAAATAGAGATGAAGGAGTTATGTGGAAGATAGTAGTGGCTACTAGGGCATGTTATCTAATTTTGAGATATTGAACACATAGGAGAGCTCCTCGTCTTTTAAGATATCTCTCCTTGGGCTACAATAGTATAAATCCACAGGCACATGGCTATGGGTATGTGAAGAGACGTGATTTAAGTGTACCTCTCAAGAGGTATTGTCCCCATGCTTAGGGTTTTATCCTTTAAAAGGGCCCTCTTAGGAGAAGAGGTGAGGCTCTTGCTGATAAGCACACACTTGTTCTCACTATCTTTTAATGTGGGACTAAAGAATACCTCTACACAGCCCCTCCAGTGAGGATAAGGGTGTGCGGGTCTCATAAACATGAGACACTCGGGTAGGGCACATGGCTTCTCGTTTGTTCCCACAGACAGCGTCAAATGTGGTGATCGTTTCCCTGTTTGGGCCTTAGCCAAACGGGCCTCCACTGAAGAAGGTGAGGAAGACGATCGCCGGTAGCAGACAGAAGCCTACGAACACCAGAAAAGGATCAGGGGGCCCGGTTGGAGAACCGGGGAGAATCCTCCGATGCCTAAGTCAGTGGACTGTAAAGAGGCTTGAGGGAAGAAGGTTCAGTAGCGTGTGTGTTGCACTGTGCGCGCGTAAGAGTGCGTACCTTGGCATGGAAGTCGCATGTACCTTTTATAAGCCCCGGCCCTGGGGGAGATGAGCTTTAATGGGCTCCTGAAGGGATGCGCCGGTTGGCGCATTTAACGGAGGGTCATACGTTGAGGCGTCCGTTGAGGACCTTTGCAGTTAAGGCTCCCTAGAACGTGGGGCGAGTGACATGCAACGGTTGTAACCGTTACAAGGAGACGAAGAGCTGCTTGGAGGCTCCTCGGCAGAGGATACCGAGCAGGTAACCTGTTCAGTATAGGCTAGACCTGGTGCTCGTTGACTGCTCCTGTTCGGTAGGTAGCGTCTAGACCGAACAGGATGAGGGGTGTCCGGAGACCGCCCTCAGAACCCTGAAGGCGCTCAGGCGGGGAGACTGTGTTCGGGATCTTCGAGCTGTTCCTGAAGACACGTGTTGTGCTGCCAGGGGGCCACGCCTATCTACAGGATAGTAATGGGCCATGATGGGCCTAGGTGGCTAGAAATAGCCACCACACTTGCCCCCCTCTCTCTCATGTGTACTCAGTGTCCAGAGTGCCTTGAGAGAGGAGGTCTACCCGATTGTCTCTTCGCATTAAATGCGATGCTGACTTTGGCCTCGCGAACGGTCATCTTGGGTGACGATGTTTGGAGTTCTTTTCGGAGTCGGAGAAGGTCATTATCACAAAGGTGGTGTGTCGCCCTGGGGGGGCGCGACGGCGGGTTCAAATCGAACTGCCACTTTTTGCCCCAAGAGATATTGTCCCCATGCTTGGGGTTTTGTCCTTTAAAAGGGCCCTCTTGGGAGAAGAGGTGAAGCTCTTGCTGATAAGCACACACTTGTTCTCACTATCTTTCAATGTGGGACTAAAGAATACCTCTACAGTATGGTTACGATAATGGATATGGTTATCCCTATGATGGTGCATAGATGCAGCATGGTTCCACTCAATTGCTTGAGCCTAATGCAGTGCATCATGCATTAAGATAGTACAAGGAGTATCAACATAATGTAATGTATATACATTGTACATGTCATATGTTGATTATCTGCAATATGTAAGGATGACATATAACGTTAGATTAGTTGGAGATGAGAATTATATGATCCCATATGATCATTATGTACATATATATGACTTCGTGGATTCAGTAAGATACTTTTCAAATATAATGTATCTATTAATGTATGATTGTTTATTTTACATCACCAATTAATGTTAAATTTTAATGATATAGATGTTGTGTGATCGCCACCACCCCACTTGGGGGCATGGATACACAGTAGATGCTGAATGACGGATTCATTCCATGTATTGTGGACATTGTGTCACTGAGATCTACCTCTTCTCATAACATCTAGTCATTTTTGGTAGAGATTGCATATGCTCTTAGCTAGTTCCTCAGCACTCACAACCTCAATTCTATAGAGGTTTGTAGGATGGCACCTTTAGTGCGGAGAAGCATACTTCATCTATATCTAGAATCCCCCACCACCAATCCCCTCATCTTGTTCCTCTTTCTCGTCCAAAGCAACAACTATTGATGCCGTCAAACAATTCCTCATAGAGTTCAACAACCCACCTATTGTAATTCTTTTGCCTACTTTTGTTGACACCATTATAGTATTGTTCACAAACTCACGCCCACCTTACCCACTTGCGTGGATTTTGTGTTTGTGGTTAATAAACCACGGGAGAATGTTAACTTAGATTTATTTTCGTCTGACTTTGACTTAGGGCCTATTTGGTAACCCTTAATACATGTCTATTGTCTAAAATAGTCAGATATTACACTTTCAGATTGTTTGGTAAAATCTATTAATAGATATCTGAAAAACTGTCTTGCATCTTAAATTGCTTCTTAAAAAAAAGTGGGGCGAGGGCACTTTTTCTTCGCTGAGCTTCTCCGCCTCCCCCATCTGGATTGGCTCCTTCTTTTCCTGCACAGACAAAGAGAGATTTGTGGAGGAGGCGCTTCGAGGAAACCTGAGCAGAGGCGGCTATCACAACGAATCTACACTGCAGACCTCGATTGCTTGCGGCCTCTCTCAGGTTGGTGGTGCCTCCATGGTTAGGGTTGCAAATGAACCAATACACTCGACAAGTAGCTCAAAACACGGCTCGATAAAAATTCGACTCGGCTCGTTTATTAGATAAACGAGTCGAGCTTGAACAAAAATATAAACTTGATTCATAAACGAGTCGAGCTTGAACAGAGATATGCTCGACTCGAATACGTTCGCGAACAGCTCGTTCAGATACTCGATAATATGCTCGTTAAAATACTCGATTAGTTAGTCATTAATATACTCAAATTATATTAATTTTTTATTACAAATATGAAAATATTAATATTTATTTATTTTTAAAGAATTTTTATTAAGGTACAAAATACTTATGAATGCTAAAATGTAAAGATTAAATATGAGGGTGTAAATACATAATTTATGAAAGGAAGGGTTGTAAATGAACTAATACACTCGACAAGTAGTTTAAATTCGACTCAGATGTTACTCGAATTCAGCTCATTTAATAAGGTAAATGAGTCAAGCTCAAACAAAAATTTAAGCTCGTTTCATAAACGAGCTTAGTATGAGCAAATACTTACTCAGCTCTTTTAAGCTCGTAAACAAGTTCATTTAATTTTTTAATTATAAATATAGTTGTTAAATATTTTAAATATTATACTAAAATAATTAAAACAAGTAACTTATAAAGGATCTTGGGGTATGACTTTGAAATAAGATAAATTTAGGTCTTATAAACAATTATTTTTTTACTTGTAAATTGAATTGGACTTATATATACATATAATATAGATAGATATATATTTATATATATATAACTCGCAAATTTAATTGGACTCGTTAAGATACTCGTTAAGAGCTCGAACTCGAGAGTATTTAAACGAACCAAGCTTGAACAACCATTTTCAATACTCGAAAAAACTCGAGCTCAACTCGAACTCGATTAAAAATTAACGAACAGAGCTTGAGCAGCATGATGCTCGGCTCGACTCGACTCGTTTGCACCCCTATCCATGGTAACACTCCTCGGCAAACCCTCCCCCCGCGGCAGGGTAACATGGACAGCCCGGTCCTCGATCAAGCAATCGGATGCAGCCGCGAAGACTCTAGTGGAGCTGCATGTTTGAGAAAAGGCGAATCTGAGCCTCCACACCTCCAATCTCCTCCTCTTCCTCCTCCCCATCACCAGCACCTCCACCTGCCGCAGCAGAGGATTAGATCGTTGGGTGGCCAGTCTGAGCCTCTCCTCCGCCACTTTCTTCCTAGTGTTTTATGTTCTTCTTCAATATTTCTTTTAAACTTGGTGCATTCTATTTAGTTTCATAGATTTCTTATGAACATCTACCTCTTTTGATGGGAGATCCGGCAAGTATTTGTGTGATCTCGTTCTCAAACTCCTCATAGATCCACTATTCCCCTAGATTTTTCTCACTTTCTTATTTTAATTTGTAATCATACTCGACCTCACTTGTTTCATTGTTGATTGGATCTCTATTTTTCTCATTTCCCCCCTTCTAAATTTCTGAAGATTTGTGCATTTAGGTGTATTCAAGGTGGTTTCACTGTGTTTTTCCCAAGCCTTTTCATTCCACACAGACGATTTCTTTTGTTGCATATTTTTTCCAAAAGCGGTGCATTAACTCTATATTATCTGGCGTTGTTTGCAACAATGCCCATCATCTCCAGGGCGTAGAGTTCGCTGGATTTCTTCCTCTCCTTTCCCAGATTATGCTCCTATGATTTTAATATTGCTTGGAAAACTTGTTTTCCTTTTTGTCTAGCTTTTCTTTTTATTTGATGGAGTTTTTGTAAGGAAGAAAAAGCTTCATAAATTCTCCTAAAATATGATATTTTTGACAGATATGTTGGATTTCTTCGTTTTGCTCTCCTTGATCATGTTCTTGTATGGAAAACCTTCACCAATGCTCAAAAAATATAATATTTCAGACAAGTATATTTACTGTGTATAATTTTGTAATTAGGAAAAAGCTTCACAAATGTTCCAAAAGTATAATGTTTCTCACAGCTATGTTTGTTGTGTCGCTCGTCGGGGTGATAACTTTCAAGTTTCTATTGAAATAGATTAATTTAGATGTCTTTTAAATTGGTTATCAAACACCTCTTAATATAAGTCTTAATTTATTTAAGTACTTTTTATGTTTCAGATTTAGAGAATAGATAGAATTTAAGATTTCAGACTTAAGATTTAAGTGTTATCAAACACCACCTTAGACGATTTACATGGTGATTAAATTATTCCAAACTTGCATATGTGCATTTTGATCACATTTTAAAATCTAAGAATTATTATGTTTTCATTTTAAAATCGCCGAAATCCGGCCGGCGGCGGCGATCGCCGGAATCCGCCGCGCGGTTGCCGGATTCCGGCGATCGCCGGAAACCGGAAACCGCCGCCCGCCGGATTCTGGCGATCACCGGAAACCGCCACCGGCGATCGCCAGAATCCGCCGCGGTGGCCGGATTCCGACGATCGCCGGAAACCGTCGGCGGCGGTGATCACCGGAAACCGGCCGCCGGCGATCGCCGGAGGTCGGACCGCCGGAATCCCACGTCGGAAAAAAGATCTGAAAAATAAAAAGTGATTGTTCTTAGCTTAAAAATTAAGTGGTATTTCAGATTTAAGTGACTAAT
Organism: Colocasia esculenta; assembly: GCA_014218235.1. Classification (NCBI taxonomy): domain Eukaryota; kingdom Viridiplantae; phylum Streptophyta; class Magnoliopsida; order Alismatales; family Araceae; genus Colocasia; species Colocasia esculenta. Next base: position 9,603,420 of record CM024757.1, on the reverse strand, counting down.
TAAGACATTTTTAGACATTTTATCAAACAGTCTAAAGTCTTAAAATTTTAACATTTCAGACAATAGATACTAATTAAGTGTAATCAAACACACCCTAACTTGTTTTCCTAAAAATCAGCATGAAGAGTACAATAAACATTATTATTCCACAATGAAAATGATGTTGAACATAAACCTTCAGTTATTTTATATGGTTCAGTTTCTACGTAATAAGAAAAATTATCTCCAAAATGAAGCCTGCCCACGGCCGCTGGAAGGCGGGTGTAAGAATAATCCCATATTCAAAAGGGATAAAAATATCTGTGGTACTCTCTCCACTCATAATTTTAAAATTTTGACTCAGAAAATCCAATTTTAACGTAAAACTTAATATAATATCAGAGTTCGATAGTATAATATGAATGGTACACCTCATATTTATAAATTTTGTGATAGAGTTTAAAATCAACTCACACATAAATTGATTGACGGTGACAACCAAACAATGACGACGTGGCCGAGCAGAGTTCAAGCTTTGGGTATCTCCCGTGAAATCTCCCTGCCCTCGTTCTTTGTCAATTTTTTTACCGGTGAGAGTTGAATTTTTGACTTCTTCTTAAGCACCGTTTGACATTGGTTCGGCAGAAATCAAAATCGACAAAAATCGATTTCGAGAGCCTGGTGTACAGGCGACGAGGTGGAAATCTCGTCGCCCGTGTCGCGCCCTGCCATTGCGGCTGGGCTGTTAAAAAAAAATACAAATGTCAATCACCTTCGTGCCATGTCCACGGCCGCGGCGTTTTCGCGGGAGATTTTGCAAAAACGGCACCTGAGCCGCTTTCGCAAAAGCGCCAGCCACGTTTTCTTCTCTCTATATCTCTCTTCCCTCAAAATCATCCCACACACGAAAACCGATGACACCTTGTAACATTTGCAACGATTGTAGAATTGTCAGAGATTTTGCACCTCAAAATCTCCCCAACTCGGTTTCCAAACAATGCCTTAATATAGGTAGAGTGTTATTACTAAATCACTTCTTGATGTACCCGTCACATGAACCTGATAAAACCAGTTGGGCCGATGAAACCCAGACCAGCTCAAGCCTGGGCTAACCAGCCCACTGACACCCTTGAGAGAGAGAGAGAGAGAGAGATTAGTTCCATGAACGCCTTCACCCCAATCCAGGCGTGACCGTCGGTCTACTTGTCTTTCGCAGCGCCTTCGATAAGGAAAACAATATGCACGGCAGGATCAAATAAATATAAGACTTTTTTAATATACCCTTGTCAGATCTATAATTGGATCCTAACTCATATAAATTTATATTTGCTTGTACATTCTTAATACAGGCACAAATTATGCCAACTTATCATAACTTACCGTGATGGGTCTACAAGAAATAGCCATCGAGGGACCAATAATGCGTAAGGTGCCTAGTGTCATTAGAATGGGTAAAATGATCTCCCTATCTTTTCAAGGATAAAAGTGTTCAAATAAATTCTAAAAGTTATTAAAATCAACAATAAAGAAGTATTTGAAACATATTTCATAAGGTTATTATACCAGTACAAACTTTTATTAGGAACATATAAGCAGATGAATTATGATCCAATTATGATTTTAAATTTATATTAAAAATCCAAAATTATACGCTGACAAACAAATTAGCCATGATACTTGGTTGGGTTTTCGTGATATAATCATCAGCTTACCGACCGGGAAAGATACAACAAAGCCCCCAACCAACTTGACCACAAAACAATTGAAACTTTTAACTTTAGATTTGATCAGTCAAACAGAAAGGAAAGGTGCTACAGATTAGATGCAATAATAAACTATCGGTTCCATGTTCACACAGAAACAACTGAGAACCAAGCATTTAAGCAGTCTAAAATTTGATGATAAAATACACTTTAAAGGGAAAAAAAGTTCACTGATGAACTGCTCAAAGGGCTATTACCGATCTAAGACCTAGGCTTTTCCTTCTTCTCCTTGAAAAGGGCCAAGAGTGAGACACCTGAAACCTTGACTACTTTGAACCGGACGCCGGGAATATCTCCCACGGCGTGCCCCTTCCGACCAAATCCCGCAATCAGTACCTCATCCTGTGCACAGGAAAACAAAGCATCTTAAATAGCTGAATCACATTCGATGTTGCAAACAATGGTTATCACCAGCGACGAAGATCTTACGTTTTCCTCGATATAATTTAAACAGCCATCGTTAGGGACAAAGGCAGCTATCTTCTTCCCATTCTTAATCAACTGGACTCGAGCACACTTACGGATAGCAGAGTTAGGCTGCTTAGCCTCAATGCCTCTGCAACGAGTGAATTGCTGGTCCATGAGCAATGAAAGAAGGATGAATGAAGAGAGTCGTGAATAGAACGAGTAGATCTCACATTTTCTCCAAGACAATGCCTTTGGCATGCGAAGAACCTTGAAACGGCTTCTTCCATTCATTGCCAAGATGGCTTTTCTTATACGACTTGTCTGCCCACCTCTGAGCTCTCCTATGGTTCTTCAGCTTGCGGGCGGCTCCCATACCACGGGTCTTCCTGAGGGGAATAAATAATAAAGAATAAATCAGAAAGAAAAGCATTCAGAGGTAATCCTGTCAACATTTATAACATACGGGAAAAAAAACAAGAAAAAGGAAATCTCGGACAGCCTCAGAAATAGTTCAATGTCACCAGAACCAGCATTCCTTGAAAAACACAACAACAGTTCATTAAAGTCTGGAAAACAATAAGCAGCCGCCAGGGCACCTGATGGGTATGTGTATCTAACCGGGCCTTCAAAAAGCACCTGAAACTTTTTTTGCTATTGTAGATTACTGCTCTAACATTCGTTTCTATCATAATCAGATAACCCATATTATTTTAAATCTAATTCTGAGTGTCATATGACAGCAAATCGAGGGCTCCTGTTGTACGCAAAACTAACATAAATGAAGCAGACGTTGTGCACTCCAATCGGCCTAGCAAGAGAATGAGGTATTTTTTGCCCTGTCATCGTGGAGCTTTTGAAGGATGAATGAACTTTATAACTGATAGTATTCTATCCGCGCAGGCTACAGATGCTTGTAAAAGATCCAAGCAGTAAAGGACTAAATTCTTCTTGCTTACTTCCACCTAATAAAGAATCGTTTTCCCTGAATCCAACAACATCAAGGGAACTGACTGAACTCTGCTTGGAATATTGGCATATGTCATGTTGACACATCATTGTAAAATATCTTGGGTCAAAGCATAAATTGCATCCTCATGCCACAGGGTTACATAAGAGAAGTAATGCATGCTCCAGGTTAAAAATGCCCAAAGGACAAGTGGTTAACGAAGAAGCGAAGGAAAGAGATGTCCATCCTGTTTGCATGAACGAGTTTTTGGCAAAGGATTAGAAAGTCTCAACTATCCAAAAAATAATGCACAACACATTACGCTAGTAAAACTGTGTCTTGAAAGTTAAAGGCCACTTAATTCAGAAAAAAACTGTCAAGTTACCTTTTAGATGAAACAGAACCCATCTACAAGGTACGAAAGTTTCATTCAAGAATTCTAAGATGAAACCATTATACAGAACAAACAAAACTTGGCATCCCTAGACGAGGACACTTAAAAGCAACAAACTTGTTGAAATGTAAACCAATGCGCATCCTGTATTCTTCTACAAAGAATATGGGAAAGAATAAGAACGCACAGATGGTAGCTGTAGTTTACAACAATAACAAGTTTTGATTAACCTCTAATAGAACCAGCACCAGCGTGTCCAAAAGTAGAATGTGAGAATATCATTAGTTATGCATAAATATAGGCTTCCTTTTAACCAACGTAGAACTTACTCACAAGACTAATAGACTATGAAGAGACCAATGCCAACCGCAAGATGTTTTTCATGGATATATTCACTTCATTCAGCAATCAGTAATTGATAAATGAAAATACTGATAAAAAGACAAAGACATGCAATACTAAATGTTCAACAGCTGAAATAACTTGGAACTTATGTTTTTTCTTTGTTTATAAGAACTACCAGTGGAACTTGTGTTCAACAGATACCAAAATATGTATTATTTAACATTGACATTGTCCATTATGAACAAAAGGCACCATGAATTTTACTTAAAAGTATAAATCATGACCACTATGTGGTATCATAGTTGACCTGTCAGTCCAATGGGATAATGTTATCTTCTTGGAAGTTGGAACACATGACGAGGAAAAAACAAAGGGATGTAGGCCCAAATTTGTACAACGGTAAATCTACTTCAAAACCTCCTGCGTTTCACAATGTGTAAATGTGCAATTCTGTAGGAGTCGTGATGCATGGAGAGAATAAACTGTGTTGCTTAACTTCTTGTCCCTAACCGGTGCATATTTGAGAAGATATGGTACAAGAAACCATCCAAATAGGATTATTCCTTTTGCAAACATTTCCCCGTTATAAATTCTTACAATTATTGGAAACTTAAATATGGGGTTTCTGAAATATCCGCCACCAAAGGCACAGCCCACTCACATCGAAGAACATGTTGGGCCCCAAGAATGCGAAGGTGGCACAGTATGTAGCTTATGCTAATGTTAAGTGCTGACGGGTAGATTTCTAACCAGCACCGGACCGTCCATAAGCACATCGAATAAGGTCCACACGGAGGAGTAATCTCGGACAGCGTGGTCCCAACATAATTTACTCTTCCAAGATCCCACTTGGGCTAGTCAACCCTAAATCCACGCAATGACATTAAAAAAAAAAAACAACAACAATGGAGAGGAAACCCAAGAAACGCAAGAAACTGAATTGAAACTACACCTCCCTGATCAATGGAAACTTGTCCAGTGAGATCGGAACACAAAACCCATATATACCCTTGATAGCAGCACAGAAGTTGGTGTTGAACAGCTACCAAAATATGTATTATTTAACACTGACATTGTCCATTATGAACAAAAGGCAACAACATGAATTTACTTAAAAGTAAAAATCTTGACCACTATGTGGTATAATTGTTAACCTGTCAGTCCAATGGGATAATGTTATCTTCTTGGAAGTTAAAATACACAACAAGGGAAAAAAACGATGGGATGTAGGCCCAAATTTGTACAACGGTAAATCTACTTCAAAACCTCCTGCATTTCACAATGTGTAAATGTACAATTCTGTAAAACTCGTGATGGAAGGAGAAAATAAACTGTGTTTCTTAACTTCCTTTCTCTAACCGGTGCATATTTGACAAGATATAGTACAAGAAACCATCCAAATAAGTTATTATTCTTTTTGCAAACATTCCACCGTTATAAATCCTTATGAGTATCGAAAACTAAAATATGGGGTTTCTGAAATATCCGCCACCCAAGGCACAGCCCACTCACATCGAAGAACATGTTGGGCCGCAGAAACGCGAAGGTGGCGCGGTATGTAGCTTATGCTAATGTTAAGTGCTGATGGGTTGATTTCTAACCAGCACCGGACCGTCCATAAGCACGTCGAATAAGGTCCACATGAAGGAGCAATCTTGGACAACCTTTTCCCATATGAATCATCAAGCTGCTATCTTTTCGAGTTAAACAACGTGATCCCAACGCAATTTACTCTTCCCAGGTCCCTCTCGGGCTATTCTAAACCCTAAATCCACGCAATGACATCAAAAACAAAAAAAAACAAACATACTTCCATGGAAAAGTAACCCTAGAAACACAAGAAAGATAATCGAAACTACACTCTCTGATCAATGGAAACGCGTCCATTGAGATCGAAAAACAAAACCCATATAAACCCCCGATAGCAGCACAGAAGTTGGTGTTGAAAGAGTAGCGATCGATCGAAATCAGCAGCTTACCCCATTTTTGCACGCTGAGGGTTCGATCTCCCGGGTGAAGAGGCAGATGCTGAGAAACCACCGCCTGATGGTAGCCGCCCTCACCAGCAACAGAAGACGTCACAGAGGCTCGCGCTAGCGACTTTATAGGGCGATGGCGGCTTCCCCCCACAACCCAAACCCGAGTTAGGGCAAAGCGCAACTCAGTGGGCCGCCGCTTTTGTCCACCTCGAAACGTGTTAAGCCGTATGATGGGGATCGGACGGCGGTGCTTTAATAAAGAGGATTTTTAAGTCCTATGGATGAGAAAACAGTAATCTAAATATTATTATTAAAATTAAAGATATTGGGAAACGTTCCTGCAAATTTAAGAAATGAAATTTTGAGACCATTTTTCTAATTTTTTAAATTCTCGTACTAATAAATACAAGCCACTTTAGCTTACGAAAGTAGAATTATTATCTTAGCATTTGAGATAATTTATATACAATAATGAGAACTTTTAGTATATCTTGTTTGCAATGAAAAACGATATGGGAATTTCTTATGTGCAGACATCGTATTGGAATAATATTTGATTGAGAAAGGTTTATTACACTTGTATATTACACTTTAAATGTAATATGACTAGGTAATAATTCATGTGGCATCTCTCACATGAGGAGTGATAAAGTGACAATCTAATTATTAGATGCCACATGGACTAGTTGTCTAATCATATTACACTTGAAGTGCAATATACAAGTGCAATAAATCTTTCTCTATTTAATTAGATTAGGACATAGGCGGAGTTTGAACACATATTAATACTTATAATGTATGTTTACACATTATATATAATTGGAATGCCCATGCTAAAACACTAAATTGGCCATGCAAGTTCTTTTTACAGAAATGTTTATGGCATTAAACTTTCGGCCCATTATAATTCACTTCTAGTCTAATTTCACTTTGGTGTGAAACGTGTAAGATATGAAAATTTTTCAATTCAAAAATACACATATTGCTTTAATTTTAACAGTTCTATATAATAGTACTAAGTACCGGTGCGGTTTGGCCTCATCCGAGCGATGGCACGGTCGGGTCACCCCAATGGGGTGACTCGGGCGTGCCGCCGCGGCACGCCACAGTTTGCCACGAAACAGTACGGTCTAATCCGTGGTAGACCTTTTTTTTTTTCACTTTCCTTCTCACATTCGGTGTATTTAAGAGATGTATATGGTGTCTAATTGAGATAAAAATTTAAACATAAGCTAATTAAGAGATGATACAAATTATATAATTTTTTAAATTATTTTTTCGTCAAGTAAAAATTGTCTAAAAAATATTAGATCGACTTAATCTCAACATCTAAGGGATCTAAATGGTGTTTAATTGAATGAAATTTCAAAGATAAACTAATTAATAGATGATACAAATTATAATAATTTTAGTTTAAATTTTAAATTAATTTTTGTCAAATAAAAATTATCCCAAAAATCATTAGGTCGACTTAATCTCAACATCTATGCATCAATAACTCATGATATTTATATTTTTAGAATCAATATATTTTTCTAGTAATTATGATAACTTCAGATTTGACTTTATTTTCGGAACCAAATGTCGTCCCATTGAAATGCACAGAAGGTTTGCCGCATCACGACAAATCATGTGTGCACTTAAGGGGTCTAAATGGTGTCTAATTGAGATCAAATTTCAAACATAAACTAATTAAGAGATGATACAAATTATAGTAATTATAGTTTAATTTTTTAATTAATTTTTGTCAAGTAAAAATTATCTCAAAAATCATTAGGTCGACTTAATCCCAACATCTATGCATCAATAATTTCTGATATTTTATATTTTTAAAATAAGTATATTTTCTAGTAATTATGATGACTTTAGGTTTGACTTTATTTTTAAAACCGAATGTCGTCCCATTAAAGTGCACACAATCAAAGATAGTACCAGAATTATATTAATAATATAAAATTATTCTAAAATTAAAGATAATTATATTTTATATAAGTGATCATGTCTTAGGTATAATTTACTATCTATTTTAATTTCTTAGTGTCATATTAATATTGTATTATACATTTTAAGACGATATAACTTTGTTTCTGTTTTCGGATTCTTAGTGTTGATGTAATGGAATACATTTGTCATATCATGAACAATTTTCATGAAGAGCCCAAAGATTAGATCACCCTCATTAAGGTTGTAAAGAGGCCGCACTCATTGTTAGTTTGGATCACGATATGAAAGAGAAGGTCAAGAATAATCTACTGTATCTTTAAGCACATATATTCATTTGATGTGATTCTAGTTGGAACTCGTAGAGAAAGTTGTGGGGAACAACTTTCATGAAGAAGTCTCGAAGAGATATACCCTCGTTTGAGATGTGGAAGGCATGATAATCATGTATATATTGATCATGATATGAGAGAGAATGTGAAGAATAATCTACTATAACTTTGGACATAGACCACCAATTGAGGTGATTCCATTTTGAGGACAAAGTTGAAAAAGAATAGAACAATTTTGATGAAGACCTCGTGAGCATATCAACTCATTTTCAGGCTCTAGAAGGCGTGATATCTCTGATAGTTCTGGAGGATATGAGAGAGAAATGGGAGAGAGAAATGGTGCATGTATGAGAAGAGATGAAAAATCTATCTTGAGTTTGGATAGAGAGTCTTCTTTTGAAGTTTGCTCATTTTAAATATTTATCAAGTCACAAAACTAAAAAAATAAATCAAATACATTATTTTTCCACCGTATCCCAGCGGTACAGTACGGTACGGTAACGTACCTTCCCACGGAAAATGCGGTACAGTCGATCCAAATGATACGACGAATCTTAACTAAGACTTATCTTTGTGTACTTGGGACGGACGCAAAGTGGACACCCACGGCTTGCACAATGTCCTCAAATTCTATTTGTTTTAACACATTTACCAAAATCCATGAATATATCAATATTTATCAAAGAAAAGGCTGCTATTTTAGTCACAACAATATGATTGTCTATCTCAAGATCATGAATATCTCTCATTCATCATATACTTCTCAGATACAACAAAAGGGATAATCACAATGTTTTCAATCTTTACAAAGAGGATTGCATTTACAATAGTCTCGTAATAACCATCTTTAAAAAAAGTATTTTTCTCACCCTGTGTTTTTTTCTCTGCATCTAGCTTTTTTTTATAAGAAGAGTCTTCTCTGTAAATTAACTCGTAGTAAAATTATGCAAAATTATGTTTTTAGGGAGATTTTTATTTTATATTAATTTATATGAACTTATGATAAATAGTTTTGATATATTAAAACAATATAAAATAATTTTATAATAAATCTGAATATGTTTTATGGTGCTCAGCGAGGAGGGGAAAACTTAACAAATAAATTTATAATTTACTAACTGTCAATGGACCTTTTAGCTTTGCTTTGTTGACAATGGACTGGAGATCTATTAGCTCCCTCCTCTATTGGGCCGAAAATTATTTTTCAATTTTTTTTTCTGAAGCAGTAATATTTTCTTTCTCCGAATTTGAGTGGCTCCTGGCCCCTTTTTTATACTTGAAATTATTGGAGAAGTTATAAAATATAAGAAAAATTATATATATGCTCTTGAAATATATTATAGTCCAATATATACCTTTAAATCCTCATATTATATTCTATATATACCACTTATGTATTATCATTTATGCCCCTATTATTTGATTCCATCTATTTAACCTAAGCACAATTGAATAAAGAAAGTTTGGTGTGCCGCTGCGATCCGTACCGTACCGTGCCTGGCAATTTACGAGTCCCGACAGGGTAGGCATGGTACGGTAAAATCGGTCAACTGATTTCTTCTTATTGGTCGATCGATTCGACTTATGAGCACCCCCAATGACCAACAGATCTAAGTCTAAAATCGATCGATCGATTTTTTTAAGCGATCGACCTATATATTTCTGTCAGGATAACGTCCATATCTTATGATCTATTTGGTCTTCAAAGAGAGACAGAAATTGGTCGATCGGTTTGACATTTTCGATCGATCGATTGATACGATAAAGATCGTATCATATCGTTCTATAGAGAATGAGGCACGATCGACCCGCACAATATGACCAACCTTGATTAAGAGTGAAAAAAGATTAACTTGTCGTATACAACTCTCTCAAGAAATAATTTATTTATAACTCTCTCTCTCTCCCCCCCCCCCCCCTCACTGCGCTAGGCCCCAGCCCCACTGGGTCATCTCTCTTTCTTTTTGGAAAAATGCATGTTTGTACTTTCATTTCTTATTTAATAGTTATGTTCACGTATTAATAATATTTCTTCCTAATTACTAACTATAGAAATATAACTGACATTTTCTTTTCTGATTTTAGATTATAGAGTACAATAAACATAAAAGATTTTAAGAATATATATAGTTAAAATATACCCGACATTTTTGTTGGCCACGTACGTTATCAGGCTTGGGCCTGATTCGTGGGCTCTGAGCTCACCCCTTAACCACCCCCCCCCCCCAACAGATGACCGTTGACACCGTTATCAAATGCTGGATTCTCGTGTAACACCTTAGTCCACGCTAACAATATTAATAACATATATTTTTATGATTGCATGAGTTATTTGTAAATAAAATAATATTTTAGGTACTATTTAAATAAGATTTATATGATACAAGTTATTAATAACATAATGTGTGAATTATGAACAAGTCTTGATTATTTAATATGTTAAATATATGTGTTAAAAGAAAAAAAAATTGAAAGAAGAAAATTTCTGCATGCATATACGTACGTATAGGTATGCGAATTTAGTGTGAGCATGGGTGTGTTAAGCGTGTGTACGTATGTGTGCATGCATAATAGCGTAAGTGGATGTGTTAAGAGTGTGTGTCTATAAGTGTTGGGACTTGGGGAGGCTGTGTGTAAGTGTGGGAATGGTTTTGCATGCAAGCAGCAAGTATAAAGAGAAATGTTTATTGCATTTTTATATTATACTTTAAATATAATATGATTAGGTAATAATTTATGTAATACCTCTTACATGAGGAGTGAGAAAGTGATAATCTAATTATTAGAGGCCACGTAAATTTATTGTCTAATTATATTACACTTAAAATATAATATAAAAGTGCAATAAATATTTCTCATATATAAAAGGGTTGGCGCCTTGGCGGTAGTAGAGATTAAAGAAAAAAAAGTTAAAGAGAAGAAAGGGGTGTTTCGCAACAGAGCAGGAGAATAGACTTGTACGTAGAAGGAGGACGGTCCAAGCAACGTTTTTTTGGCAATTAAAATAAAGAAATAAAAATGCAAATCTATAAGGTGGCTATCTCCACAATACTTTACACTTCAATAATATTTTTTATTATTAAATAAATTCTACAACCAAGATTTTTAAGTAATATATATAGAGAAGAAATAATTATTTAATCTTGAATCTCACTTTAAAGTTCATTACATAGATTTTTATTGGATCATCTAAATGCAAATGTATGACTTCTTTTGTCACCCAACACACCTTTTATGATTTCTTGTAGTACTGTTCAAACTCATATTCTCACAAATTGAGTGTAGCGTTGTATTAAATTAATCCTCATAGTATGGCTTAGTGGATCTGATCATGTTTTGTTTATTGAGAGTATTGCGTAGTAGTTTTATTTTTTAGTAGGGAGTAGAAACTTTAAATATTCTCAGGCTTATCCACTTCAGCTATCAGGTCAATCTACACGGCGACCTATACTGCCACAGGTCGACCTACCCCTACGACCTATCTTGCCATGTCTGCATGTCGACCTAATTTACCTATTTACAGGTCGACCTAGGTGTATTAATTAGATTTTTTTTTGAAACAATTCTTACAATAACTCTAGTGTATTAACTTCCATGTTAACTTGAAATGTTTATTGACCTATTTACCCTTTTAATTTGACTTTCAATATTTTCATGATCAACTGTTGCATGTTTCTAGAACTAAATTTTTTGTTATGTCATGTTTTTTTGTAAATTCACTTGCAATTCTAGAATTTGGGGATCTTTTGATCTCTCGTGAATTTCAATGTCGAAATGAGCTAATTTAAGGGTTCTAACCTCATCATGTTAGGAGTATAAAAATGTGAATAATTTAGTGTGGCATTACACCGAACTAATATATTAAATTGATTAGACATTTATTACACTGAACTAGCATGTTAAAGTCACTAGACATCCTGCGTCCAACATTATACATGAGAGTGCTTTGTGCCCAATAACTTGCACTTGACACATGGAGATCTTCGTTTCGTGAGAATTTATTTTTAAAAATTTATTGTGCTTGATTCTTTTTCTAATACAATCTTCTATCTTGACAAGTCTATTTAAGGTGGTTATAATTATGTTCTTTTAAGTTATATTCCTAGATGTATTTTATAAAACTTGTTAAGCTCTCTAGTTACCATATAAAGTTCTTGCATTTTTATTCGTCACGACCATGTATTATCCTTAAATGCACTAATCACTTAAACCACAAGTATTGTGGTCTTATCTATTGGGCTGTTAGCTCATAATGTGGTTCAGTGGCGGATCCTGAAAATTAATTCAGTGAAAAAATTTTAAAATTTATTGGGGTCACTCTTAAATTCAGTGGAGTCACCTTACATAAAATTTTGACCTATACAAACAAAAAAGACACATTTTAAGACTCCCCTTCCAAGTCAGTGGGGTCACGGGACCCCACTGACTGGTCGTGGGATCCGCCACTGATGTGGTTACACCATCTTTCTAGGTTCCAGCGAGATAGGTACGGAAGAGGATGAGCATAGGGATGAGTGATAGACCCGAGAAACCCACTTTTTTGCTTTTCTTTTTGCCTTCTTGTTGTATAAAGACTTGATAACTACCAAATAAAATGGATTTAACTATGTAATATAAAATTGTTATATGTATATGCAGTAGTGTGTTTCTTTTACTTATATACTATTTCGCTTGATCGATTGACATCTACGTGCATTTGGGTTTTCTACTACACTCAAAGCGTTACATGCCGTGCGTAGATAGAAGTCTCAGAGAGATCCGCAACCCTAGGAGATGCGGCCCTCGAAGCTTTTCTCTGCGCATGATCAATCCAACTGTCATGGGAAACAAACATTTCCCTATTTATTATATCCATCACATCACAAAAAAGTTGAATAAAATTTTTTTTCCCTTAAAGATGTGTGATTCTATGTACAAGGACGTGTGCACATTGTCATAACTCGTCTATTGCTAATCTTAAAATTCATATCAATTTTATTGCAAGACAATTCTTACAAATAAACATTTCTCCTCCCATTAATTGTGCTAAAATGGTACCACAAAATTTTAAAACACATCAAACATTTTTTTTCCTCTATTCAGGTCAGTGCCTCAATCAGTAATACTTCATCCAAATTTGAGACGTTGATTCCCAAGTGCAAGTAACTAGATGCAGTTTTTAATAGACTCTTTTAACAGGTTTTATAGGGTAAATTAGTTGGAAGTTTTTAACAAATATTTGACTTATTTTTTAGTCCTTGATAGAATTATATATTACAGTAAATGTTATCTTCTATTACAATATATATTAAGTCATGTTATAATAAGTTCCTATTAAATATTAGACTTATTTTTTAATCTTTGATAAAGTTATAATCATTATAATAAATATTATTTTTTGTTACAGTATATGTTAAATCATGTTACAATAAAGATCACTCATATTGCAGTTAGAGACTATTAATTAATTTACCATTTAAATTTCTCGTGATAATCTTATAATATTATAAAACTCTGTGCAATCCCCCACTTGGAGTAGTGGAATGAGTTGAAGGGTGATCTTGGAAACTGACTCTACTGAGTGGAAGGGTTTAATTAGGTTTTAATTCCTATAACCTTACTCAATTGATTTTTACCATGCATGGTGACTTGGCTATCTACTTTTAGACCCAAAAAGTTTTTAATTCCCCTCCAAAGTTGGTCTTTTCTGTTTGCAGCAGGAAGGACCCATTTCTAAGATGAAGAAGGCCTATTTTTCTAAGAATTTAAATCCAAAACCAAATAGTTAAGTTTCGATGACTATAAAGTCAATGTAAAAAGCTTAAAAGAAGTAACAAAAAATTAAGAATGTGAATTTAAAAATAGATGAGTTGTATAGAACTCGCCCAATTCTGAGTAATTTGGGAAGTTTTTAAAAAGGTCCTAACTCATTCTTCTACAAAAGTTAAAAATATTAAAGCAACATCTTAACCAGAAATCTCTTTGAGATACTTCATTTAATTCACAAACTTGCTTCTATTCCATGCAAATTGTCGTTATATCTTTATGCCTATTAATTTAAAAAAGGCATCACTTGGCAAAAAGCATTTAGGTATCATTATAAGAAATAAAAACTAACTTATTACAAAGAAAGAAACATGTTTATTATTTTTTGTATCTTGTAATAAAAATGATGTGAATTATTTGACTAATAATTTCATTGCTCGAGAGAGATAAAAAAAGAAATTTTGTCAAATTCTCAATCAATAAAATTATTTTTCAAACAATTCACATTATTTTTATTACAAGACCCGGATGACAATAAATATTTATCTTATAAGAATTACACAAATGACCAAAGTAAGGTGATAACATTAATGCAATAGCATGGTAATATAATGCGGTCTAAACGTGTTAAATATCCGAATCTAATATTAACAAGTTAACATTACAATATTAATGCACTCACACCTTAAAACCCCCAATGACTTAATCCCATTTAACCATGCCAAACAACCAATAAATTTAGTTCGTCATTACATCACACCTGGTCAACGCATTTACACAAAAGGGAAGAAGGCAAAGTCAAACTAACGAATAGGAAGCTTCTTAAACAGGATAGCGGCAACTAATCTTTCCTTAAACTAGACCATTCAATGGCCTGTTTACATTACCAAATCCTTACATAAATGCAGAAGATACCGGTTTAGGCCTACCAAATATTCGGCAAAAGTAGATAGGAAAATGGTTCCATACGTACTTTCTTGACGTAATTGTTAACCCGCCAATCAAAACCCACCACGGAACCCCTTATTTGAAGAGTGTTGTGTTTGACTAGTTTGACGTGGCATATTTTGATTGGTCGAAGTTAAGTCAGATGTCAAGAAAGGGATGCCGGTGTCCAGGTAGATACCCGCCGTTGCCGGATTCCCCCGGACGCGAATCGCCCCTCCACCTCTCTCTCTCTCTCTGCCTCCCCACCCGCCCTGCGTTACTGCGTACTAATTCCACGCTTCTGCCCCCCCCGAGCTCGTCACCACTCCTCCGTCTCCTCATTGCGTCAGAATTTTCGCGACCTCCGCCTTCCTCTCACCCGAGCGGAGGCCCCCAGATCGGCGCACCGGCGGCAATGCCGCCCCCCAGATCCGCCACATCCATCCCAGATTTGCGGTAGCTAGCTAAACGAGCAGCACGGCGATCGTCTCCTTGCGGAGGGGAGGGAGCGGCTTCCCTAGACGTTGGGACGAGGAGGAGAGGAAGGGCGGTCGAGGAGGGCCGGATCCGGCGGCGGTCCGGCGTAGGACGCGGCGATGGAGAAGGAGAGGGGGGCGGCGAGCACATGGATGTTCACGGTGGGGCTGGTGGCGGCCTGGTACTCGTCCAACATCGGGGTGCTGCTGCTCAACAAGTACCTGCTGAGCAACTACGGGTTCAAGTATCCGATCTTCCTCACCATGTGTCACATGTCCGCCTGCTCGCTGCTCAGCTACGTCGCCATCGCGTGGATGAAGGTCGTGCCGATGCAGGCCGTGCGCTCCCGGGTGCAGTTCGCTAAGATCGCCGCGCTCAGCCTTGTCTTCTGCGGCTCCGTCGTCAGCGGCAACATCTCCCTCCGGTTCCTGCCCGTTTCCTTCAACCAGGCCATCGGCGCCACCACCCCGTTCTTCACGGCCGTCTTCGCCTACCTCATGACGCTGCGCCGTGAGGCCTGGATAACCTACGTCACCCTTATCCCGGTTGTCACCGGCGTCATCATTGCCAGCGGGGTAAGGAGATGAGATGGCATCTCATTTTGGTTTTCCCACCCCGTTCACCCGACGAAAACTTTTTATTCTTGCCCCTAACTCGTCTGTTCGACTTACCCGGCTTTTCTGTGCGATTCATCGTTCTCGAGATCTGCTGGTCAATTCTATAATGCCTGTCCGAAAATGCTGTTACCTGCGGCTGCTAGCGACCCTCGTTCAGATGCTTTCTTAGGTTCTCCACCCCACCTTTGTTTTGATTTCCGCGAATCTCCGAATTTTCCTTTTGTCTTGCTGTTGTTTACTGGCTTATTTGATGTATTGATGTCTTTAGCTCTCGCTCATGTTCTGCTGTTTCTTTGGATCTGAACGCTTATTGGACCTTTTTTTCTATAATCAGGTTAGTTAGCTAGTCGGTTGTTATTGTTTGTGAATGAATATATTCTTTTATGTGTTCTCAGTTGTCACTGGTAAGATTAGGTTTGCAATTTGGTTGCTGACCTGAGCTGGCCACTTCGCCCACTCTGAAAGAATTAAGGAAATATAAACAGAAACTGAAGGAACAGTTGTACTAGTTGATGCACAAACAATTCGTTTAACACTCTCCCGCTAGACATGGCAGGGCAGAAAGACAGTCTTTTGTATCAAACACATATATTTACTAGAGTTTTTATTAGAGTAGGACTTCAGTAACTGCCAGCTAAAGACAGGCCATCTCCTCAATGTCCTCATGGACAAATTGAAAGCTCTTTGTCAAATTTTCTGTATGAACCTTCTAGTGGCCTAAGAAGAAAGGGCGAGCTGAAAGTTTAGCTTCTTATGCAACGAGTCTTTTCGATTTGTTTAGAAACCTACATCGATAATGCTTGAATCCGTCTTTATTTTAGCTCTCCTTTGTACTGATCTGAGGTAGCTTATTTCTATTGCCTCACTCAAGACTATGGGATCCTTGATCCTTCTTTTGTCACACCTTACTGGGAGGCACCAGGGTACCCTTTCCTACAACATACTTTCTTCTCTTTCCTCCATGCCTTCCTTTTTTCTGTATTGTCGGGAAGAGTTACCTAGAACTTGCTGTGACATGAGAAATTGGTTCTGCTTCTGCACAACGTAATTTCTTTGTATGCACTAGATACGTTTGATAGTTTAATGTCTCTTCCTAGTGGCATAAGTGAAGTGTTTGACACAGGTGGCTCCACTTTGTCTTGACTTCAACACTGATCTATAGATTCTCCATTGAATTACTAGCACTACAAGGGTTTTAAAGATCTAAACTTGAATGTTTTCCAAGAATATAATTCTACCATAGTAGCATTACAGTCTTCAAGAGCCAAACTATCATCCCCTCATTCCTCTATATGTTTTTTACAGGGTGAGCCAAGTTTCCATTTGTTTGGATTTATTATGTGTATCGGTGCTACTGCTGCAAGGGCACTGAAGACAGTGCTACAAGGGATTTTGCTTTCATCTGAGGGGTAATTTTATCTTTCCTTCTGGTGTATTTGATGTCAGTTTGTCAACAGCTATTGTCATTTATTTTATTGGCTACCCTTTGTATGTTTT
The DNA here is from genome assembly GCA_014218235.1 of Colocasia esculenta. Classification (NCBI taxonomy): domain Eukaryota; kingdom Viridiplantae; phylum Streptophyta; class Magnoliopsida; order Alismatales; family Araceae; genus Colocasia; species Colocasia esculenta. The sequence continues at coordinate 9,586,070 of CM024757.1, read as the reverse complement.
GCCCCTTTCCTAACATTTAGAAATATATGCTCCATGCCATGCGTTTCTTCAGTTACATTTAGGTAACAGACCAATGGGCAAAACCATTGAGGAAATACTATGGCAGTAACCTTTTAGAAGGTCATCCCGTTCTAGGTGCCTGCAACCTGTCTTTTTGTTCAAACAGCATCTTCCTGACTAAGGATTGAGTAGTACAACCTTGTCAACATGTTCTTTGCAGGATATTTTTGTTTTTCGATTTTTTACATAAAAGGGTAGATACAGGGATTTCTAGAACAGAGGCACCTTTACCAGTTTTAATTTATAGTAATGAAATTTGTTATCAAATCTTCCCTTGTTTGTTTTCCAGGGAAAAGCTTAATTCAATGAATCTCCTTCTGTACATGGCTCCAATAGCCGTAATATTTCTGCTTCCTGCAACAATAGTGATGGAAAAAGATGTTGTTGGCGTTACTATGAGACTTGCTAGAGAAGATGCTAAAATTATTTGGTATTTGCTCTTCAATTCTTCCCTAGCATATTTTGTGAACTTGACCAATTTCTTGGTCACAAAGCATACTAGTGCTTTGACACTCCAGGTATGCTACATGCAATTGATGAATTTTTATGAGTTTTGTCATTTCTTTTCCTTGGCCATGAAACACATTTTAGGTCTCCAGTCGGAAATAGATCTTATTTCATTTCTGCTTTTCTTTTTTTCTTTTGTTTTCTGTTTTTCCTATGTACCCTTTGGAAAAGAATTATGAATTTTGATCTATCTCGTTGTGCTACAGTAAATAATATTGTCCTGCCATAAACTGGATTTGGTTTTTGTCTTGTCAGTGCTTCCTACATGGGCAGCAATAATTAAGGGCTGACATTCCTGTTTGCATATTGAATTTCACTCTTGTTCTAATGCTGCATGTTTCTCATAGTTTACAATTTCAGTTAGTTGGCATGCACTTTTGTGATTAAAAGAATCATTGGAAACCTGAAGCAGAAAATTTTAGAAGGTGAAATCCGAGGTATAACATAAAACCATGGAAGGATTATACATGCACCTGATAGTTTGAAAAGATGTTGTAACGTGAAAGTATGATGCTTCAAGCGAGAATATTCTGTATTTTTCACATTAAACAAAATAATTTGGACAGTTAGAATAAAGTAGAGAAAAGATTCTAACAAAGAAGAGGCACATGACTCACAGCAGGAAAGAGGATGAACAGCATTGCACCTCACTTCCCTTAGAAGGGCCTTCATCTAGGGGGGGAGAGACAGGATAATATTGGAACTTATTTTATATCCGAAGATGCATCTGATGCCCTTCTGCATAATAGTGAAAAGTTGCAGCAAACACAAAGGTTCACTGGGGCTCAACTAAGATGATGTTCAACACTTTAAGACGAGAAAAATAGGTAGTCTGGTGAGTGCAATTGAATGTGGCTACTACAGTGATCCCCCTCTGTTCTTTAGTAGGCCATGATATGCCACGCAGTCCAGCACGTCTGTTGATTGGAAAATTTATTTTTGAACACTGAGTTGCAAGATGTCTAGTTGAAAATTCACAGAAACCTCCCCAAATTGCCCCCAACTACAAGGATTCAAATGCCAACGCTAGACACAGTTCAGCTGGCAGTGACCACTTTGCTGATAAAAGATCCTAGTCTTCTCCGAATCTGTGGACCTATAAGAAAGGCTTGCATACGAAATTATCTTTATCATCCTCTTTTCAACTGTGACAGGCGTATATTTTAGATTGTACGTTTTAAGGATATGTTGCGGCTATTTCTGTATACATACATGGGAAGCCAAGCAGCATGCTAGTCACTGAATGAAAATTTGTTATTCCTTCAACAATTTTATTCTTATTTTGTCAAAAGTGTTTGTTTGGATGATCTTGGAAATGGAGGACGTGCTCGCTGTCACGAAAATTCACCCCATGGTTATTCGTATATTTATCACTTGGTTTCATTAGAAGTGCATGCTAATTTCCGTTGACCATATCATTTAAAATGGCGGCCCTATGCATATACTCGCAATTCGGTTTAAGGTGTGATTGTGTGTCTTCTCCAGGTTCTTGGCAATGCAAAAGGTGCCGTAGCTGTGGTCGTCTCAATCTTAATATTCAGGAATCCTGTGTCAGTTACAGGAATGCTTGGTTACTGTCTCACCGTTTTCGGGGTCGTCCTTTACAGTGAAGCCAAGAAGCGTAACAAATGAACGTCTCCGCCGGGAAGTTTGCTTCATTTCGCGTACCAGAAGCAGGCAAACAGTCCTTGGGGCATTTAGTATCTTGTGCCCTGCAGTCTTTTGCCGGAGACCAGAACAGCAAAAGAGGGTTTCTGCATGTACCAAGCGTTAGCCTTTTGTAGAGTAGCGAGGAATCTTAATAAGAAGTTGATTTAGCATATCTTATTCTATTGGGGAAAGAGGAGCCCCGGGCATCCATTTTCCCCCTTGGTTCTCGACCTTTTTCGCTTTTGAAATTGGCCCATTGTTCTTGACAGAGATCATGTTTTCTTCTGTCTTAATTAATACAGAGGACGGAGTCTCACCTCCCATGAACAGTGAGGCCTATTCTTTTCAGAGATATAAAAGATGATGTCGCAGGATAGTTAGTTGTTGCATAGGCAAATTGGGGGTGACTACTTAGGTATCAACGCATGTTTTCCCTGTTTGCATGTCGAATCATGTTTCCTTCTCTTTTGCATTTAACATTCCGGAGCATTGGTTTTTGAACTTTTGGAAAATTTCACAAGCGAACCGCATAGGATCTCTACATTACCGTCTCGGAGGTTGATTGGGGTGTTTGGAAGTGATCAAGTTTGTCTGGATTTCGATTTTGCACTTTTTTATTACCTTAATTGATAAGGAGGAGAGAAAAGATGTAGAAAACTCTAAAGAAAAAGAAAAAAAAACACACAGGTACAGTCCCTTAGTAGACAATCCCGAGTAATAAATCGTTCTCTATTTTTTTTTTAAGTGAAGAACATGAACTTTCGATAGAAGTACCAGATTTGAAGAATAAAGTGGTTTCTCCCAATAGTAAAAACCCAATATGCACAAAGTTCTTTGAAAATTGGAATACCGCAAAACTATTCGAGCTTTTCCATCACACGTTAAGAATTTTGTCAATCAATTTAACCAGCACTTCATTATTAACCAAAAAAAAACGTGCTTGTCTTGTTAAAATTATCCTTGAAATTTCTTATCCTTGAAAAAAACAAGGGTACAAAACTACCACCAACTTTTGGACCTGCTTGTTGCCGTAGCCGACCTATCAAAATCAAGTTGGAGTTGCATCTCCCCATACAAAGCTAACGCCATTCCTGCTCTACTCTACACAACCATGCGTGAACAACAAAAATCTAATGAAATAGAGCAAATGCTAGTCATTATAGCTAAAGTAGTTCCATAATTGTGCTTCCAGAAAGAATTCACCTGCTTGTACCACCTTAAGATGAGGTACCAGTTCCAAGAACGTAGTATGCTTCTTCTCTGCCAAGTATATAATGTCCCATCTAGAAATAAAAAAACTCACTTCCGTTGCCAAGCAGACAACAATTCTGCCTTAGGATCCCCCCTGATCTTGGAACACCATTGCTAATGGCAATAAGCATCAACACCTTTTTCTCAGTACTCCTCCTATATGGCGTTTTTGACCTTTCCCACTTCTCAAGTGTGGTTCGTTGCACTCATTTTAGCCCCGGAAGGTAATATGTTCTCCTTGTCTTCATGATTCGAAATTGTTTGCCATTTGTCTTCCGTAAAGCTATCTTGGATGTGCGGGGAAAACCCTTCCAGTGCCTTACCAGCTATTTCCTTAACTTCTGGCCCTTCTCCAGGAATCACAAGTTCTCCTGCTGTGGTGGCTCTTTTAGTCGCTGGTTGAAACTGATCTTGGCACCTGTCCTCTGTGCTCAGAGTTGAAAGCTGACGACACTCAGGTGTTTCCAGGCCCACATTATTGGCCTTTAAGTTGATGTTCTTGGAGTTGCAAGATGTCTCCTGATTAGTTGGGCACTTCTGCGAATGATTTTGGGATTCTCCCACATTGTCCAACATGTCAGAACAAGATTTTACTTGAAGCAATGGAGACGTGGGTGATCCAGTGGCGGGAGGATTTGTAAGTTCCAGACAGTGAGGATTAGACTTTGTTGGCATAGCAAGTGCATTCTTACCGGATTTTTCTTGTGGAACTGGGACATTATTGTTGTTCAACTTAGACATATTTCGAACCATACCAACTTGATGAGACCTCTGAGGACCTTTGTTGGTACTAGGCACAGATTTCTCCTGAAAGATACATTTTGCACAAAGTAAGCTATTGTAGCAAAATGAAAGCGAATGTATGAGACACTAGATTAATGCATAAACAAATTAGATTAGATACAAGTATATTGTGTTATTATACACTAACCGCATCAAAGTATCCAATCTTAGGAGATGGCAACCGAAGACCTGAGGGCTTCAAGGATTTTGCTGCGGAATTATCCTGAGGAGCAATATAAGCTGTAAACCCGAGGCAAGGGGAAGAGCCATAATCAAGTGCTCCTGTTGAGTTAGCAGGTATTCTAGCCGTTGAAGTAGAAGAAGATGATGACTCTGAAGCAAAGCTCTCAATTGAACTGCTGGGAGATATGCTTGAAGAGAATTTCAATGTAATATTAGCATTTCTTGCTCTAGATATATCTTTTGATGCTCTTACTGGATATGTGTTGGCAGACTTGGACGAAAATTGGTCAAAATTCGTTGAAGATACTTTCTTCCTTATGCTCTCTGGAGGAGCTTTGCCTATACGAACATATGAGGCTACACCAGATCCACTGTTCGAGGAACAAGCAGCAGTGGGCTGCAGCTTGGCAGAACCAGTAATTTTCACAGAGGGAGAGGACTTGGCAGCGACCTTACCTTGATCCCCTGTAATATGCCTTTTTGAAGCTGTAACAGGTAGGCTGTTACCTATATTACCAAAAACTACAGGATTTGTTAAAATGCTAGTAAGAAATAATCGCGACACAGACACAAGAGGCATCCCTTATAGCATCCACGCCATTATGAGAGAAGACATACACTACTGGTCAAGAAGGATTTCACGAGTTAGGATAGCTCAGATCAGATTCATATGTCAGATTACCGGGAAATTTGAAAGCCACACAATGAATGAACAGAACTACTTTGATAATAAATAAATCACCCCCAAATTCAAGATGGTGTAAGCTAAACACCGAGAAGAATACCTTCATTCTTGGATCTTATGTGAACACTTCTAGAAACGGAAGCCCCCTTGCTTGGTGCAATCTGAAGTCCAGAAGCTGTCCTTGAAGGCCTTGTTGATGGCTTCTCTTCTCTACTTCCAGCAGCAGCCTGTATCTGATGATTGCTAAAACATCGTTAGATAACGTTACCCAGAGCCCTGCAAAAAATATAGTAGGTTACTATACGTACCACACGTTGATGACCAGCACTTCTAGTAGTTTTCTCCACTACCCGTTGACCACTAAAGCCCTGTTTCTTGGGGATGAATGGGGGTTTAACCTGAGGTTGCAAATGGTGTTAACTCATGTATTTTAGGAATCAAATGACCTGTGTACCTCAGGAAATTACCTTAGCTTGTGAAGAAATCTGTTCATCCTTAGATGCTGCAAGAAATTGATAATTATAAAATAGCATTATTTCCAATGCATAAGGAAATGCCAAACGAAGGGAAATGATTGGTTAATAGAGTACAGACTTGAGACAGAAATGGAATCTACTTTACTGCCAATAGCTTTGAGATCCAGCTTCTCCCGTTTGGATCTGTCGCTAGATGATGAACTTTTACCACATTTTGCTTGAAGGTTTTGAATGGAAGCTCGGATATTCTCAAACAAATCAATTTCGTTGTTTTCGGCTGCCCAGCTATCACTATCCAGCGTGGTACATGATTCCCCTGATTTTCTTGCATCTTCTTGAATTCCAGGTAACACATTAATTTGTACTTTCTTGAATGTGCTATTCACAATGGCTAATTCTTCTGGGTCAAGAACACCTGTGACGAGAATGAGGATCAGTGTGTGTTCACCATGTTTCCTATTTTCCCTTACATATGTTAATCCATACCTTCATTTGTGAAGAATGCACTATCCCATGCTAGACTCTTGCGCAAATTATACTTGCAAGAAGAATTCTGCTTTATTTCTGGGGAGACCGTGAGTACGGGAACTTGTTCCACTTGCAAGCAGGATTTTGATGGTTTCTCCACCGGTGACCCACAACTCTTATAGAGACCTTGAGAACGGAATCAGTTTAGACAGACAACAAAAGATGAACGTTGAACAAAATAGATAAATAAAGCACTTTTAATCATGCATATAAATATTTTGCATTTGTAGTTGCACTTTTAATAGCCTGTGCCAGATAACCACTTGTATAGTTAAAACATTTGAGCGCTCTCTTGGGGCTTGTTTAGTTAAAACATTCTGAAACCTTCTAATCATTTCAATTTTCGAGTAGTAATCTTCCTCCGTTGTTTGTAGTGGCACTAAGCTTCTCAAGTTGGCCATGGGTGTGTGATCTGTGAGGATTGGGGTGTTTAATGGGTCGGGTTGGTTCAGTTTGAGGAGAATTTTCCCAAACCAAATTGAGTGATGAACCAAACCAAATCGAACCGAAAAGTTCGGTTTGATTCAGTTCAAACTGAAATTTTAATTTTTAATATATTTGTTTATAAAATTATTAATATATAAATTACTATATACATATATAATTAATCTGTTAATATATTTATAATATATATGATAATATAAAATTAATATTTATAATATTTCAATTTATTCGGTTGGTTTGGTTTCACATATAGGTTTCATAATAGGTGAAACCGAGCCAAACTAAATTAAAGTTGGAACCAAACTGTACCGCTTCCATTTGGTTCAATTCGGTTGGAACAGAATTATAAATCCCCCTAGTGAGGAAACAGCTACGTACGTACATGCTCGAACAGTTTCTAGCTTCATTCCTACGTAGTAACTGATCAAGTACTCATAATTGCTACAGAAACTAAGGTTCCATTGAGGTAATTGCTACAGAAATTAAGGTTCTAATGATCGGTCGTTCCTGGTGTCTTTTAAATGAACCGATCTCGCCAAGTCCAAAATTGGATCTCGGTTGGTGAATTGTTTGATTTTATGTAAAGCTTGTGATTATCGTTTGTCTGAGCAAGTCCGATTTAAGGGTTAGTTCGGGAAGGAGTTCTTAGGGTAAACTTTTTAATGCTCAAGACAATTTAAGCTCGGTCCAAGAGAAAGAGCTGAGGCAGAAAGAGGAGAGAGAAAGAGAGAAGGGAGCAGAGGGGGTCAGTGTTATCCTATGACTATTGGTCTCCAATGGTAGACACGATTATCCTATGATCTTGCATCGAGGATAAATAAAAATTGAACAAAGAAGGGAACACGTTTCCTGAGCCATTATTGTGTCCATACTTCCGTGTTAGTTCCCTTTTTTTTCTGATCCACCGATAGTTTCTTGCAAAAAATAAGCATGATTTGTTTAGTTATCTTATGGGTTTCTTCAATGGAAATGAGAGAGAAAATAAATGCTAACTATAGTTCTCCGTGTAAAGTAATACTTTAGCAGGGAATTGGAAACTTGAAAATTTTCAGAGCCACAGAGTACACAGCCTATCACATAATCAAATATACCGTGCCGGCATATGCTCTCGGAAATATCTCCATTTCTTAGTTCAAAAATGTTAATGGAACAAGGTGGGAAGCTCCACATTTTTTGTAGAGAATGAAACTCTGATTTTATCAAATGACAATATTTAGTGTATTATCTATCATTTGCCAATGTCACAGGTAAACAATTAAGCAATCCCCAGCATGTTCCTTGTTCTGGGGGCCAGGAAATGCATCAATCATAACTCTGTTTGCTTCCAACTCTCATTAGGGTGTTCTTTTAGCATTGCATCAGAAGCCATATAAAAGTTTGGGTGAAACGTGATTGTCCAAGTTTCCAAATATTTCTTGCATATCCGGCTCTGAATTTGAAGCACTTGCACAAACTACTGGGATCTTCCATGCTCTAACCCAATCAAAAATTGATGGGACAGATCTTAAGATGGATGGTTATAAAATGAAGATCACATATACTGATTTCACTGAAAGTACTCTCTATTAACTTTAAGCATGACTTTGATTTCTATGTGGACTAATTTCAAAGTAAAACTGTACTTAAGTATGACTACCTAGGTATTCCCTTAGCTTCTCATCCTTTATGTTCGTTCTCATTTTAGGCCCCCAGATTATCTGATCACTTCTCATATTACAACTCTGCTCAACTGGTGACATGTCAGTGGTGGATGCAACTTCAAAGAAGATTGAACTTTGTTGCCATTGCCTGCTTACCAATATTCAGCATTTATAGTCCCATTCCAAGTAGCTAGACTAGACTAATCTGGTCTATCATGCCAAAAGAAAGAGCCGGAGAGTTTCTCTATTAACTTGACAAGACTTCTTATTGCAGTGCACTTTCAGACAAAAACTCTCACTAGCATTTCCCCGCGTGTTCAGAGACATTCAGTGCATGTCCTTTATGCCTCCTCCAGGAGTCGTCCCCATCATCAACAGAGAAAGCCTTTGCACCCTTTAAACTCCCTCATAGATTTGTTTCCTAGTACTGACTGGTCACAAAAAAGGATGTAATCAAGAGCTAGTGACGATTTTATTTGCATGAATATTCTTCCTTTCTACATGGCCAACTTCAGTTGAAATTTCTAAATCTCCTGGTATAAGGCCATATCAATTGCTCAAAGTAAAGGGCAATTTTTCCTATACTTTATTGGAAAGCTCTTGATCTTGAAAATTGGCATATAACACCATAAATGGCATTATTATCTAGCTTATACTAATGACACTCCAAAGATATAGAAAAATTGTACATGGAAGGTGAACCAATGTGAGAGACAGGAATCCATTTTGCATATACTCAATGCTGATAGTCTTTTAAATCCTATATTTGTGGTAATCATTTCAGTAAAATCAAGTCTTTGCACAAAAATGTACATGAACCAAGTTACTGCACAGCTTCATATGAATATTATGAATAAAAATGAGCAAGACTTAGTGGAAGCAAAATAAAAGAACTGGAAGAAACCTTAGTAATACAGAAAATTAGATGATGGAATGAAGACTTTAGAGAATAGATAGTAGGGCAGAAACCTTTATTTCAAGAAATCAGAAACTTCACAATAGCACCCAAGAATGCAATGGATGTCAATGTCAAGTATGTGAACTGAGAACTGAAATGCGCACCCCCCCCCCCCCCCAAAAGCGGCCAACCTCAACTCAACCATTATTAACACTACTCCACGCATGAAAGTATGTGGAATGAGAATCGATATGTGGAACTTCGGGTGTACATATGTCATCACAACCAATATACTAGATACTGAACTAATTACCCAATATGAACCATAAACTTGGCATTAATCGTCCAATTCAACTCTAGCTTGTCACTATAGCTGGACCAGGAGTATGCTTGATTAATGTTAATGTGAGGGTAGATTTCCAACTGTTCTTACCATGTTAACTAGGGGGACTGAGATGGGAATGTATTTGTGATAATACATAGTCAGTACCATGTATTGTCGCAAAGAACTAAAGATAGCCATTCATACATCTCTCAGACAAAAAAGAATTCGGAAAGATTCCCATCAAGGTGGTATTTTCAGACTGACTGGATTTAATAGACCTCTACAATCTAGGTTATCCGAGCTTGACCGATTAACCAACAATTGAATATTAATATACTTCTTTGGTCAGGGAGCTGAAATCACTTTATGATAAGTAATCAACTAATTAATATTCTGCTCGTAGGATTCTCCGCCAACATATAGAGCGCAGCTGCAAAGTGTTAAACTGCACAGCCCTGGGTCTATAATCAATACATACGACTTCATCTCATGCTTGCCAGAGCCGAACTGAGGTGTCTGCAGCTCTGTTAACCAGAAACCCCAGAATGCTTGTTGGAAGACGCAGCAACACAGGATGTATGTTGATACTTAGCACGACTAAGAAAAAATTTCGGAGAGATTTCAGGCAGATCTGAAACCTCGAATTTCCAAAAGCAACATTCAAAATTCAAAGCAGGCCAGATCCATTTCGTAGCATCCCCCATCCATCTGAACTGAAACCAACATGCGATGAGACCACTGCCAGAACAGCGTCATCACTAATCCCAACAACCATCACATATGTGGCAACAGCATCAAGTAATTAAATCCAGATGAGTGACGGATCTCAAGCAGAACGCGCATGCTTCAGATCTCGAGAACTCTCACCAGCGTACACCAACAAAAGAGGGAAAGAACTAAAGATTGCCGAGAAAAGCACACCTCCCAGTCTCTACCCTAGAATCTTGGAAAGAAAACCACCACCAACAAAACCAGGATCAGGAACTAGCCTCCAAAGGGGCACGAAAGCCTTCCGGACGAAGGCGAACCCACACCACAAAACAAACCCTAGAAAGAACCAGGAATAAACACCCTCATCGTCGAACAGACAACAAGCAAGTGACGACTTCCTCAATCCACAAACCAACGAACGAGCAAACGGCCGCAGCATCGGCATTAGAGGAACTAACAGAAGAAGGGGGGAAAAAAGGGGATCCAAGATGAAGAGAGATTACCCGGTGGCTCTCGCCCTCCCGCGGCGGAGCAGAGGAGGAGATCATCCTCGGAGGCGACGTCGATGAGGGCGACGCCGTCCAGATCCCTCCCCTCATCCATGTCGAACGAGCTGAAGACGGATCACAAGAATCCGAGGAAGCGATCCCGGCTGGAGGATTCGTTCGCAGGAGCGAGACGAGGAGGTCTTCAACACCTTGCTAAAAATCGCAAAAAGGGGAAATAAAAACTGTGAAATGGGCCGCAGGAGCAAATTTATTCCTGCGTTTGTAACGGTAAAGTGGACCAACGGGAAGTGGGGTGAGGAGCGGGAGGTTTGGGAAATTTGAGTAAAGAATTTGGTATGATGTTCCGCAGGTGTAATATAGGTGGGCGTAGCACGCCCTGCGGGCGAACGGCGATAGCTCATTGCTTCTCGCGGGCGCCAGTTAAGGAAAACACGCATGCAATACCATAGAACATCTACTCGTTAAAATATACTTAAATTAGAATGTTAGGTTTAGATCCCTGAAACGTTATCGTATTGAGGAACAACCCTACCGAATATATATTTATCTCAAAGTCCCTTAAAGCCTTTGATAAGTACCCCCGTGTATTAAAGAGCAAGCCCTTCAAGTTCTTTGAAAAATATTTTTTATTATAAAAATACATTATAAGATTTAATAGTGACATATGACTACATATTTAAGTTAGAAAAAGACTTAGTGCACATCATTTGTTGTGAGTAAATTAGATACAAAATGATAATGTGCCGCCTAAAAGATCATGATGGTATTTAATATATCTCTATTCCAACCTTCTCAATTTTAAGGAGTTGAAATGGCACTGCACCATTTTATATACGCGAAATATTTTTCTTTAAGTTATTTAAGGGTACGGGGATTTCAAATCAAATGTCCACCTCAAAGTTCAGAACCATAGATGGAAGGTAGCTAACGTAGTAGCCAGCTCCTCAACTGAACAATGTCCTTAGTGACTAAAAAGTAGTAGATTAAAACCTACCTATTTAAAAAAGAGAAAAATATATATACATATCTCTAGAACATATGTATATATCTCTAAAATACCTAAAATACATCATATTCAAAGTTATACTGTTAAAATTTATATATTATATTTTATACTCCTATATTCTATGTATTTCATAATACATCTTTTCATTATTTGATTCTATCTATTTAATCCAACTATAATTAAATTAAAAGAGTAAAAAGATTAACTTATCATCTATAACTCTTTTAAGAAATATTTCTTAATAATGAGAAAAGTTAGAGTGCTTTGACGCGACCCCACTGCACCCTAATTAAGGCCATTGCACGATAGGAGCATTTTTTTTGCCATATTATAGCATCTCTCTTTAACAACTCTCTCTCACTTGCCTTTCTCTCTCTTTATGTGTGGCGTTTATCCACCAGCACTCCCCCACTCCTGACCCCTCCTAAAGCATTCTCTCTCTCTCTCTCTCTCTCTCTCTCTCTCTCTCTCTCTATATATATATATATATATATATATATATATATATATATATATATGTTTACACCCCTATGTGCCCCTCTCTCTCTCTCTAATTAAAATCAAAGAGAGAGACCTTCTTTCGGCACTCTCGTGTCTCCTATCAACCCTCTTTCTCTCTCTAACCAGAATAGGAGGGGGAAACCCTCTCTAGTATCCTTACATACCCTGCCACCTCTCTCTCTCTACATTTACCTCTCTACTTGGAGTCTTGGCCCCATTCTTGATGTCTCTCTCTCTAATTGGGACTAGAGGAGAAGATCTTCCTTTTGTGCCCTCATGTCCCCTTCCAACCTCTCTTTCTCTAACTAGAACTAGAGGTGGAGACCCCCTCTAATGCATCCACATCTCCTACCACCTCCCTATGCACTCTCTCTCTCTCTCTCACCCCTCCTCATGTCTCCCTTTCCACCATCACATCTCTCTCTACATTCTCTCTCTCTCATCAACTCTCTCTCCCCCTCTTATTTCATGGGTATTCTAATAATTTTACCTATTATTTAACTATTATGTTGGCCTAATAGCAAAGAATTTCTATTATTCTGACGGCCAACTAATCACATAGATGTAATTGATTAAGTTCTTTATAAATTTTAGGGGTATGAAATATAATATGTAAATTTCAGAGATATAACTTCGAATACTATATATTCTATTTCTAGGGGTATATGTATATAATTTTTCAAAAAAACTATAATAGATTAGGAATGGTAAATGCAATAATAGACCAAAATACAGCTTTCATAAGTGGTGCATTCTTTTTGCTTAACGAAAAGGTCAAACGAGAGTCAACTTTTTTCAAGCATCATTACATCTCTGTGAGGAGATTGTAAATGGTATACCCAAGACTACAAAAAATTAGTCCATTATTTCTAGGGCTCTCTCTCTCTCTCTCTCTCTTAGTACTTCCATTTATCTCAACCTTCTTTTTGTATATATGGAGTCACACCTTATAGAAAAACTAGACTTGATTATACAGGATATAGTCTTCACAAGGACAAAACTTTGCTTTCTCTATCTCAGTATAATGTGCAAGCTTCTCGTCGATCGATTGCTCCTAATTGTTTGGGTTCCCAGTATTTTGAAGTTTTTTTATACTTGTTCCTACTCTTGAGATATGACATAAAGTAGAATGAAGGAAACTATGCAAACTACGTACTTCAAAAAATTCTCAAAACTTGTCTTATAATTGTTCTACATGGGCAACATTTTTAAACGTATATATGCCATCTCAATCGATGTCTTCTATTCTTTCCAAACCTCCTCAGCACGGACGCCAAGACAGCTACTATTCAAACTGTACATAGATGAAGATTTAGAGGCATATCTACAAGGGTGCAAAATAAATTTGTAGAAACTATGAAATCGGGACGACAAATGATAAATAAAATGTGAAGCAATTTTGAAACTCTTTATAACCTTCAAATTTTAAGATTCTTGGACTTGGTTTTTTGCCAAGTTTGAGGTAATTAAGAAAAGCACGCACACAGTTCAGTTTAAATATGGCCTTGAAACGCTTATATATGTGGGCTTTGTGTAGCATTGAAGGGATCGTACTAACTGTGTTAAAGGTCTTGTTGTCGTCAATGGTGAGCAGGAGGACATGGCCCAAGGGCACAGTGCGTAGGTCACCGGCATTTACACTTAGCCATTTATAATCATCAGATCCACTAACCTTGTTACTGTAGACAACATGTCGGGTCACTATTTAGCTTTTATTTGAATTTATAAGTTGTCCATACATGTCAGATAATTTATATGAAAGAAATATCTTACCGAATACATGAGTGTGCAGTGAAACGTTACACACTTGTGACACATCTAATTGAGATGTGCCGGGTGGGGGAGGGAGAGGAAGCCCCCCCAACCTCATCTGACAAATCTCGATTCCGTGGCGCATCTAGAATTTTCGTTCAGTAGATACATCTTTACAGTGGCAGAGCCAAAAATATTTAGAAGGGGAGACAATTAATAAGATAATTGTTCATGGGTACTCAATGTAAGGGGGGGGGCAATTAATAAAGTTAAAAAAAAATTCACATGAAGAAATTTTATGCAAAAAAAATTAATAAAAAAAATTATGTAAAAAATAAGGGGAAGACAATTAATAAAATAATTATTCATGAGTAAAAGGGGGTAAAAATAAGGGGGGGGGGGGGGGGGGGGCAATTGCCCCCCCTTGACCCCCTGGCTCCGCCACTGCATCCTTAGACGTATTTTTTTGATCTAGTGAAGTCACTAATGGTAAAATTTTACATCACTAATGAAAACTTTTCAATCTAGTGAGATCACAAGATCTCACTGGCTCCAAAGTGGCTCTGCCACGGCCTCGATTGAGGTGTGCTTGTGCACATCCTAAATCGGGTGTGCACTCAGATGGTGTCGTACGAGAATTGGAGGAATTGGTTGGTCAAATCTTTTACATATATGTCAGTATACCACTCTTTGGCGTAATGTCATTGTCCATGATGAACTGCTGAGAAATTTCATCGATCGGATCACTATTATTGTTTCATGATTAACATGATCTAATTATAATCTGTACCAACAAAATCCTTCTGATAGAGAAGGATTCAAGTGGCAATAAGTGTGGATCTTGACAAAGCTGCAGAAAAACTTGCAAGAGTCTAGTACTTTGAGATGGGAAGGATAGTCCACATTAATTATTACAAGCCAAAAATTACGAAAAGAATTCACCATGATAGCAAACTATATATCCTTGACCTTAAGAAAACCCATGAAGCCTTTTTACCATCAACAACATTAATTTGTTATACTTTAAAATTGTAAGAATAGTTCCATAGATAAAATTATAATGTGCTAATGATAGTGGAGGCGCCCCTCCACTCATGATTTTGAGTTGAAAAACTCTAATTTTTTAACATGATATCAGAGTTTATAATATGAGACAGGCTATGCACTTTGAATATATAATCCATATAATAGAGCTAAAAATATGATAGTGGAGTCTTCTTTACTCATCATCTTATGGTTTTGAATTGAAAGACCCAATTTAATTGAAACTTTACTATAGTACCAAAGCTTATATGATCCTGGTCGCGCACCCAGAGTTTACACCTAAAGTTTAATTATGATCCATGTGAGATAATCTAAAAATCCACTTGCACATAAGGAGAGTCCTCTCCACTCATAAGTTTAAAGTTTTGAGTTAGAATGTTCAATCTAATTAAAACTTTATCAACAACATTAACAACAACAATAATTATAATAGAAATTTATTTAGTGTTCTTCAAAAAGAGTAATAAAGGTAATGTGAATTATCTTCTGAATAATTTTATTAGTTGAAAATCTGATAAGATCTTTTTATCTTTTAACCAATAAAATTATGTGGAAGAGAATTTAAATCACATTTATTATCTTTCTTAGATGACACTAAATATTTCTCATACTAATAATGACATTATAAGCATTAGTGTAATACCACACTAAAATCAACTCTCCAACCAAACATATGCATAGATCTGCCACCCCATGACACATTTTAGTATGAGAAAATAACAAATCAAACATCAATCAAGTCTTCAAGAGATATGTCGAGTCAAACGTACTGTTGAATCGAATTAAGGAGCATTTCTTGGTCTTCGAGAGCTCAGAAGAGTTGAACGTATTGTTTTAGACATTTGCACTTTTTTGAACGCATCAGATATGAGAGTTATCAGACATTTGTACTTTTTTTGTTACAGTGTACGTATTAACAAATCGACAAATTAATGATCATGACCTCCCCCTCTATCTAGGGCCTCTACACGCTACATCCAACTCTAACATTCCTCTCAATACCTACACCATTTTTGTACTTTTGGGACAGTCCAGTGTAAACTAATTAAAGAGATGAACTTGGGCCCTTCCAAGTACTAACCCACTGCCACTTGAGTTAACTAAACTAAAAGTGCCTGAACGCGAACCAGGCCTTCGAAGGTCGCAATGTGTCTGGGTCAAACTATGGCCAAGATTTTTAATATTTCTTCCACCCCCACAATTTTAAACCCGCACAGATAGATAGGTGGCACAATCTTATCGAGTGTGCCGTCTTAATGCAAACCAAGATGTTCACTAAACATTTGATGTATCACATTATTTCGAAATTTGTGTCTCGCAACTAAGATGGGATTTACCGAAACCTTTGATGAAAAAGTAGGCCAAGTAATGACATCTGCTCGGTAATAATACAACTAAGGTAATATTTTTGTGTGCAATGTTGAAGATAGCAAGAGTACTATACCTATATTGCGCGCACTGGGACAAGTAGTACTCAACATTAATCACTCCATAAATTGGTTTCAGATGTCATCTAATCCCATCCCAGTAGCAGTGCACCATGCATACGCCTACAAAACAACGGGCAGGGACAACAAATGGGGGCAAAACTGAACACTTGCACAGCACATATCCTGCTCATCTCGTCGCCAGTGGGTAGGTCCAAGCAAGAGACAAGGCAGGGCCCTCCGAGCCAGCAACCATGGCAGTCGCCACTGTTCTCCCCGTGGGCCTCCTAGTTGCCTTCATGTCGAAGCCAGCTGATGCGGTCACAGATTCCACGCCACAGTGCTTAAGCGTGGGCTCCCGTCTCTTCCCATATATATATGTATGTATACTAATATATTGGCCCTTCTCTTCTTCGATTCTGTCTTTACCCGCACGGAACCTGTAATGGCCTGCTAGTTTAATGCTCTCCTTCTCCGCAGTTAGCCCCCCCACTCATACAGGCGCCGCTGTTCGGACAGGACGAAGCCCACATGTAAAAGTGGGGCTAGCTCCTGCATGCGCGCGGCACGGCCTCCGTCCGAGAAGCCGTTTCTGATGCCGCTCTGGACTCCATTTGCGTCTCTGCTACGTTTGAGCAGTTCAAGGTGGGGCGAGAACCCCACTAGATTAAGCCCCAACCATTTTAAGAGGCCACAGGCGGGACACATGCCTCACATGCAAAAGCTTGCCGTTAAATACATGTTTATAGCTCTGGCGGCGGCCGCGTCCCAGTGTCTGATCTTATTAGCTGGCCGGAGGTTCTCCCTGCGATGCCATTGGCCTCCTTACCGATGAGGAACAAAGTAGGTGCAAATCTGAGTTGGGATTTTGTTGTTGGGAGTGAAACAGTGACTCCCTCCCGGGATTCTTCTTGGCCTCATTCCCCATTTGTGCATCTAGATTAGGGGCCGGGGCTCGTCCTAGCTTTATATATATATATATATGGGCATCCTCCTCTCTCTCTCTTCTGTGATTGCAGCGGAGGAAAGCAGGAATTAGCAGCAATCATCAAGAGCACACATTGGGAGCAGTGGAGAATGTCACCACAGTTGCCAGCGTTGGGAATCTTTAAGAATGCCACAAGTCCCACACACGAGAAGGAAACCACAATCGAACACTTCTTTTCTTAAGGAAAGAGAGATTTAATACACACATTCACAAACCCACCTGACAAACATTACATTCCCTCGATCCGGGTGTTAGAAAACAGATCTCAATGTTCATGCTTTACTCTTGGTCACTGGTGTAACATACATATATATATATATAGATATTTTTCCCCCTCTTACCTTGCTTCCCAAGAAAAAAAACAAAACAAAAACAAAAAAGGAATTACCACCGATGATTCATACAAAGAGGTTGTGAATAGGACTTGCATAAGAAACTACCTATAAAGAACATGCTAGACACCCACCACCAATTCTATGGAGAATCTAATATATTCTCTAGATTAGGGAGCTGTGAACCAGCCCATGCCAAGAAGAACCAACTCCATTCCAGTAGTCCCTCCCTGGGTCCACCATCATATTCCCGTCTCCTCCAACCTGCCATTGCAGGCCCATGAACAGCTTGCTGTCGTCGCCCACACTCCTGTAGGAGTTCTCCTGCTTAATGGCCACTGTTGCACCGCCAAAGGGCGGCACCACCTGCTCTCCACCCACACCACCTTCTACTTCCTGGGTAGTGCCATGGCCGCCAAGCCCGTAGTACAGGCCTGCGCCGCTGTCGAGAAACCCGCTCCTCAGGATATCAAGAAAGCCTGGCACTTGGGGTGGGATGGGGTTGGCGGTGGCGCTTTCCAGCATGAAGGGGTCACGGTCGTCCAGCCCCAATTGCCTGGCAGTGGGCGGCTTCTGGAGCCCGGCGAAGGCGAGGGTGAGGTCGTTGGGGTCGCAGGTGAGGGGAGGCGGCGGCGGGAGGGATTGAAGTACGGCGTTGGTGGCAGCGGCGAGGCTCTGGTGATCCTGCGACTTCTTTGAAGAGGAGGGCCTCTTGTTCTTCCTGCAGCCGCCCCCGACAGGGACATTCCTCAAGGTGCCCCCTTTGGTCCAGTATCGCCTGCAGCCTTTGCAGAAGTATCTGGGCTGGGACAGGCTGTAGTTGTTGTAGTAGCAGAACTTGGTGTTGGTGGAGTCACACCTGGGGCACCGCAGGGCCTGCTCCGGCTGAGGCCTCGGCCGCTTCTCCTGCTGCTGCTGGGCCAGCGCCTGCGCCGGCGGCTGTGGGGGCGGCATGGTCAGCATGTTGGAGCAAGCAAACACTTCTTCCAGCAGGTGAGTGGCCATTGCCTGTTGGACGGAAGGATGCAAGTAAGCAAAGGATATAGTACGAATGCGATAAAAAGACAAAATACACAGGAGAATTCACATATGAGTAGAATCAATATTAGGGAAGAAAAAATTGGCGGTCTTCTTTGGTTGTGTTTCCGGAAACATAAGAGGGATACACAGTGATGCTATGTATCATCATAAGGAGAAGTAAGAAAAGCTTCTAAAGAGTGGAACTGTTCTTGCAAAAGGGCTTCTTTGTGGAAGAGAAAATACTTGATGTCAAAAGCCGATATCCGGGGAAGAAAAGAAAAACTCCCTGGTGTTCTACTCAAAATTTCTGATGAGTTGATCACCATCTTGTACCCCAAAAAAGCTGCTTTATTTCGTTGGCTTTAATAAAAAGACGAAGAAACACCTACTCGAATCGATACTTTGGGACATAAACCGCAAGAGATGAAGATATGAGACCTGTCAAGAACATGCTAGGGTAAAACGCTACTTCGCCCTCGATACATCACTGCTAAAATTCAAACCCATGAGAGAACCGAAGAGAGCCCAGTTCGGGAACAGCTAGCATCGAAAACTTCAAGAAACGATCGTCAGAGATGGAGGTAAAGAGTAAGGGGAAGATAGGAATGGCGATCTTCCCACACATACGTAGATCTAAAAACAACAAACCGAAAACGTAGTGGAGAAAGAGGGGTGGGGGGGGGGGGGCGGGGGACAAGAGAAGAACCCAACGAAAACCATCAAATTACCTGGTGCTGGAGATCCAAAGTCTCCATCTGTGCAAGCGTTCTACCACAACCGCTCCCGTATGTGCGAGGGGGACCAAGCAACGGGCGACCTGGGTAGCCCTAGCCCCTCAGAATATCTCGAAGGAAGCTAACGAACACAAAGAGAGGAAGGAAGGGGGGGGGGGGAAGAGAGAGCAAACCACTTCACTGCTGATGTCTATATATATAGAAGAGAGCAGTGGAAGAGGGAGAAGAGAGGGAGAGAGAGATGGTGAAGAGTGGGGGAAGTGAGGTGAGAGAGAGCGAGGGAGACGGGGTGTGTGTTATAATGATTACTTTCCGTACGAGACGATCGATGCGTTTGGCTTGCGAGCAGGGAAAAGCACGAGGAATTCGAACTCCCCCATCTGCAACGGAATTCGCAAGAGCAGAAGGCGGTCAGGAGCGAGACCGCGCCCCGCCACACTGCACAGTAGATGGAACACCCGCGCACTCCACTACCTACTTGCGCACTCCTCGCCCAGGACCACTGTTCCACACAAAGCCCAAATGCCAAAGGCTGCTGCCGTCACACCCACGCTTGAACACCGTGGGAACCCGCCGGGGACTACCCTTGACCGGTCAAGACCCCGTTCAAATCTACCCAGTCAAAAACACAAAAGCCCGTCTCCACCGCTCCACACCTCCCTCCCAACACACACAACTACAGAGGAAGCAAAGAATCCCACGCGCTGGTGCGGGGATAGCGTACCCTCGGGCGCGTCGCCATGGTCTACGGCACCTTGGACGGCGTCGATGGGTGAGGGGCGGGGGCAGGTATGCCCTCAGCCGGGTCCACCGCATCCTCTTTTTTGAATCTCGGGTCTTGGACCGTTCAAGGGGAAAGGAAGGAGACCACCCGGACGCCCGCGCCCCCACCCGCGGTCTCGGATGGGGACTTCTGTCGAGCGGTTGGCGGGTGGAGGCGGGGTCTCCGAGCCGCGGGCGACACCCCGCGCGCCAGCAGTGGCGAGGAGCGACAGCGACGGGATCGGCGCGTGGCGCCGCCTCCTGGTGGCGCCCGCGGGGTTTTTTGTCGGTGCCGGGCGGGCCCGGCGGTGGGGATATATGCCTCGGGCGACGTGGCGGGCCCAGCGGCAACCGGGGGAGGGTGGCGTTGGGTGCGGAATATTTCGATCCGCGAGCGGAGAAAACAACAGCGCGCCCGTTCACAGCTGCTTCGGACGGGGCGTGGGAGGTGCTTCCCTTCTCACGCAAGCAAGGAAGAGGACAAAGGTGACGCAGAGACGGCCAACTTGGTGGCGCGCGTCACCCCCACGCCGTCGCACAGTTGGCGCTGGTGGTGGCGCTGGTGGTGGCGCTGGGTGGTTGTGGTGTGCGCGCGGCATGCGCGGTAGGAGACGCGGGGGGAGATGCGTTACGGGACCGGAAAGGTGGGGCGCCGCCGAGCCGTTTTGGTCTGCTGTTGCGCGTGCCGGTTAGGGGTGCGAGGGTGTGGGAGACACGTGAGGCTTAGCGGCACAGATGCCCTGCACGGCTGCACGCCGTGCGAAGCCAACGGAGAAGCTGCTGGATTTGTGGGACTTCGGATTTGCTTGTGGGCCTCTCGGAGAAGTAGACGTCATACTCAAATAAAACATTAGTCATGCTCAAATTTCTAAAGAATGGCTTACTAATTAGCCCTTTATATAAATGACTCTTAAATATGAGGTGTAAGATTCAAAATTCAAATTAGTTTTCTAAAAAAAAAAACTCAAATTTATGTTAGTTTTGCATGTGAAATATCAAACTAGCATTGTTACATATGTAAAACATCGTTATCAAAAGAAGCGACTTGTATTATCTTATTTCTAGTGTATTATCTTTCCCAATATCTAGAGAACGAATATGCCTAAGAGTCTGTTTGTTTGCACGGAAAATTTCGGTGAAGAAGTAGTTTTCAAAAAAATTTGATTTTTTATGTTATTTGGTGCCACTGAAAACTAAAATCTATAAAATTAAATCACCCAAAATCGAGATTTTGACATCCACGAAAAAATCGCGGATGCCGTTTTCTGCCCAAGCGCCTGCTGCAGCCTACAGTGCTTTTAGGTGCACTATTCATTCAAGTTAGATTTTTATTTTCTTTCCACTCATTTAAGTATCTTTATCAAATTTAATTATTTTTCATTAACTAATTGAATTTTTATTTTTTTATTAAAATATCTGTAAAACACTATTCATTCAAATTGTGTTTTTTATTTTATTTCTCCTATTTTAAATTGGCTTGGTCAAAGTTACTTATTTTTATTAGTTATCTATTTTTTTATTTTTTAAAAAAATATTAAAAATAAAAAATAAAATAAAATAAAAAATTGATGAATAGTGTTAATATACAAGGAATATATGACTCTCTCTCATTTAAGTAGATCATAAGATCTCATATCCCTCCATACAACTTTATATTTTCCTAACAATCAAATAAACAATCACGTTTTCATTTTCACGGAAAAGTTATTCCGCAGAAAACTATTTCCCTCTAAAATTATTTTACATACAACTAAATGGATCCTAAGTACCGTACATACCCCAGTTAAAGTTTTTATTACTCGACATGCGTCTAGATTTTAATTATCAGAAGGTGAAGAACAAAAAAAAAAATACGGCAAGAAGTTGACTTGCTCTTCACCAATAAAGCAAATAACAGACACCAAGCACCATCTAACATGTTCTAAATAGATTCCAGTTGTCATTTTTATAATAGACAAAATGTGAAAATTTTTGAAGTGCAGAATCAGATGCGACTGCCTTGCCTGTTTCCAACCAAACACAGGGGTGTTTGGGGTCTAAGTTGCGAGTGTTTACTGTGTGTGTGTGTGGGTGGGTGGGAGGGGGATCTTGTTGTCTTGTGCACAAAGCAAATAGTTACACCATAGCTCAATTGCACGTGAGAGGCATCCACGCCACTTAATTTGGACTGTCCCTTTTTCCACTGCGGAACATTCCCTGATGCGAAGTCTTTCTGCACCGTCCAGAGTTTGATCTAATTTAATTCGCTGTTTAGACTGGTGGGTTTTGCATGTTGGGCATTTCATAATTGAGAGGTCACAGGCGATTAGCATGTTGCTTTCCTGTTCGGCAACGGCTGAGGTTCCACTAGCATATATATATATATATATATATATATATATATATATATATATATCATGTGTGAGAATGAGTTACTACCGGCCATGCCAGCCCACGCAAGTGTCTACTCATGCATATAGCGTTACATGAGATGTCACACGAGTAAGATTGCCATGTCATTCAGCTGCCGTCGTAGATCGGCGGTGCCACTGGTCACCGGAGTTCGGCCGCCTTTGTTGCTCGCCAACAGATGGTCACGGCAACCTTGCTTAAGACTCAATTGAATGGGTACGGGGAGTGCAGAGATATGAATTAGTCTCACATTAGAAATAGTGAAAATAAATATGTACTTGCAAACACAGTATATTTCTCTTCTCTCAAGAGAGTCAAGGAAAAGAATAAAACTCTAAATAAAAATAAAGTTCTTAAGAATGACACAATGAAGTTTCACGCATCTTCAGCAAACAACTATTTTCACATGGGCAACCACTTGAAAATGCAGCATCTGTGGTGGCCAAGTCTGGTCACCTAGGCCCGTGGTGGCTCATTACGGCCCATTCGTGTCCCGTCAACCCATGTGGCACCGTCATCGAAGGCACGCCCTCTCCAGGATGGCTCGAAGACCTCCATTGTGTGACTCCCGTGATCGGAAGCTATCAGGTTCCGATACGGGGTACCTCCGAGCAGATCAGCCGCCTTCCCTTGCCGAACAGCTATGAACAGCTCCCGAGCCAGAACAGTGATCTCGCTCCATGAGACTACCCTCGATGTTACCGAACAGCATGTTCGATCCCCCACGAGGGTCACCTGCTCGGAAAGCATTTCCAAAGGGTTCCGAGCAGGCTCTCTGGCTTCCAGAACGGTTGTAACCGCCTCAGGCCACGTTCTCCACCATCAAGTGGCGTGAACTGCCTGGCAGCCCAACGGGCATCGGAGTCATAACTCCTCCCGTTACGCGCGTGCGTCAAGCGCCTCTTCAGGCACGATCTGCCCAACGTTACGCACGTTGGCCTCTGCACCAACGCCTATAAAGGCACAGGTGCAGTACCATGCAACGGTACGCTCTCTTCCCCTCGCGAACACACTCTCGCATTCCGAAACCCCCTGCCTTACAAGCTCTCCACTGACTTAGGCATCGGAGGGTTTCCCCCGGTCTTCACCGGCCTCTGATCCCATTCTGGTTTTGCAGGTTCTCTTCGCCCTCACCAGCAATCGTCCTTCCTCTCTCATTCTAGTGGAGGCCCGTTTGGCTCAGGCCCAAACAGGATCGTACCACCACATTTGGCGCCGTCTGTGGGAAGCGACGCTGCCATGGCTCGAGGGCGATCCTCATACCAGAACGTGGGAAGCAGGGCGACGAGGTCTCGCCAATCACGAGGGGCCTCTCGTCGCCAATCTCCTCCTGGGGACGTCGCCGGCGCTGCTACCGGCGCGAATCACGACGTCCCAGTACCAACGGCTGCCGCACCGGCGACGGCCCTCGAAGTGGCAGAGCTTCGGGGGCAGATGCATCAGCTGACGGGCGTCTGCCTCGCCCTACAGGCCCAGTTGGTGGGGGTTGCGGCTCCGGCGGCTTCCCTGCCGCGCGAGCGGCAGGCGGAATCGTCGCACCGCCACTCCCGCGTCCCCCCGGTGCCTCAGGAGCAGCAGGCAGAGTCGCCGCGCCGGTCTCACCGGCCCCCGTCGGAGGAACGGGCACCAGAGCGCCGCGGGCGTTCGCCCCGACGCTCTATCATCTCCCCTCGGCCGCCACGATCAGTCGTGGGGGGCAACTCCCACGCCTCTGGACGAGGGGGCCCCGCCAACTCCGAGCAGGAGCTCGCCAGGCGCCTCAAGCGCGTGGTTGATCTTGAGCGCCGCGTGGACGCGATGGTTCAGCGTGCGGAGGGGAAGGCTCCAGCGGAGGATGACTTGGACTTCCGCTCCCCGTTCAGCAGGGAGATCCTGGAGGCCCAGGTCTCCTCCAAGCTCCCTCTACCCACCATCGCGCCCTACGACGGCACAACAGACCCGGCCGATCACATCCACGGCTTCGAATCGCACATGGTGTTCCACGGAGCATCAGATGCGGCCAAGTGCAGGGCCTTCCCTGCAACGCTAAAAGAGACCGCCAGGGCTTGGTTTGAAACCCTCCCTGCGGGCTCCATTACTTCTTTCCGCCAGCTGAAGAAGTCCTTTAGGGACAACTTCCTGGGCGGGAGATCACAGCCGCGAACGGCGGCTTCCCTTCTGGCTGTGCGCCAGAAGAAAGGCGAGGCGCTCTGGGACTTCGTCAAGAGGTTCCGAACAGAGGCGCTTCGCATCTCGCGTCTGGACGTCCCCCTAGCCACCAGTGCTCTCATTCAAGGCACTCGTGATGGCTTTCTACAAAGGACTCTTAGGCGTCCAGCAGCCCGCCACCCTCGCCGAACTGCTCTCCATCGCGCAGCGCCACGCGGCCTGCGAGGAGAGCCTGGCGGCGAGCAGGGCCGAACAGGGGGAGCAGTCGGAAAAAAAGCGGCCTTCCGACAACGGCTCCGACCGTGATCGGAAGAAGGGACGACGCAATGGCGATTCTCCGCGTCGTCCGCGCCCCTTTACCAACTACACCCCCCTCACTGTGGCCCCCGAACAAATCCTGGCAGAGATCAGGGATGAAGCTTTTGTTCGGTGGCCCCAAAGAATGCGCTCCGACCCCCGGAAGCGCGATCAAAATAGGTACTGTCGCTTTCATCGCGACCACGGCCACGACACCTCCGAGTGCCGCCAGCTTAAGGACGAAATCGAAGACCTTATCAAGCGCGGCTACCTTGGGCGGTTCGTGCGCCGGAACGAAGGGCGCCGGAATGAAGAGCGCCCCCGTCGCCAAGACCGCGCTCCCGAGCAGCCGATCAACAACGAGCCCAATGGGCAGGAGATCAACGTGATCGCGGGAGGCTTTGGCGCAGGTGGAGAAAGCACTCGAAGCCGACGCGATTACGCAAGGCGAGTGCATGTCGTAGACAGGCCTCCGACTGTTCGGCCGGCCCCATATCCTGCCAGTCCCGCACGCGCACAGCCCGAGGAGTCTATAACCTTCTCGGACGAAGACCTTGTAGGGGTTACGACCCCACACACTGATGCGCTGGTCGTTTCGGCCACCATCAACCACTGTAACGTGCGCCGAATTCTGGTAGATAATGGAAGCGCCCCCGATGTCTTGGCTTACGACTGTTTTGTCCTCATGGGTCTGCGAACCGATCAACTCGCCCCTGTAAACTCGCCACTTTTCGGCTTTTCGGGAGTTTCGGTCCAGCCCATGGGAAGGATTCGCCTTCCGATCACCTTGGGGACAGCTCCAAAGGCTGTGACCAAGATTGTTGACTTTCTGGTCATCAACAACATGCCTGGATACAATGCTATTCTGGGCAGAGGCCTGATCGGACGCATCAAAGCAGTACCTTCGTCTCTCCATCAGAAGATGAAGTTCCCTACTCCGAGCGGAGTGGGCGAAGTGCTCGGGTGCCAGCGTGAGTCTCGCCGTTGCTATGTCCTCTCTCTAAGAGACAAGCAACCACTCGCTGATCCAGCTCTTCCAACCTCCGATCAGCCTTCCACTAGTCGGGGGACGCCTGCCGAAGACTTAATCCCCATTCAAGTGGACGACGACCCCGAACACGTCTTGTACATTGGCGCCCTGTTGACAGAGGCCGAGCAGCAACGCTATACAGCTTTCCTGCTCGCTAATTTGGACGTGTTCGCTTGGTCTGATGACGAGCTTCCAGGCATTCCCCCGGAGGTCATGGTGCATCGCCTTCGGTTGGATCCACGAATCCCGCCAGTACAGCAAAGAAGGCGACCCGTGAACCGAGAGCGGCAGATCGTGATTCAGGATCACGTGACCAAAAGCCGAACTGTCGGGCTCCTCCGAGAAGCCCAATATCCAAGATGGATCTCTAATGTGGTCCTCGTACGCAAGGCCAATGGCAAATGGCGTGTGTGCGTAGATTACAAAGATCTTAATAAGGCAACGCCCAAGGATAACTTCCCGTTACCACGCATTGATCAGCTGGTGGACGCTACCTCCGGGCACGA
Source organism: Colocasia esculenta (assembly GCA_014218235.1). NCBI lineage: Eukaryota > Viridiplantae > Streptophyta > Magnoliopsida > Alismatales > Araceae > Colocasia > Colocasia esculenta. Next base: position 9,559,482 of record CM024757.1, on the reverse strand, counting down.
GCTCCTCAGCTTTTTGGATGCCTACTCTGGTTACCACCAGATCAGCATGCATCCACCGGATCAAGACGCCACTACGTTCGTCACAGACCTAGGCTTATACTGTTTCACCAGGATGCCTTTTGGTCTAAAGAATGCAGGCGCAACTTACCAGCGGCTGGTCAACAAGATGTTCGAGCAGCAGATCGGGCGAAACATGGAGGTTTACGTCGACGACATGTTGGTCAAGACTCTTCCGAGCACCGATCACATTTCTGACCTCCAGGAAACCTTCGCAACTCTGCGAAGGTATAATATGAAGCTCAATCCCGCCAAGTGTGCGTTTGGTGTTAGGTCGGGTAAGTTCCTCGGGTTCCTCGTATCAAACAGGGGAATAGAGGCGAACCCAGAAAAAATCCAAGCCGTACTTGAGATGTCCAGTCCGAAGACGGCGCGCGACGTCCAGCGTCTAACAGGACGTCTTGCCGCGCTGAACAGGTTCATGTCCCGAGCAGCAGAAAGAAGTTTTAACTTCTTCAAGTTGCTCCGAGGCCCTAAAAACGCCTCGAAGCAAGGGGGGCAAGTACTATGGACTGACGAATGCGAAGCTGCCTTCACCGAGCTGAAGGCATATTTGGCAACCCCTCCTGTTCTCTCAAAGCCTGTGCTCGGAGAACCCTTGTTCGTGTACCTTTCGGTCACCGAACACTCCATCAGTGCGGTTTTGATCAAAGAAGTAGGAGCGGCACAGTATCCAGTGTACTATATCAGCAGGGTCCTCCAAGAAGCTGAAAGGAGGTACCCCAGAGCAGAAAAGCTTGCCCTTGCTCTTGTCACAGCTGCACGGAAGCTCAGGCCCTACTTTCAGGCCCATTCCGTTACAGTGCTTACCGATCAACCGCTGAAATCCATCTTGCAGCGGCCGGAGGCTTCCGGTAGGTTGGTTAAGTGGGCAATTGAGCTGGGAGAGTTTGACATCAGCTTCCGACCAAGGACGGCGATCAAAGCGCAGGCGTTAGCAGATTTCGTAGCGGAATGCACCCTTCCGGCCGAGCAGGATCCACCGTTGGCAGACGAGCCCCCATGGGAGCTTTATGTGGACGGATCCTCTTGTGTCTCCGGAAGCGGGGCAGGTTTGGTCCTCACCTCCCCAGAGGGGTTAGAGTTCCAATACGCCCTCCGTTTCCGCTTTCCAGCCTCCAACAACGTCGCCGAATACGAAGCCTTGCTTTCCGGTATCCGCATGGCTAGGCACCTCGGAGCCATTCGGCTTAGAGTCTTTAGTGACTCCCAGTTGGTCGCCAGCCAGGTGAGCGGACAGTTTGGAGCAAGGGAACCTCGCATGGCTAAATACCTCCAACAGGTCAAGAGCCAGACAGAGGGCCTCGTATACTTCGAGGTCATACATGTTCCACGAGAGCAGAACGCGCGAGCTGATGCGCTGGCCAAATTGGCATCTTCAGGCGACATCACCCCCTCTCGCTCTGTCTTCATTGAAGAGCTCGCCGTGCCGAGCACAGAGATTGATATAGCCGCCATAGAAACGGGCCCACCGACCCCAAGTTGGGTGGACCCTCTCTTGGCGTACCTTCTCCGAGGCGAGCTTCCTTCCGAACAGGATGAAGCTCGGAAAGTCAGGATGCGCTCGCAGCATTTCACCATCGTAGAAGGCAAGCTGTACCGACGGTCCCTTGCAAGACCTCTTCTACGTTGCCTCAACCCTGAGGAGGCCCTCGCGGCCATAGAGGAAGTCCACGAGGGGTTGTGCGGAAGCCATCTGGGGGGCAGGACGCTAGCACGCAGCCTCATCCGAACAGGGTTCTGGTGGCCTTCTCTTCAGAAGGATTGCATGTCCTTCGTCAGGAAATGCCCAGAATGCCAGAAGTTCGGAGTACTCATCAAGCAGCCAGCCGAACAGCTTCACAGTCTGTTCGAGCCGCGCCCCTTCGCCAGATGGGGCATTGACATCTTGGGCCCCTTTCCAGAGGCCCAAGGGCGCAAGAAGTTCCTTTTTGTGGCCATCGACTACTTCACCAAGTGGATCGAGGCCGAACCCGTTGCCACAATCACCGAACAGGCCGCATGGAAGTTCGTATGGAAGAACCTTCTATGCAGGTTTGGCGTCCCCAGAGTGATTACTTCTGACAACGGGAAACAGTTTGACAGCACCTTCTTCAAGGAAAAGTGCGCCGAGCTCGGGATCTACAACCACTTCACCTCCGTCGCTCATCCCCAAGCTAACGGTCTGGTTGAAAACGCCAACCGAACATTGCTGCACGGGATTCGAACCAGAGTAGAGGCTGCAGGTGGATCATGGATCGATGAGCTCCCAAATGTCCTTTGGTGTCACCGGACAACTGCTCGGGTAGCTACGGGGGAAACACCTTTCCACCTAGCCTACGGCTCAGAAGCAGTTGTACCTTTGGAAGTAGCCCTTCCCACCATCCGAACAACCCACTTCGACGAAGCCGCCAATAATCGTGCTCTCCGAGAGAACTTGGACATGCTGGGCGAACGACAAAGCGACGCCAGCATTCGCCTCGTTTCTTATCAACAACGGCTTGCGCAATATTACAATGCGCGAGTCAAGGAGAGGCGGTTCAATGTGGGAGATTTGGTCTTGCGCCGCTGTTCGGCTTCGGACCCCCGAAGAGCAGTCGGCAAACTTGCCATCAAATGGGAAGGACCTTATCAGGTCACCCACGTCCTTGGAAAAGGCTCATATAAGCTAACTACTCCTAGTGGCGAGGCCATTCCCAGGACATGGCATGTCTCTAATCTTAAGGCTTATCATATATAAAAGCCTTCTTTCAGCATCCAACCTCTCTTCTCTTTACTCCTGTTGCTTCATGAGCATTTAGCATAGATACCTGGTCGGAACCCCCTTTACGGTACCCAATGATCTGTGTCTTACATGCAATACTCACGAAGCTAACGGATTCCGATCCGAGCAGGAACAACCACAACAAGGAGAAGATAGAGAAAGTGACGCTACAGAAAAACTCGTAAAGCAGAGGATTTCATTTATAAGAAATTCTTGTGCTTACAAAACAGCCTTCCTTGGCCGATGTTACAAAAAACGAAGTACAAGAAGACGTGAGGCAAGGGGATTAAGGAGCTTGTTCGGAAGGACCAGCATCCTCACCCGAAGGAGGCATCCGCCCAGATTGAAATTGTGCGAACCGCACACCATCTAAGCGGACGTCTTGGGTGCGGCGTCGGCATTCCCGAACAGCAGCCTCGAAGGCTTCTTGGGCGCGTTTGGCCCAGGAAAGCCTCTCCCCCACATCCTTCCCAGCATTAAGGCCCACTTTGTAGCAGCGAGCCCCATACTGCTCTAAGTCTTCCTTGTACTCTGGCCCAGCCTTATAGTTAGCAACGGCACGGGCCTCCGCATCTACTACTACCTTGGCTAGGGCGTCCTTTTCGGCCCGCGCCAAGGTAGCATCCAGCTGCGCGGCATGAAGAGCAGCTTTGAGGCCCTTCACCTCCTCCTCCAGCGCCGCCTCGCGAGCTTTATGCCTCGCCGAAAGGTCATCACAGAAGGCTACTTGCGCCTCGTAGAGATATTTCTGTCTCTGGCCCCGAACAGCTAAAGCCTTCAGAGTGGCCAACGACTTGGACATTTCGTCCGCAAGCATCTCTACGTCGACGTCACTCAGGCCATCTTCTGTCTGCCACTCCGGCTGGTACCCTTCCACTGACTTCTCTGGAGTCTGTTCGGAAGGAAGGTCCAAGCACCTTGCCAACCGTTCAAGACGAGAAGCAGTGGGGCTCGCGGGCAGCTCCCTGGGCGTATCTTCCATCCGGCGAAGGGTCGCCTCCAGCGCTGCCACCGAAGGAGCTCCAAGAGGTTCTCTCAGAAGCACCTCACTAAGAGGCCTTCGATCGTCTTCGGACCCTTCACCCCGGGCAGCACCCGCAGCCTCCCCCCCAATGTCTTCGACTCCTTTGGAGGTTGCTTCTGCATTAGCAACCACCTCGGAGGGGGGCAGGGGGGGCAGGATTCTCCCCCTTGAAGTGGCAACCTCTTCGGACGCCCTCGCCGTTGCGGCCGCTTCCGCAATGGTCCCTGCTGCAGGAGCCATTCCTGGCTCTGGAGGCGCTGCTGTCACCACGCTGCTCGGAACCACCCCAGCAGGCGCGGAAGCTCCTGTTGCGCAAGTGTCCTCCTCCTGCCGACCAGGTGACGCCGTAGCTTCTCCGCTCCTCCTAGAGGATACCTCCGCGATGTTGCTGGAAACACCGCGTTCGGCACCTCCAGCATTGGAAGCACCGGAGGGCGCCCTATCTCCCGCGCAGGGGGAGCCCCCGGCTTCTCCAGCGACAGGACTCTCAGATCCTTCGCTTACAAAAATGAGCCCCAGCTCGGTCGCCATCTTCTGTGCGACCTCGGGGCGAGTTGCGGGAGCCACCCATGGCACCCCCTCATCGGCCGATGGTACGGCCCTACTCTTTCTGCGCAGCAGTAACTGCGCCCCTTCTTCTTCCTCTTCGGTCCCCTCCTCATCTTGTGGAGAAGTATCTTGGACCGCCCGCTGCTTCTTTCGAGCACGGAGTTGTTCCGCTTCCTCCGCGCTCTCGTCAAACAGAACGGGCCTCTTCTTCGCAGAAGGCCGGCTCGCGTGGTCGTCCTTCTCTCGAGGAGCCCGAGCTCCGGCCGGTACCACCTCTCTAGTGGCCTTCTTCTTCAACCGAATCTTTCCAGGCCCCTTCTCAGGAGCCTGCGACCTGTTCGGGCGCCCTTCGGCAGTTGATGGAGCAACAAGTGCCGTTGTCACTGCGGCACCGACCCTCACTGCGGAAGGAACCCGAGCAACAGCGTCGACGTCGTCACCTTCATACACCCTGTGCGCTACCACAGGGATCTGTTCGGCGAACCCGTCATTCGCCTCCTCATCTCTTCCGGCCTCCAGCTCCGCAGCCGCTGCGCACAAAGAAGATGGGAAGAAGAAAGGTTAGTATGAGGTCATCAAAACTAAGAGTAAACCACTGAGAGACAGTATACTTACTCCATGGTTTGCTGAGCCCATACTTAACGAGCATGAACTCGGTTACATACCCTTCTCCATTCCGAACACCTGCTCGGAGAAGGGCATCTGATGCCCTAGCCTCATCCTGGATAAGCTTCGGAAAGCTATCCTTCTGCGCGGGGCGAATTACTGTGGGGAACCCCCACTCCGCACCACTCCGATGGCGCACGAAGAACAGCCTGTCCATCCAACCCTTGTTGTTGGAATATTTGCTGGACAGGCCGATGTGCATCCGGTCTGTTCGGTGCTTGGCGTAATAGACGTCTGCTCCCGACGCCCGCGAAGCAGACAGCTTGAAGTGTGCTCGGAAGACGTCCGCCGAGCCCCGGATCTCCTTCAACTTGCAGACAACACCAAAGATACAGATGTACCTCCAGGTGTTGGGCGTCAGCTGTATTGGCGAAACGCCCCAAGTATTAAGGAGCGCCTTCGCCACCTCCGGCAACGGCAGCCGGAAGCCTGCCTCCAGATGGTCCACGGACAGGAGCAGGCAACCTGGTTTATTCACCAGGATCGTGTCGCTTTCCCTGGCGTCAACGATCTCGTACTCATCTCCAATCCGGAAGCGCTCACGAAGACCACTGAAGTGGCGGTATCGTGGCCCGCTCGGCACTGCTACGGTCACCCCGCTAGCTCCGGCAGCGGCTTTCCCCTTGCTCGCCATCGCCGGAAGGATTGCAGAAAGCGGCAACGGCGCGAGAGGACGAAGCAGAAGACAGGGAAAGGAGAAGGCAAGGAAGCACGAAGAGCTCAAAGATGGAGGGTTTCTGGGAGTCGTAGCGCCCGCCCTCGTCTCGTCCCCTCCTTATAAGGAAAGAGGAGGGAACGAAATTCGAGGCGGGCCCTAAAACGCCGCTCCTCCTAATTTTTGAAAGCGCCCCTTCGGGTACGTCGTTGGCAACCGTTCGAACGCAGCGGCGGCACCTCAAACATGGCGCGGCTTTGCACCCATCATGATGGGCTAGCTGTTTTGACAAGACCCTAAGCGGCGGCATCCCGCAACGGGCCCTCGCATTGAATACGGAAGTGACGCCCTCGAAGCCCTCTTTTCACCAAGTCATTCGAGGGCGTGGGGGGCAAGTGTGGTGGCCAAGTCTGGTCACCTAGGCCCATGGTGGCTCATTACGGCCCATTCGTGTCCCGTCAACCCATGTGGCACCGTCATCGAAGGCACGCCCTCTCCAGGATGGCTCGAAGACCTCCATTGTGTGACTCCCGTGATCGGAAGCTATCAGGTTCCGATACGGGGTACCTCCGAGCAGATCAGCCGCCTTCCCTTGCCGAACAGCTATGAACAGCTCCCGAGCCAGAACAGTGATCTCGCTCCATGAGACTACCCTCGATGTTACCGAACAGCATGTTCGATCCCCCACGAGGGTCACCTGCTCGGAAAGCATTTCCAAAGGGTTCCGAGCAGGCTCTCTGGCTTCCAGAACGGTTGTAACCGCCTCAGGCCACGTTCTCCACCATCAAGTGGCGTGAACTGCCTGGCAGCCCAACGGGCATCGGAGTCATAACTCCTCCCGTTACGCGCGGGCGTCAAAGCGCCTCTTCAGGCACGATCTGCCCAACGTTACGCACGTTGGCCTCTGCACCAACGCCTATAAAGGCACAGGTGCAGTACCATGCAACGGTACGCTCTCTTCCCTCGCGAACACACTCTCGCATTCCGAAACCCCCTGCCTTACAAGCTCTCCACTGACTTAGGCATCGGAGGGTTTCCCCCGGTCTTCACCGGGCCTCTGATCCCATTCTGGTTTTGCAGGTTCTCTTCGCCCTCACCAGCAATCGTCCTTCCTCTCTCATTCTAGTGGAGGCCGTTTGGCTCAGGCCCAAACAGGATCGTACCACCACAGCATCCATTTTAAGCATTGTTTGGAAACGTGTTTATAGATGTTTTGGACTGCAAAATCTCTGACAAAACTCATCTCGCTTCCCAACACAACCGAGCGACATCGGATTGCAAATTGGGGCAATTTTGCATATAGGATAGAGAGAGAGAGCAGTCATATTCTCTATCTACTATTGAAAAGTGAATTCTCACCCATTTTTTGAGATTTTAGGCACAGGCGACGAGATCAAAATCGTCGCTGTGCCTAACCAACAAAGTGGGAAGCTTTTTTTTTTCGCGACTTTGTACGATACGCATAGCCTCGTCGTCCGCACCACAAAAGACAAGGGCGACGAGGTGCAAAAGTTGAATCTTGGTGATTTTCCTATGAGAATCAGATTTTGATGATTTCAACTTTTTTCAAATCGCTTTCAAATAGCACCTTAGACAAGTCTTAAACATTTCTCATTATGTATAGTCCTAGGGCCACGAATCTACTTCTACAACATGTGGTACTCGTTGGAGAACTATTTAGTTTAACAAGCCTGGTGTACGTGTAAATTTCTGCAAAAATATTATAACATAACACATTTTTTGTGTTTGAAATATCCATCAAGTTAAGAGGGACCCATGTCCCTCCCCTCCACTGTGGGACTCACATAGTTGTCCTTTGAACTGGATGAAGTTATATAGACCTATCACAGGAGTTGGGGCAATAGTCCAAGAAATAATTCATGGATGTTCCCATGCTGACAGATCAATTATAGATGATCAATCATGCTCAAGTGGTACCTGTGCCCAACATCTTGCTTTTCTACAATTACCAAATTAATAGTCCAAATTTTGGTTAATAGAGAGTAGGACAAATTAATGAGGAGTTCCTGTTAAATATTTGATTTATTTTTTAGTTTTTGATAGAACTGTAACTCATTACAGTAAGTGTTATCTCTTATTACATCATATGTTAAATCATGTTACAGTAAGAACCTTCTAATTATACAGTCAAGGACTCCTAATTAATTTATCTTAGAGAGTATTGATCACCCACATTTGTAGGATAATGTTCCAAGTTTGGAACAGAACCTTGGGAAATCAAGAGCTGGTTCTTTCTTTTTGGGACTTCTTTGGAAAGACCTTCTAAAAGATTTGCAAAGGGTTTAGAGGGGTGTTATCTCCCCTCTGGCCCTTCCCTTGCGTCGCCCCTTCTTGAAAGGATTGCACTCATGAAGTAATTAACTACAACCCACATGTAGGAGATCTTTAAAACAGCATATAAGTTATGAGATTGGCACTATAATATTCATAAAAGGTGAAAAAGAAAGTTTACAAAGAAATTTTTTTCTCACAATTTAGCTCCTGCATGCGTAAAGAACATATGTCAGTCCATGATTGATTGATCAGTAAGTTTAAAGATCCTTCACGTGAAAATAATGTATTAAACATAACAAAAGAGTCTGATCAACTCAAAGTCCTATATCTACCAGCTCCACCCAACGGTTGATGGATCCCAAAACTCTAGAGGCATTCGAAGTTGCTTTCTTGATCGGCGGGTGGGACATTTGACACTACATATCTACTTTTTTTTTATCTCAAATCTTCAGATAGATCAATCCAAAAGGCTGTGCCAGAAATCTCCTTTTGTTTCTGGTCATATCAGAACACGTTGGAGGGATAAGTACCACTCTGCCGACCACATTTCACCCCCCCCCCCCCTGAAATAAGCAAAAGATCTGCACATTACTAAGGATAAGTTAAACTCGGGTCCAAGCAAAGCACTGGTAGGAGAGCTGCGTTTTATTGGGAGGGTTCTTCTGTGGGATTTTTGCACCAACACTTCTTTAAAGTGAAAATTACATGAAACGGATCTAATATATGTTCAGTGGGTCCTGCCCACTGGATAAAACATTTGTATTAGGGGTATTCGATCTTGATCGGGATGTTTACCTCGTGCGTTGCAGAATCTCGTAGGATCGAGAAGAAGGCTACAAGAGTCTTCTTCGTAATTTTCTCGTTCCAAACGTCTTCGAGATTCGGTGGTGATATCCTGTATGAGAAGTCTTGCACAAGAGTGAGAGAGAGAGAGAGAGGGAGACTTGCGCATAATGTATCCAAGAGAGAGAACCTCCTTCTCTCATGCGCATGGGAGAGTGAGAACAATTGCCCCTGCTCTGTTGGTTTTTTCCCGGGGCAATCTCCAAAAGAGTCCTCACCATTCAGGAGACAACCGCACTAGCGGTTTGTCTCTTTCCAAAGGTTGCCTTGCATGCCCACGTTGGACACCCAACCGATAGTAGTTGCCATCGGTTGACAGGGGGAAATAAATTTCACTAGAGATGACATCACTGAATTTATATAGGTGCATCATTAAAACCCCACTGAAATAAAATTCTGAATCCGCCAATGCATGAAACCTATCATGGATTTGTAATTGAATTTGCATGTATACTCTTCTTTAAGTGTATTGTTAATTTGTCATGACAACCCAATATTGTAAACTTCTATCAAAACATTCATGGATTATTCTGTTTCCTTGTAAATCACTGATTAAGAGATATGATGGCCCTATTAATGGAAAATAAAGAAAAGCACAATCGTGACAATTAATTCACATAAGAATGGTATACATGCAAATGTAGAACTAGGATAGATTTTGACATAATCGTTACTTTAGGAGAGAGATTAAAGGGGAAAACCTCTTCTTTTATTAAAACTAACGAGGACAGGTATTATCTATGATGGCCAAAAGACCTTAAATGAAGAGGAGCAACTGTGTCACTTAATAATTGATCAGAATGGAAGAGTGCCTTGCGGTGACAAGTGAAAAAGGTTCATGTCTTCAAAAGGGTAATTAAACGAGAAAGACTTGGATTGGAAGCAAAACCCCATGGAGAATACACCTGATTTCTTCAAAGAATACTCGTTTGGCTAAATCAAGAACATGCTGACTATCTTTTGTAGAGGTCGAAAAATAGTCGATGTACTTTCATCGGTTCGATCTCTATAGACACTTGAATTTGTTTGATGAAGAGAACGTTGAATTGTAACTGCAACTAAGAAGAATGATTAGGGGCCCCTCTCAAATTGAAGAATTGACCAAAATGTAGAGAAGTTGAAGATGGAGAGGGGAGAGTGTGAAAGTAGGCTAGCCTACTTATCTTCTAAAGGTTTCTTTTACCAATGTCGACCGGTCCCTTTTAACCATGTGTCAGGGGTCCCCCCGACATGCCACTCCTTCTCAACCGGGAAGACAAGTTATGGAGGAATGAGTGAGCATGTGCTATTCAGGAGCGGATATTAGAATGGATAGTTGAGAAGACATGCACCATTCCCACGGCATTGGTGGGGCTGCAAAGACATCGTTAACTTCTCTAAAATAGAGAGGGTCATGTTGAGCAGAAAGAGAAGCTTCCTCTATAGTTGTAGACGCGTTTTGTGAAGCCAACAAGTCTTATCTTGATGTGACAAAGATGGGTCAAGTGATAGGAGTGGAGCGCCTTACGTCTTGGAGATAGGGAGCCTTGTCATGGCTCAGTAGAGCTCAGGAGTTGCCCTTGGTGAATGCTGAACCATCCAGACATGGCCGGCTCAAGAGTCTAAGAGTTGGGATTTTGATGAGCCAGGACCATGCCCACCCATCTCTACTATGAGAAAGATTTTGTGCACTTTGAGAAAGTGCAAAAGTGTACTCTACATGGGTAAAAACTCATGTGGCACTAACTTTTTTGATGCCACATGAGTTGGCAGTCCATGTGGAGTGGTGTCACATGAGTTTTTTGCCCATGTGGAATACACTTTTGCACTTTCTCAAAGTGCACAAAGTCTTTCTCCTCTACTATTGCCGTTAGAAAGTGGGGTGATGATTATGTTCAACCTCATCTTTTTACGTTGGTGGATTAAGTCAAGTTGATTTTACCCTATACTTTACTTTTACAATATATCCAACACTTAATTTTCCATGCTCTTCTCCATTGGATGTTTTTTTTGTCAATTATGTTAATAATTAATCCTTTTAGTTCCTAGTCTCTTTCATTTTTTTTTTACAATTAGCTTTTAATCTCCGAACCTTGATTATTTCGCCTTGATTCGAATCTTGTTCGTTGCAATGAAAAAGTAGTCTGCTTCTAAATAAAGTTAAGTTTCTAGAGTTTAAGACCTTATCTGAATTTAACTTATAAAAATATGAATAAGTTTATTAAGACGCATTTACAGTAATATGTTTTTTATCAAAAATATGTGTTTTTAAAAATCCCATTATTGGGATTCATTATAAACATATATAAGAAAGTTTCTGCTAAACTATGTTCGTAAGAAGAGGTTCACCATAAACTAATATAGAAAACACGTTTATGAGAAGATTTTGAGTTTATAAGAAATCGAGTTTTAAGTCTTCAAACTAAAATTATAATATAAAACAGATTTACGATAACGTGCATCCCAACAAGCTCTAAACAATCGAGTGATGAAGCCTGAAAACTAATTGTCAAAAATTAAGAGAATAAACTTAAAATACACTGAAAGCACTCATTCGTGCCTCCCTTTGGGACCTACAGAAAGACAGCGGGAAGCCCATCAAGGTGCTTTTTTTCTGAATCAATTTATAATATGTTTTAATTAAAACATTAAAAGTGACTATAATACAGATGTTGGATAGCCACACAAATTATCAAAAACTTCATAATTCCATTTTCTTCCTAACCTCGGAAACTTCAATCTGAAGTTTGTGACTGGAGATACTAAAGAAAGTATGCGTAGATCTTGCGAGATACTGGAGAAAGGACACGCAAAGGATGGGAAGAAGTTTCGGAGGGTTGCCTTCGATAACCTGTTCATGTGCAAGTTTCTCAAAGTACATACATAACGTGAGGTCCTACGTGCAGCAATTTCTTATTTTGACCAAAATTGGTCGATTCTGCCACATCTGATCTGTAATAGTCCGAGCCCAATACGATCAGATCGGTCCCACTCGATCCTACTTAGTCATGCATATGTGGCTCGGGAGTAGAATTGTAATCGGGTCGGATTCAGAATCGAAAATATAGATTCTGATTTCGATAAAATCAAAATAGTTAATTCTGATTCTATTTCGATTTCGATAATATTATCGAAACCGAAATTCTTACAAAATAAGGTGCTTACCATAATTTTGTATTTTGAGTTTATGGATAATTTATCGGAATAACCGATATCGATTCTGATTATTTTTTAATTCTGATTATAATTTTGATAACTTATCGTAATATTCGATACCGATTTCGATAAATTATTGATATTATTTTTCAATTCTGAAATTGATAAATTTTATCGAAATCGGATCGAAATATCAGAATATCGGATTCCGTTTGCAGCCCTACTCGAGAACCATTTTCCATCCGATTGGTGAGATAAAAAAGTTATCCAACTAACATTGGAATTTAAGTTTTTTCCAAGCTCAAAACGTCCTCGATTCAAAAATGCCTTGTGCCCACGCACACAGAAATAAAAGCTTGTATCCCTCCTCACATTTGTGAGGCACAAAGTGCTTCTCTGTCTCCGATACAATCTGATTAGAGTTGCAATCGGGTCGAGTTCGAAACCGGAAACACAGATTCTGACTCCGATAATAAAAATATAGTTCTGATTTCGATTTCGATAAAATTGAAGTAGTTAATTTCGATTCCGTTCCAATAACATTACCGAAATCGAAATTCCGATAAACTAAGGTGCTTACTATGATTTTGACTTTTGAATTTACGGATAATTTATCAGAATAAGCGATACTGATTCTGTTTATTTTTCAATTCTGATTCCGATAATTTATCGGAATATTCAATATCGATTCCAATAAACTATCAGTATAATTTTTTCTTTTCGAAACCAATAACTTTTTATCGAAATCAGGTCGGAATATCAAAATATCGAACTCCGTTTACAATCCTAAATCTGACTCATAAAAGTCGGACCCTGTTAGACTGAGTCTGCAAAACAATGATTTAGATAAAGATTTATGAATAGCAATCTCTCGATGTGGCAAGGATCTTTCAGGTGTGTACACAGCAATCCCATGATTTAGCATGAAATAAGAAGGATAAGCGGTAAACTTTCTCTGGACGGCACATAGGCCCCACTCTAAAATACTTGTAATTTTTTCTCATAAAACCTACTTGTCCCGCTTATTTGTTATTTTCCCCCTATTTGTGCCATTTATAGACACTTTGAGGCTGTGATGACTCGATCTTTCGGATCCGTGTTTACGGGTTTTGGAGTGGTGCTCATGACCAAGAGATGGTCATTGGGCCTTAGTCGTAGTTTACGCGCGTTGTGTGGGCGTTATGGGCCTTAGCTTTCAGCTCAATTAGCTCACAGGTTCATTGTTTGTGAACGCGTCGGAGTCGGACGACATCATTTAAACGCGTCGGCTTCTCCGGACGCGATTCGGAGAACCGACTCTGTGACGCGTGTCGCACAGTTTCTGAGTGGCGTCGAACAGGGTGGACGCGTTTAAAGGAGTTAAAAGTGGCGGCAGTATACGACGCGATTTTGAATGTGACTTAAAAAGCTTCGTTTCGGCCAGACAGAGCAGAGAAGCTCTGTCCGGCAATGGGGGAGGCTGCTGTGGCGCCTTCTGTGGAGTTTTCCGGTGATTTCGGCTTCCGGTGGCTCGTGCGGTGCGGGATTCATGCGAGGATGACGTACGGAGCGTGGGTGTGCTGGCGACGAGGAAGTTTTGGCGTTCTTCATCATTCTTCAGCCGGCAGGGAGACTTCCTACCCTTGTTTAATGTCTTTTAGCATGATAGGAAGGGATTAAAGGGGTGGTGCATGTGTGGGTGGTTTGTATGTTTAGTTTTCTCTGTTTAATGCTTCAGTTGGAACTTGTATCGGATTTGTGTGTATGTGGTTTTCCTGTGGGGAAGATGGGTTCGGCCCGTGAGCTGAACCCATTGTCGCCGTTGAAACGCGTCCAGGAAAGCCAATGCGTTCATGGATGAACGCGTCCCTTTGAGTCGACATTTCGGTTTTGTCTGTTGCGCTGTGGCGGTGATGGGGTCGCGTCTGCTTGACCCGACACGTTCTTGTTGAACACGTCGGTTTGGTTGGACGTGATTATATGTTGACCGTGGGTTGACCGGTTTGGATTTGAAAGCGTCGTATCGGGCCAACGCGACTTGGTCGCATCCCTGGTCCCTGTCGCATTAAGGTTTGTAACGGCGTCCGGATAAGTCGACGTGATTTGAGAGGCGTCGCCTGTGTCCAACGCGGTTTAGCCTCCGAAGGGAAAGTTGGGTGTTGGGCAGTGAAGGTCCTGTATGGACCTAGCCCTGGTCTGATGTTGTGCTTTAAAGATTGTTATAATGATTAATGTGTTAAGTGGTGTGTGTTGTCCTGGAGGTAAGGTTATGTTATGTTGTTGTGGTTCATGTAAGTATCGGTGTAGGATGGCTTGAGGGTCACATGGTGACTGGTGCTAAGCTAATCCTAACACTCGTGTAACATGGTTTGTGTGCTTACCAAGTCTGGTGGTACGACGCCTAATCCGGAATACCTCTTCAGTCGGGTACCCCAGGTTCCTAGGAGAGCCAAGCACGTGTGTTGTGCTCGGGGCGTGTCCCGATACGGCGTGTACCTCTGAGCTCTTGGTCGTCTTCCTGGACACCGTCACTCCTGTGTTTGAGTTGTACGTTGGCTGAGGGAAAGACGACTGTGGGCAGCGGCTTGTGTTTGTGGGTGTGCAGTCGTTTGTAGCGCGCTCGTGGTTGGGGAACGGACACCGATAGACGTACTGGTCCCCAGCTAGTCCTGTGTTCTAGTGCCTCACTTCAGGGAGCTCGGGCCAGAGTCCCTAAAGGTGCCAGGCTTGGACCTGCAGCTGTGTGGTCTGCAGGTGTGGTGTTGGTTGGTCTCCACTTTTGGTTGGTTTACTTTGTGTACTTGTGGAGCTGTAGCTGGACTGTGCGGTTCGTGGCTACGAGACTGAGAAGTGGTTCTTGTGCTGTGTTGTCCGGGTTGGATATTGGCGTCATGAACCAGTAGTCCGTTCCCGTGTGGTGGCGTCATTCCGTTCCGACTTGTGGTTTGCCACTAGTCGTGGCTTGTGTGTTGTGACTCGCCAGTTGAGGTTTGAACCGTTGTGGTGTGCCCTGGTGGTGGCACAGTTCAGGTTGTGGTTCCATAATGGTACCTCATGGTAATAGGTACCTGTACCCTTTGTGGGTAGCTTGTGTTGTGGTACGTTGTGTACCGACCTCAACAGGTGTTCAAGTGGCTTTGTGCTTTGTGGAGGTCTCGTGGAATGACCTACTACACGTTGTTTGTTATCGTGTTGATTAAGCTTACGATTATGGTTTTGGTATGAGGGTGTTGACTGGTTGATGCCAATCCTGTTACCCTATATGGTTGGTTTGCCTGTGAGACTAGTAGCTTAAGCAGTGATTTTTCGGTGAGGCTTGTGGTCGAGGTGTTTCTGTTGAAGGGCGGACTAGTGGTGCTGAGCTAGTCCTGTTACTTCCTTTTACTTTCCGAGGATTGAGGTTAGCTGGTATGGTTATGTTTAATTGTTGTTTAACATGCTTGTGTGAGCATGTTGTGGTTTGGTTACCGGTGTTTCCTGTGAGACCCTGTAGGGTTGAGGTCTCTTAGTGTTGTTGTTGTTTCCTTGTAGGAAGTCCCTACTGAGCCAGTGACGTGTTGATGCTCACTCCCTTACAGCTTGTTTCAGGTGTTAACCGACTCTGGTGTGGCTTCGGAGGAGTCGTGACAGACTTGTTGTAGCACCCTTGATTTTTTAAAACCCAAATAAAATAAAATTTTATTTTTAATAAATGAGAAAAATAGATTTAGTTGAATAAAAAGGGGAATAAATATAATTAGAATGATTTAAATCATAGCCCATTAAGTTAAATTAGGAATGGGTTGTACTATTGGTCCAAGCCTAAAAAATGGGCCAAAAGTGAAGAGCCCAACATGGAATTAGAGGAAATTAAGTTAAATTCGGAGTAAAAATAATAGAAAATAGTAAAAGGGGTAAGATAAATATTAAAGCAACTCATATCTATCCTAAAAAGAGTCCTACACTTACCCTAACCCATCACCACGAAATTGGACCTCTCCTCTGTCCCAATTAATTGATAAATGCTAGGAATGAATGAGATAAATAAGGAAATTCGGAGTTTGAAGGAAATGAGGAGTCTCGGATGGTTTAGGACTCTAATTGGCAAACAAAACACCCTAATTCGGCCATAGCAACCCCATAGCAAGTTGTTGGAGCTCTGAAGCACGAGGGGAGAAGGCTAAGGACGAGGAGCAAGGAGAGGAGCTTGGAGAAGAAGGAGGATTCTTACTTTTCTCTCGTCTTGCAACCCTAGGATTTGAACTGCGTGAAAGGTAGGCAATCTCTCGAGCCAAATTCGTGTAAAAATTTCCCTAGGAAGACTCCATGTTCTCGAGCAAAAGCCCTCTAGTTTCGCTCCATTTCGATCTCCCATGAGGGAGAATAAATTCTTTGAATCCCTGTCAGTTCCATGTACCTGACCCTTCATGTTTACTCTTAAACCTTGGGCATACATGATCCCATGCCATGAGAAAATTCTCATAAATACTACATCATGTTAACTTTCAAACGCCCCTATTTTGCCTAAATTTCATCATATATCCATCTCTAATTAATTCGTTGAACCTTGACTGCGCATGTTTAGGTCATCGAAATGTAACTTGATCACAGCATGTCTAAACCTTGTCTATTTTCAAATTAATCGTGCATGTTGATAGATCTATATGTCTACTTCGTTTAAAACTGGTTTCATGATTTTTGGAGCACCGTGCGATTTTATATCGATTATAGAAGAGACATGTGTCTTGCATGGAGGGAAGGACCACCCCAGAAAAAGGCAAAATGGCCCTTTTTGGGGTCAGCCCGCCTTCCTGAAATCGCGGCGGCGCGATACGCCGCGACATCAGGAAGGTCGCGGCCGTAGGTCCGCCGCGATGTAAACGCAGCGACCCATGCCATCGCGATTCTCACCCCGAACCGGGCCGGACCGACCGGTCCACCCGACGCGCACGGCCGCCCTATCGCGATCTGAATCGCGACGGGTAGGCCCGCCGCAATTTGTAGATTTCGGCCAGAAGTTTAAATTATGCTCATGCCCTTGCTGATTTGGCTATATAACCCTTATTTAGCCATGATTAAACCTTGTTATAGTTTGTTCGACTTGGTAATTAATAAATGACAATAATGATATAAATTTAATTATTTAAAGGACATTTGCACGATTTATCATCATCTCATGATTCATTTACACCTACACACACATAACATTAATAATTGCCATTTGACCCTAATAATTTATGCAATAATGTATCTAGTAAATTAGCGAAATAAATGACTAAATTTCCCTAGTTAATTAAATATCATTGTCTTCGTTTTATTCGCAAGTTTTGAATACTGTTACCATTTTCCCTCGGCCTTCGAGCACTCGAGATACGACGTACCAGTTTTCTTACACACTTTCTCTTGACTTGGACCAGCTCTCCATCGGTAATACTCTCGACTGGGCCAGGGACTCCTTGTCAAAGCCTCCGTAGGTCTTCTTGGCTTTGGCGTACGTCCATTGTCGACGAGTTGGTTGTACCCTAAAACCCGTTACACCTAAGGGATCAGTACGATCCAAACGGCCTGAGTGAGATCTCTCTTATCTTGTGATCGCGTTGAACTACCTGGCTCGTGTACACAGCACGGCTAGTGGGGCGGATGTGACTTCTACCAGACTGTCGGTCCGCAATGATGTGTCGTACAACCGTTACTATCGATGTTTAACGTGATTTTACGATATCATCCCTATCTCATCTACTATCTATATCCTCTCATTTGTTCACGTTCACTTTACTCTCTTATCTAGTTCGTCTAGTACTCTCTTATCTCTTCTTGGTACTCTATTGGCCATTCTTGTGATTGTCTAAGATAAAGAAATGACTCATGCCAGCGTAATGGGGCCCGACCAGGTCTTGGGAGGAGCGCCCGAAAAGTGACATTGCCCATGAGAGTTAAAATGATCAAGGATGTGTTACGACATGCATCCAGTGCCAGTATACTATCAAGATTAATCTATGACAATCAAAGTACTATCTATACCAGTACACTTGCTATCGTTACTAGAGCATGTTGTGCAAATTACATGATATATTGTTACATTGCCATTCTATTATCATTCTCGTTGAATTATTTTCCCTATACTAGATGCTATTGTTCTCTCGTTATTGTTGCTTGATCTACATGACTCTTCTCTCTAGTTAACCTACCATTAAGACATTAATCATTTAAACCATCCTTGTGTTTATGAGATATTAAGTTCTACTCGACGTTATTCGCTCATCCTGTGTTTTTATCTAATATGTTTCAGCTGAGTCTGATGATGACCACACTCAAGAGGACGGGACTGAGGATGATGTTCAGGAGTGACCATTTCAGCAACCATAGCTTTAGTAGTTAGTATAGAATGAATTAGATAGTTATGATGTATTAGTTTGGATTTTCAATAAAGTGCTCTAGGCCCTAGTTTTGGCTCTGACACGTTGATGTAATAGTTAGTACATGAAGTTAGTGAGTTATTAGTGAATGTAATTGGAGTTTGGAGGATTATTAATGAAATTTGAGTTTATTGGATATTACTCCATTTGTGCAATGGTTTGCATTTATTTTCTCGCTCTGTACTATTTAATAACTGTAATCATGCTCCGATATTCCGCGTCGGGGCGTTACACTTGTACCACCAGCAGTAGAGTTAGATGAGTCGTGTGAGCTTGTGCTCCCTCGGAATATACCACAGGTAGTTGTACTCTTTTAATTAGACATGTAATAATGTATTGAAACAGTTGTACTTTGTTGTATACAGATATGAGCACATATACTTTCTTGTGTTTTATACTGTTGTTGTTGTCTTTTATATTTTTACTGGACATTTGTGTGAGTTATCATTGCGAGACTTCGATCCGATCGCAGGAGACGGACTTCGATATGGACCTATATTGGGTATAAATATCTAGGACTGTTACAGAGACCAAGCTCGCTTACGTCTACCAATCTCATCTTGGATGGATAGCAAACATTTCTCAATAAAAAATGGGGTCTCCCAAAGACATGCCTTCACGAGTTCAACCATCTTACCCACTCTTTCAAACCCACTAAAGATGTTGACGGATCCACCTAATCGAAACCAAAGCGGTTTTAAAAAAGGATCCTGAATATTTTATCACATATACTAGATTTTAAAATGTTATTTGTAAATTTCAATGAATTGAAAATTAATTGTTAATTTACTAAAATGTTATTAGGTGTGCTGCAAAAAAGTCGTAAAACGCCGTAAACCATCGTTTTCCAGCGCTTTCCTAACGTTCGGTGTACTGTAAATAGCTAAGTTAATGACATCAAAGTTATCGACTTGGCACCCTTTTTTCTGGGCTATGGTTTCCGTGCAGACCCCACACCACAAAAACGTTTTACGTAAGCATTTCTCAAGGTTTACAAGTTAAGACTAGGGAAACAAAGTCGATAGGTCATGTTTAATATTTGGATAGATTGAAAATGGAGTAAAATTATCTTCAAAATTTTAAAGATAATTTTAATTTTAAATTTTAAAAGATAACTCAATTCTATTCTCGATCTATATAAATACCAAACATGGTCATAATATTATTTTTTTGTTGGAATAGAACCCCCCCCCCCCCCCCCAAACTCTGCCCCGGGTACGAACAAGCTGAGGAATAAACCCACGTAGGCTTGATATTAACTTGCGGTGAACTTTCGTCACCTAGTAACAATGCTTCTTCTTTTCCTTATGATCAGATTATTCCATTCCCAAAAGATTCAAAGTTTCAGCAAACCAGTATCAGTTTTCTCAACAATTCATCGGTTACATGACTGGTGATCTCATAATTGGAGAATCACAACGTTCTACTACACATCACACACCTAAATGGGTTGAATAGATGGATGAGTACTTGAATCTAACTCATTTACCAAATCAGTCCAAACATTTGTCCAACTCAACTTTAGATTCTAGTTAAATTTCACATAATATTTCCTCTTTACTACCATCCTACATCGGAACAGGGCCAAAGCAGCAGCAGATCTGGAATATCTACGATGGGACTTGTTCAGGACAGCAGTGGGACAAAGTGAGACAAGTCATGGGACCCTGTCACCCTGATCAGTCAGGGTCAGCCATTCTTGTATGTATAATTCTCCAGTTCCGGCAAAAAGGCAAACCATCAAAACCCCATTCTTCCCACGTTTTGCATTATAGTTCTAGAAGAACATGTGATAAAGAGGTTGCAAAAAGATACACGAACTAGAGGCAACACAAAAGGCATTGGTCAGGAGAACACCCTATTAGAGACGATTACGTATCGTAGGAATCCACTGGAAGAGTTGGGAGCCGGTAAAGCCATAGCCCAACACGAATCAGCAGCATCAACATACACAAACTTCAGTCTGTCAGTTGGATGCTGGATAGACACGACGAAAGGTCTAAAGATTTTGACACTTAATTTCATCTTCCCTACCTAAAGAATATGTCCAAGATAGCAGAAAGTACTCTTGATCAAGGTAACTTTGACACCGTAAATCATGTCAGAATCAGGTTAGGACACGAGAAGATTACACCCATGTTTTTGCAATTTAAGCTCATGCAATCAGATAAAACTCCAAAACGTTATGCTAGGCCTTGAAATAGATGTCCAGAAATGTAAGTGTCTATGATGTTTAGGACAATTATCAGCAAGACAAAATGATGCCTCAAAATAGGGATTGCCACATACGAGAGACCCATGTGACCAGCCAGCATCATCGACCACCTTCCCGAAGGTGTGGCCAGAAAAAATTCCAAGGTTTTTTTTTCCTAAATGGGGGGAATGCCTATTCGAAAATTCCACCGCTCTTAAGAATTCACGAGACAGCAATATAAAATCTACAAAAGAAACAGATCCAACAACTATCAAGCATACCCCTGAGGCTGAATTGACATGGTGTTGGAAAGAATTTGAGCTCATAGAAGAACTAGATGGACAAGGGATAGAGAAGTACCTAGAAAGACATGCCAATATCAGAATGCAACATAAGTCAAAAGCTTATTTCTATTCTACAAAGGGAAAGATATATAGCTACCATTTCATTTCTTGAATAGGATAAGTCTATAAAAGAAAGAGATCCAACAACTAGCAAACTTGCCACTGAGGTTGGATTGACAGATGTTCAAAAGGATTGAGCTCATAGAGGAACTAGATGGACAAGAGATAGAAGAGATACACACAAAGCCAAAAACTTACGTCTATTTCGAAAGTGCTATTGCTTGTACTACCGAAGGAAAAGATAGATATGGTTTGATTTCTTGAATAAAATTCACAAAACGCCCTTTCCTCTTTAGGTGAAGGCAAAAAAACTTATGCTAAAAACCATGTCAGCTAATCCCTAATTTACCATCCATACTAAAACCTAGAACAGGAACCTGAAAATTGCAGAGATAAAGTGCATAACATAACATGCACGGAGATGCAGATATTCTTCTGCATAAATGTTTTAATAAATGAATGCAGATAATCTGGCGCTTCGCATGAGCAGGCAGCCAACCTGACACACTGAATTCAACAGCTTCTTCCTTGGTACATTCACATAGTATCCGTGGAATCAGGCTGCTCCTGCTAATGTACAGGTAATATCTGACCAAAGTCAAAGCAAAAGCAACTGTCAGAAAGCATGGTCCTGTGAACTGAGTTTCAAACATTACTCTTAAGCGTCATATATTAGAACGAAATTTCATGTGCTTCTGTGAATTCTGACTTCCATGTTCCTCTCTTTCTGAGAGGGACATCTGTGTTGTGCATTAAACAAATTTCTGGTAATGTAGTCCCTTATGTTCATGAATTACCAAACAACTATTAATCTTTCTTCATTTTTTTTTATGTTCCCCACAAATAGCATATCAGTATCGTAGCCAGCTCTTCGAAGATTGCTTAGTTCAAGTAGCAGTCTCCCAACCATACAAGTGAATTAGACAAATATGTAAATGGAAGTTTGTATATGATCCTCTTCTATGATTGTCTTCTAAGATTTCTCACAAACGCCACAAGATGTAACCTTGGATGCATGATTTGAAACCAGAATTCAGATCAAAATGAATTTTAAGCTGAATGTAAATGCTGAACCATTAGCATCACAGGTTCTATCCTGAAGGACAATTCAAGTAAGATGATTGCAGCCAAAACCTACCAGTGCTATCATTTTCAGCTAATTCATTTGCATATATCAGGCCAAGGACATTTCAATCAAGGATGGTTTTGCCCAAAGGCAGCCAAATATTGTTAGCCATGATGGTTATATTGTCTGACTAATCATCCTGTTTGTTCCCCATCCTTCATTTTGTCTGTTCCCCTCTTCATCTCATTCAATATATATATATATAAAACATTCCTCTTCGGAGAATAAGAACAGTGTTTAAACTTAATAACCGTGGAACAAAAGTGCTTCATAACAATGTACACCACAACATGTAGCACAAAACATTGGTTCATCACAATTTCAAAAGAAATTTGTAGAATACCTCAAGTTCAACATTCAAATATTGCACATGTCTAGCTAATTCATGTCTGTCTGACATCCTTTGGGTAACTTCCGAGAACCCTTAGAAATGTGGCAATTTCCTGGGACGAGAACAAAACAATTAAGTAGGATCAACTATTCGCATGAAATTCCTTGAACATTAGAATGTATGATACCTTCAGATGTCTAAGGGCATTCTGAGCATTCCAGGATGCCATCGATTCTTCAAAATCAACATAGAAAAGATAGTCAAAGTACCTATACAAATGAAAGAACAAAAATAAACATGCAAATTTTCACTGTAATTAAAAGAGCAAGAAATAAAAATTACAAAAGAAATGATTGACAATCATATGTATGCATTATAAAAATATGTTATGCATGTGAGACCAACTTTTGTGATCCATTATTGCCATCGTCAGATACCCGCAAAGGCTTTTTACGCAGTGGACGACTCTCGATCTGTGGAATTTAATTATCAAATAGTAAATCAAGCCATCACACAGACCAGACCAAAGAAAAAGAGGTTATGGTGACAGGTAAAATGCATGCCTTTGTAAGATTGATTTCCCTCATAGCAAAAACAGCAAGTGCCTTGAAAAGTACACCAGGCCCTTCTTCCAGAGAAAAAACTATGCTTGTCTGAAATTGGAGGAGAAAAATGATCCATTTTCCTTTCCACATATGACATGGTACCACTCATGGTCAAAACTCACCTTGAATGGCCTATCAGTCCCCGGTATAATAGGTTCTCTGGCCAACATAAGGAATCGAGTAATATTATCTGGATCATCCTATAGAAAGGGTGATATTTTCAGAGTTGCTATGAAAAACCCACTATCTGTCAAAATATGTTAAGAACTCGATTAAAATGAACCTGAATATCTTGACCAAGAATCTTTAAGCCATAAATAGCTGCAGCCCGTGAACTAGCAACTGCCCCTGTATCTTTCAGTTTGTTGGCAGCGACATACTACATATAAAAACATCATGAATGTCTCTTTAGGTATAACTTGGCCATCAGTTAGGATAGATGTGATTAATGAAATAAATTAGGACCTTACCTCAGCAGCACCAGCAGTATCATCAATAGCTTCTCTAACAACTCCCAATTTTGTTAGTGTATTCTCGCATTGTGCAAGGGCCTAAATCTTCGTGGATTAGGATATGGTTTGTGGCATTAATGAAATAGAACCTTAGAATGGAACAAAAGGTGATAGAAGAAGAATAAAACTACCTGGGGGTGACTCAGAACCCTCTTCAGGTCACTTATTTCCACACCATGATTGGCTAACAAGCAATGTCGTACAGCAAAATAAACCTCCCCAACAATATGTAAACTATGCTGAAGCAAAAGGTCATAATTGCGATGTATGCTGCCTCCCAATGAATTCTCAATGGGTAGAACAGCGCGATCAACAAGCCACTGCTCAACAGCCTATAGAAAGAGACATGGACACAAATCTTACATGAGAACAAGGAATTGCTTCAATTTTTTTATAGGTAAGATTTTTTTCAGTTGCTACAACAGTTTCGACAAAAAACTTGCCCTTTCATAATCAAAAGATAGATGGATTTTTATTAGCAAACATGCCTAAAAGGCTGTAATAAACCTGTTTCTAGGAGCATGCTCATGGAATTAAAATGAATCCTAGGATTAACTTCTATACGTATTGGTGGAGTTTGACTACGTCATAATTAAAATTTCTCTAGGACATTCTGAATAAGCTAGCACCACTCTACGGCATTGTGGAAGTATTGCCACTTTTCTCCAACTGTAGGTGTAATAGGTGTAATCAGCAGAAACCTATGTGGGCTAAAATTTGCTGAATAATGCCACTCACCATCCACAAATCTTTCTAATGATGTGCATGTCTCTGAACTACCAGATCACAAATTTTACAGCAAGTATTGAAGAGAATGGGGCACTTATTAAAGCTATTGGATTAAGCCACTAACCTCAAATACCTAGAGACACTATTTTAAACAAATTGTTACTTTGTTGCTTTCCCAATGTGGGAAATTCCAACACGCACCTTGACATGCAGGCCAACTTAGATTTTGTCACGTGGACAATGACAAGCACATAGTAGCATGTCTCGGATCATAGCCATGGGCTCTGACACTATATTGAAATTATTATGTTTAACCATGCAACTCAAAACCTTAAGACATTAAGAGAGGGCCATTACTTTTACTTTTACCTTGCCCATTTTCCAATGTAGTGCTTCATTTGGCACCTTCGCCACCTTGAGAATGGAAGTATGTGATTTTAATTTTTATCTATACATTCTGCTTGTGGTCCTTCTATTTGGCAAGGCTATTTTGGAAATTTCAACTTCTAACATGAACTTTAAGTGGGAGGATGAAGGTCCAAAGTGAAACCATCCTACTCTACCTTCCCAACCTCTCCAACAACTAGGAGAACCATTTCAGGAGCACAGGTACTGGTCAAAGGAATGAACCTCCCACCATGGCAGTCCTAATGCTTCATAGTTTGGCTTCTACAAAGAAGATGAAGACGAGGAAATGGAGTGGGAAAGACAAGTAAAATTTCCACTTTACGTAAGTTTTGTCATTTAAATTCTCCTTCCAGTAATTTTTTGCAACTTTTGAACCTCATGCTTCTTTTTCCATTTTTTTCTCACTTTATTCTCCAGGAGGCGAAAACTGCAAAATGCACTAGCACTGATTTTTTTTTTTTTAATGTGACCTACTGATCTAAAATATAAAGTGTGACAATCAGTAAATGAATAAATAACTTCTTCCAACAACCTTTGATTGAGGAACCTCTTCTAAAACAAGACATGGAAAGTGAGGGCAGAAGGGAAGCATGAAAGACTGCATTACACATCATCCAAAGGACCAAAACATTACATAGGAGCATTTCTAAGAACCCCAGAAGACAGCATGTAAATGGAGTATCAAAAAGCTATATATGAGCATTCCTATGGATCCAAACAACCACATGTAGATGAGGTATCCAAAAAGCTACCTAGGAGCATTTCTATGGATCCCAGATGATAGAATGTAGATGAGGTATCCAAAAAAGCTACAGTAGAGTATTTCTATGGATCCCAAATGACTGCATGTAAGATGGGTTTTGGATAACATCAAGTCTTCCACTGTGCTAGTGTAGACAGGAGTGGTTCATTCATCTCTTTGAAAATCATAGTGACAATGTATGGATACCATCAGGCTCATTCATTTCATAGACCATCATTGGAAAGGGTAGTCCTCAACTACATTAACCTTTGTAAGGGGCAGATCCCGGTGATCTCCCTCCAGAGGGGACCAAGCAAGATACCTGAAAGGCCTATTCTTGTGATTTCTCTTTTATATTAAAGATACAGGGTACCAACCACTTCAGCTGCAAGAAGGAAAATAAGTCTGCAAAGCAGTGTGCACGCAATCATACACAACATTCTCCTTTATCAAAGCATGGAGCTTGAATATGATTTAATATATATGTTTATTTCAACCATCATAGTGTGAAAAATGTCATAAAACTACAATCAAAGTAAATAATAAACTAAATCACAAAGATGTAATTAAAAGAACATGAAATGATAACTTTTCCTCGATTCACATATTTATTTGTAACAAGATACCTTGGTTGACTTGGAACTCCACAGTAATAAATGTTGCCTATGTGTGTACGGAGCATCGTGAATAATTATGCTCCGTAGACATATATAGTACTGTATATACTATATCATTTCAACGGTTCCATATCACATCATCGGACAGTAAGAGTAGCAGCAAGCCAGAAGTAACTTCTATGATTTTAAAATCTGAGCTCAAGGAAGGTTATGGGTTTCTACACTCCTATCTATAATAGAAGAGGATAATAATTCAATCATAGTATTTCTCTCAATAAAAGGGACTGTTTCGAGGTTAGGAAGTGCTTTTTGAACATGTTGGTGCAAAAAAAAGGAGATGTGAACTTGCATTGAAAGCAGTCTCGAATGCTTCGCATGGGACTGCTTCACAGTTCGGATATGCCTTTGCAGCAGCAGCTTCACTGTATGCACCTGGAACACCCTGTAACGCAAACCTCTCAAAACTTAAAAGTTTCCCAGCTTTGATATCAATACGCGAGGATACTAGCATAAAATCACCGATCTAACGTTTTGGAACATGAAACCAGAAAATTACTGATGCATACCTGGTAAGCAGCACGGAGACGAGATCCGTCGACCGAACTGGACAAATCGGTGATCGAGAGGGGCTCTGGAAGAAGAACACGCTTAATATAGCAGGATTGGAAAACTATAACCTATCGAGACGAGTAAAATACTTTTAAATGCACATCGGATCCAGTCCACATCCTCCGATCTCGAGCAAGTGTTCCAGCTCTCACTCACTTGGAAGCGCTTGCGCGTCTTTGGGAGAGATCTCAGGTGGAGCCTGCTTCGGGACCTCACTGCCGATCTGGGAGGACAGTGCACCCTGAAGGCCACGCTGGTCATCGATGGTGTCCTCCCCCTCGGCAGAAGACGCCACCAAGGCCCGCGGCATCCGCCGAAGCTGTGGAAACGAGGCCTTCGAAGGTGCTATTGCGAGTCTCCCATGCGCGGCTGCTCCTACGACGCCGCCGGCGGAGGAGGAGGAGGCCGACGTTGACGGCGCCAGGGCGGCGGCCATCATTCCTCCGTCCCGCGAACTCCCCCGGGCAGAGTCGGAGGGTAAAAGGGACGCGTCGGGGTTTTGAGCTGGCGTTTGGTGGGAAAAAAGAAAAACGGGATCCCGCGGCAGGAAAGGACTCTAGAGTCTAGACGCTAGAGCAACAGAAATAGTACGGAAAGAGGCATAGTTTTCTAGTGTCTTTTTTTTTTATAGGCAAATACTTGTTACAAATCAAAATTAAGATTTGTCACCTAATGTTTTAAGATTGTATAATTATGACATAAGATATTATTATAATATCATATATCATGTAGGGGTGTTAATTGGGCCAGATCGGTCCGGAGGCCCAGAAGCCCGACCCGGTTTTAACCGGGCTTGGGCCGAAAAAATAAGCCTGCTATAAATTTTTGGCCCGGCCTGGCCCGGAAAAAAATAAGGTCGCTTGGGCTTTGTGTGGCCCGACCCGGTTGGCCCGTCCGGCCCGAAAAAATAAAAATAAATATAATTTTATATTAAATATAAAATTTATATTTAGAAAGAGATTTCTATTTTTTTTCTATAATAAATCTACTCAAAAAATATATTTTTATAAATTAAATTTTAATATAGATAGAAGTAAAATATATATTATTTTTTTAATAAATATATTATAGTAGATATATTAAAATTATATATTATATAAATAAAATAATAATTTTCTTATATTTTTCGGACTGGGCCGGGCTTTTTCTGGGCCCGGGCCGGGCCACCCATACCAGGCCTACCCCCGGGCCCGGGCCGGCTCTTAAAAAACCGAACTTGGGCCAGACCTAGCAAGACCCGGTCCAGGCCCGGCCCATTGACACCCCTAATATCATGAGATGATAAACCTTCCTTAAATTTGCAGCACTTGCACCAAACTGTTCTCTTTTACGTATGATCTCCTAAATCGTTATATATTCACCTAAATCTCCTCAAGTAAATGAGTATTTACGATAAAACCCTATATGTGCAGAGGGTGTAAACGAGTCGATACGTTCAACGAGTAGTTCGAAACTCGACTCGATAAAAGCTCGGTCCGACTCGTTTATTTAATAAACGAACCAAGCTTGAACAAAAAAAAAGCTCGATTCATAAACGAGTCGAGTCTGAACACATATGAGCTCGGCTCGATTATACTCGTGAACAGCTCGTTTAAGAGCTCGTTAAGAGCTCGATTAAATACTCGGTAAGAGCTTGTCTAAGTACTCGCTAACACTTCGTTTAAATATTTCTTTAAATATAATAAGTATATATTGATATAAAAATATTTATTTATTTTTATACAGTTATTATTACAATATAAAATATTTATGAGGGCTTAAATGTCATAGACTAAATCCACAGTGTATATACACAAATTATGTAAATGATGATATATACACAAATCATGTAAATAGGGGTATGAACACAAAATTTAGTGTTGCAAGGTCCCCAGCATATCAAGCATCTTCTTCTTCCCGAGACCGACCTACGCAGTAGGTGAGCCCTCCGGTGGGGCCGAGGGGCGCGTTGTCGGTCACTGGCATCTCCGACGACCACTGGGGACCATCCGTCAGTGGTAGACGGTGCTCTCGGCGACCGCAGTACAGTCACCGACGGTGCAGAAAGGAGGCTCTGGGCGGTGTGCGAAGGGGAGTTGCAGCACCGCCCCTACCTTTTCGCACACCAACTCCATCTCTTGCGGTGTCTATCTATTAATTTCATATTGCTTGTGATAAATTATGAATATATTTCAAACATTATATTAAAATAGTTAAATTAAGCAACTTATCAAAACTATTGAGATATGAATTTGAAATAAGATAAATTTAGATCTTATGAACGATCAATTTTTTACTTGTAAATTGGATTGAATTTACTTATATATACGAACTCGCAAATTCAATTAAACTCGTTAAGATACTCGTTAAGAGCTCGAGCTCGAGAATATTTAAACGAGCTGAGTTTGAACATGCATTTTCAATACTCGAACTCGGCTCGAACTCGATTAAAAATTAACGAACAGAGTTTGAGCAGCATACTACTCGGCTCGACTCGACTCGTTTACACCCCTATGTGCGGCGTACATATAAGAAACCCGGGGAGATTTATGAATATATATTAAGGAGAATTAATCATTGTTCCTTGGTAGAGGATTGACATTACTTTTCAATCCCTGTTAGATTTTTCAACATCGCATGGTTTTTGTTTTTTACGGAACTTATTTTTAGATCCCTCTTTACATAAGTATATAAATATATAATTATATAAGTTATGTAAGTCCGTAAGTTATGTAAGAATGTAAATTATGTAATTATGTAAGTATTTAAGTATGTAACTTGTATTTCACTAATTACATATTTATATACTTACGTAATTACATAATTTACATATTTATATAATTATATACACATAATTAGTGAAGCACAAATTATATACTTAAATACTTACATAATTACATAACTTCTATACTTACATAACTTACATACTTATATAACTTAAGTAGTTACATATTTACATATGTTATATAGAAAGGGATTTAAAAATAAGTCCAACAAAAAATAAGGATCATGCGATGTTGAAAAATCTGACATGGACTGAAAAATAATATTAATCCTCTACCAAAGAGCAATTATTAATTCTCTCTATATATTATTATGTGTGTGTATATATACATATAAGAAATCCGGGGAGATTTATGGATATATATTATCATGTGTATATATATATATATATATATATATATATATATATATATATATATTCATTCGCTCCACACCAAACTAATTGACAACACACTTTATCGATCAATTAAGAGACGTAAAAACCAACAAAACACTCGAGATATTGATTATTTATTAGGAAAATCTACATATATGATATATCTCCTAAAATCAAGATTGGTCGATGCAACCCGATCGGTGTGGCATGGCGTACCATACCGTCAGGTAAAGATAGGGTTAAGGGAGGACAAAAAGATAGTTAAAATTGTTTTACGCTTTGGAAACTTAATTTCCTTAACTAGAGTGAGTTGGATGCAAATGTGGTTAAATGTGGATAATTTACCCAAGTCAAAAGATTTGAGTAACTTAACTAAGTTCTTACCCAAGAACTTATTTTTTGGGCCAAAGTAAAATGATTTTTTTTTAGGTTAAACAATCTCTGGATAAAATTATCAGGGATTGTTTAATTATTTATCAAAGGGACTTTTCAATGTGTGGCACATTCGGGTCATTTTTTTATTTTTTATTTGTTTAGGGACACTTCTTAAAAGATTTAGGGCATAGTAATATGATTTGATATGTACACCTCCGTGCCATATTGTATTATCATGAATCCAGCGCGGTTGGATGGTGAGACATATCTAACCCTACTTAAAATATATTATACTTGAATGCATACTCTTAAAATCTATATATTATATCTTATGTCTTATAGTCTATATATTTCATCATGTACACTTTTATTATTTGATTCTAATAAATTACATATGAGTAAAGATAATAAAAAATTAATTTATTTTTTACACTCAAATTTTTTTTTTTTGCAACTCTCTCTCTCTCTACACGCACATTGACTGCCAAGTCCTTGTTCTATTCGGAATATTTCTTTTATTTTGATGGAGTGCTAACCATAAGGATATAACTATTTTTTGATTTCGAAGTATAAATTATAAGACGAAGATTTCAAAATATACGTTCGAATATAATATATTTTAAATATATATTCTTATTAATTATAAAGAATTCAATGTTGCGATTTTTTTACATAATGTTAATATTACAATTCCATTGAAAAAAGTGTAGAACTAAAAGGAGAGACAGAAAGTGCTGCATGTCACTGTTGGTTAAATGATAGGATGATTTGAGAGTAGAAAGAAGAGGGAATGGAAAACGGGAGATGGAAAAGTGTGTAATTAAAATTTAAAAGTAAGAAAGAGAGACGTTATAATGTCACAATTTTAATATTTTTCTGTCATGCCATTTTCGCCACATATCCTGCTCAAAAGTTGGTATCAGAAAAAAAAAAAAAGTGAACTAAAATCCAAAATATAAGTTTGGATTTAAGTTATTTATAAACAAATGGACAAAATAAGAATGATAAAAGACATGGCCCGACTTATCAACGGCCCACGCTCGGCTGGTTTAGGTGGTGAAGGTCTTTCTCTGCTTTTACATGGGCCTGGGTCTCCAACTACCCATAGTTGCTTACGAAATTTAATAATGTAAAGGATATAAAGACTCTTTTCATATGATCTACATATTTTTTTTACATCAACAACGTTGTTTCTTTATTCACATATGTTTAGTTGCCTTCGTCAAAATAAGACATTTAGTTCGACGATCTATAATCCCCAACTATGAAAACAAAACTGTCGCATATACTTCCCGAAGAATTTTTGTCACGTCCCGACGTTATGGCAACAGAAGAAGCCGAGGCGTAACAGATAAGAAAGTAAGAGAGAAACTCACTTGTGTCACTAGGGGTTCAGTCGGTCGGCACACTTCCTGACCACTTTATTTACACGTGAAAAATTTTCTGAAAAATGTTAATAAAAATAATGAGCATAAAAATGCCCAATAAATTACCCCTAATCAATTCCAAATCACAACTAACAGTTAATAAGATTAAAGAAATCTAGGGGTAACAAAGCATAATAAGAGTTCACTATATACATGTAGAGATCACTGGAAAGAATACACTAGGATTTCAGTAAATAGATACACTAAAGATTTTAGAAATAACTAGCAGAGTGAATTAACTAGAAGATGGCATCTAATCATTATAAGAAGTTGTATGCACATACTTTTGAGATTGGCATGACATCACAAATAGCTAGGGTGGAACTAACTCAAGATATTTGTCTGTTAATCACTTTTCACAAATAGCATGCACGTAAGTCACGAGAATGGATTTATCGAGTAAGCAAATACGAGAGATTAATTAATGAACATGGAAAGATTAACAATAGCGAGATATGAACGTGAGTTTGATCAATAGGAGTACATGATCACTAATGGTGTCCACTAGATTTTACGCATGACAAGTATGAGTTCAATCAATAACACTATTCAATCACTGGAGTGGTGAACACTGGATTTCACTTAATAATGATGTATAGGCATGTTAGATCACTCAAGAACTGGCCACTGAACTCTTCACGATTATCATACACTTGGATTTACTATGATTTGTTTCATGCAATTGATTATGAGACAATGAACTGTCAAGCAAGTCAATCGAGAACACGTGGTGTATGCCGCACCAGTCATCATTCTCCATATGGTACCACTGGGAACTAAGGATGTTTGGGATCTTTCTGAGACTAGGTCAAGCCCCAACTTACTGACCATCGCCCTCCATATGGTACCACTGGGAACTAAGAGTGTTTGGATCTTCTAAGGCTAGACCAAGCCCCCTGCATGGCATAAAGATCAGCTTAGGATTCACAACCTCATATAAGGACTTGCTGACAATTCACATGTTCACTTACTGGCCAAGAAATACAAAGGTTGGTTCAGAGTACATGCAAGGATCTCAAGGAAATAAGTATACAACAGTAATTAGATCAGAAAAGGTGGTCAAGTTGAGATTGTATTAGAGACATGTAAGTTGGAGATAAGGTTAACACGATGATGGGAAATCTAAGGATACTCTGAACCAGTACTGTATTAAACACATGATTGTGACTTCCAGACATATACTAGGAGCTTGTTTAAGAATCAATCATGATAAGGAGGATCAAGGTGTCAATAACAAATCGTCGAATCAACGACAGAAATCATTATGGGACTATGGTCGGAATGGAAGCCACGAAAGATGCTAATCATGAATCTCAAGAACACTTCATTAGGAATTCACTCAATGTTGTACTAACTAAGGTTATTCACATTTAATCTTATATTCTCTAAAAACATCAAGAGTACCAATTAAGAAATTAACAAGGATCTATTAAATGGTTATCACTAATGAAGAACACTGGGTCACGACAAGGAACACAGAAAGGAGTTACCAAAGATTATATCAAAATGAAGGTTCTTAATATTATTAACTACTAACTGATGACTTAGAAAAGATTAGAAGGAATCTACCTGAAGACATGAAGGCCGCAGAAGCTTCAATGGCAAAGAAAGCAGACTTCATTCTGACAAAATCCCGACATATAAGAAAGTGTCAAGTTGACATCTGGCAGAATCCCGGGATAGAGAGGGATTCCAAATAACATATCGACATAGAGAGGGATTCTGTGGGTCAAACCGGCAGCATGTCGGCATAGGAAAGGATCCTCACTGAACAATCCGGCAATATTCTGACATGGGAAAGGATCCTCACTAAACAATCTGACAGCATTCCGATATAGGGAATGATGCTCAATGAATAATTTGACAGCATTCTGACATGTGGTAGGATCCTCAATGAACAATCCGGCAGCATTTCGGCATAGAGAGGAATTCCAAAAAATCAAATCGGCAGCATCCCAACATAGAGAGGTATTCTGAGAAACCGACCCGACAACATTCCAAGATGGGAAGGATCTTGAGTAAGCCATCTAGAAGAGCTCCGGGATAGAGTGAAGGTCCATACTAAATTCCGATAGAGTTCTGGGTTAGTACGGAGACCGACACGGCAATTCAGTAGAGTTTGGGATGATACGAAGATTGGAACGACAAACTTTCAAAACTTTGGGATGGTCGAAGATGAACAAATTAACATCATCTCCTCATGAGAAATGGACCAACATAAGCCTAACTACGGGCTGAACACTCTTGAACGGGCACTCTATCTTTTCTCTCTTTACTTTCTCTCTCAGAGCTCTATCATAACCTCCCCCTCTTCATTTGGATGGATGGAATGAGAGGGGGGGGGTATTTATAGGGGAGAGGAGAGAGAGAGGCACCCCTAGGAGTGGCTATGAGGGGTGACAAGTGTCCCTCAGGGGTGGCAACATCCTGGCCACTCATACCCTTGGTAACCCTGATGTGGGACAAGTGTCCCTTTCCAGGAGCTTCTAGGATCTTCTTGGAGATTCCTTCATGTTTTCATTTAACTCCTCATGTATTTTATCAATTATATTTTAACCCTCAACTTTTGAAAATTAGAGATGTATCCATTTCCAACCTCCTGATCAGGCGTTCAGACCCTGAATAACCACCAATTGGGAATCGAATTGTGTCTTTGGGGGGTCTATAGAAATCTTACTGGGGTCCCCAAAAAAATCAATAATCGCATGAAAACCTCATATTTTTATAATTGTAGATACACCCTTCATATTTGCATTTATACTTTTTCCACTTATTTAATTCTGGACTCAGTTTTAGTAGGGATATATCCATATCATTATCCTCTTTCTTTACCAATATACTTACCTTTGGTAATATCCCTTACTCTTAATTACCATTTATCTTTAGTAGCATCATTTAACAATATCATTATTATTTATCATTAGTAATATCATTTACCAATAATAGTATCATTTAACATATTTTCAGTCAGGACTTAGATAGATATAGATTTGCTTAATCTCTCAATCTGGCCACAAATTGCATTACGTTTTCTCGATCGTTTCTTATTTATCATCTTATATATTGGGATATTACAATTTCACATAGTAAGAATCTTCATGGAGTATATTGATTGCAACGACCCACTTTCACCCGGTACGGTTATACCAACCCACATCGGATGAGAGCAAGCCGCTACAGGGGAGAATACCCCAACAAGTAACAAATGAGCTGAGATATACACAAATAGAATTGAATAAATGCAGCAGAATTTAAATAAATCTTATTCCATCAACTTTTAAATCCACATACCACAGTCTGTATAGTTCAACAAGAGATAACATAAGTGCGAAATGTTCCAAATACATAGCCGACTCCAAGTACATTTGAACAAAAATCCAAATTTCAATTGTAGCATTACATACTTATGAAATATAAATTATAATTCTTCAATCCCTTAGTCCAACTCCACTTCAATTCTTGCTAGCTCCTTCGCTGCTAATTTTCTGAAATGTTTAGCAAGAGTGAGTCTATGCAATAGACTCAGCAAGTAACTTAAGATTCAATATATACATGCTTTTTAACAATTAACACAATAAGATTTCAGCAGTTAAATCATACATGATCATGCTATAACCTAAACAAATTCCATTAAACAATTATCTAAACAAATGTAAAACTAGAATCTACACAAGATTACTAACATCATGGTGTCGTTAACATGAGTAAAATACACATTCACATGTTTTCATGCTTTATCTAAGTCATTGTAAAGTTGCACAACTAAACCATGGAAACATATACAAGATAGGTAGCACTCCTAGCATGATTTCTAACTCACTTAGCATGCAATCATAACAATTTACTTCACACTTAGCTTGCTGATTTTATACAAATTTTATCACATTCATACTACCTTTGCATAGGGATCACTTTTAACTATACAACATAATACTAAACACATGTGCATCCAATCATTCAAATTTCATGAATATGAAAGCATATACTTACATTTTGGTACTAATGGTAACATCACTTTTAGCAATTGACAATTTATACATAAACACATACACACACACATTTGTACACATCAATAAACAATTTATCAATTAACACTATTGTCATTAACCTTGGCTTTCACATACACTCACTTTTGGTTTTATCACACAACACTTACACGCATTTCCCATTATTTCCTCTTTCACATTCACACACTTCTTATCATTTCACTTTTGCACATAACATGTGCCACATTTACACATATCTTGCACATACCTTGTGCTATGAACACATATCACTTTTCTCATTCACGCTTATACTTATTTTCACTTAATGCCAAGACACAGCCCAAACCACCATTAGACGGTCACATAACACACACATTCGCATTCACTTACTTAATCACCGGCACAGTGATAAGTCTTAGTCTCTGCAGAAACTGGGGAAAGCCCTTCCCATCATTACCAGTGGAACTTGTCCACCTCCAGGATTTTACAAGACCCTTTGCCAGGGTATACACTTTATCAAGACCCTTTCCTAGGGTATCACATAACGCATTGAGCTTTCCCGTAGGGGCATTACTACAGTACAGCTCTAAGCCTCTAAGGTGGCAGTGTCTTATGGGCATATTTGTTTATCTTGTCACATTAACCATTTCACACACCTATACCACTTGTTCTCTCATATTCCATACACACACTCATACATAATTCATACACACATAAGTCCTCATTTACTGATTTTAACCTCACTGTTGCAACTACCAAATAATCATAATACAGATATAATCATACTGAAATTTACTGAATCACATCAAGTCACAACTAACATGCTCACATAGTCATTTTTCACATTAAAAATCCATAACAATACTTACTGTCATCAAAATAACATGAGATTTTAACCACAGACAATTTTAAGGTTCATAATCTCACATACAATTTTTTAGATTTTTCTGAATCATATTACATTTACAGAAATTAAAATATTCAGTTTCATACTATTCATAATTCACTTTAACATGGAACATAACACGAACATCAGATTTAACCATTCACAACCCTGATCCTAACATAATCATCATCACATAAATTTTCCCTTGATTTATTGCACAGCACACAATTTAATGTAAATTTTACAATTTCTACGCATGTCTTCTAATTCCAAAACAGAAATTTCAGTAAATCCCACAGTCATGGAAAAATTCTCAAAATTTCAGGGCATGGACTGATACATATACACATGGTATAGAAAAATCTAGGGCATTTAATTCCTCAGGAATTAGGTAGACAGTAGATGAACATGCATAATCCATTTTTCCCCAACATGTATTTCAATAATCTAAAATTTCATGCCATCCACAGAAAATACAAAAATTTCCTCACACATCACATTACTTATTTTACATAGCATATAAAATTTACACTATATCCTCATCGCGAAAACATATCGAAAATAATCATCTACCAGGAAGAACAGCTCACTGTTCTATCTTGAAGAACTTGGCGGCAGCCTCTGGCCGTTCAAGGGTTTTGACGGCACGATCGCTGGACGCCGATAGGAGATCTTGGCGTCAATGGCATTGACGCCAAGTTCCTGTCTGTGCAACAGCACAGACCGAACTCCAAATATAAGGTGAAAAGGAGGGTCCAGGACACGATTTAAAATCCACAAAAATTGCTGGGACCTAGGGCACATGTATGGGATTGACATCTATGGGTTACTTGCCTTTATAAAAACCTCCAAAGGGGTGAAAATGGGCGATGAAGCTCTCCTTGGGCAGTCCCAAGAAGCCTCCAAAAATCCTTTACTCCGTCTTCTGTGGTGCTGTAGCTACCAGTCCGAGGCTGGGGAAGCCTCCTCCTTCGTCCAAGCTAGCTTCTAGTCGTAGTAGATCGCCGGAAGAAGCTCCAAGTCGCCGGATCTGAGCTCTCAAAGCTCAGGTTTTCTCACAGGCTTAGGGTTCCTCTTCTCCTTCTTGCAAAGAGTCCAAGGAGGGTTTTGGGGTTGCAAAGAGGGTTTGGTTTAAAGGAGAGAGACCTCTCCTTTCACGCAGAGGTTGATGTGAGGCTTTCACAACCGTTGGGGACAGCTCCCCAATGGCTGGGGTTGCTTGTCCCTGGAATTCCGGGTCTGCTGCGCATGCAGGTCAGAGAAGTAGACGTCCACCTATATGGACGGCTACTTAAGTCTTGGCGTCCATCGATATGGACGTCGACATCTCATGGGCGTCCACCCATGTTGACGCCAATTTACCCTCCTGCCAGAACTTAAAATCATGCAGAAATCATGTTTAATCCACACATATATGCACATGAAACCTATGTAGTATAGTGTATACACCACTACACCATGTAAACATTCAATATTTACTACTAATCCTACACATACATACATAGGTACATCAAGATAATAACACGTACATGAATATCTTCATACACATACAATGTATAAGGTATAATATGTATATTACTACACCGTGCAATCCATAACATATATACCTGGGCATACACATGCATACATAAGTACACTAAGATAAGATGTACGTAGATATCTACCTATGCGTACATGATGTTTTACATAAGCATGATGCAACATGCGGCAAAATAAAGTGACAAGAATTGCAAGGGTTTCAAAGATCATTAGGAGGCAATATAAATTAAGTTAGCTAGGAATAATCCATTCAATAAAATAGTTCTTGCTTGCACTCACTTGATTTGACATATATATATATAGCATACGTACATGGAATGTACACATTAGCTACACCACGCAATGGACAATGTTTACAATTAAACATACACATGCATACATAGGTATACCAAGGTATTATGTATATAGAATTAGGTATGCAATTATCACACGTATAAGATAACCTACATACGTACATACACATACGCACTTCATATATTCGCACACAATATCCATGAAATAGGTAATATAAGGTATACTTCAATATTTAGATAGCACTTGCATAATATTTGAATAGATACCTTATACACAAAATTGGCCAATTACCTATATTCACATATAATAATATACATCCTCGCATATACCCATGCAAATTTTATATTTATAATATGCATCATTTTCATACACGCCATTTATGCAAGAACAAGTAAACATCATATACATAAAATAGAAGCGGGAAAAAGAAATTCGGGGCCTTACATTGATCATCCTCACTATCAACATTATAACCTTGTAATATAAGTCAATCAACACCTTATTAAGTTCTTCCTTTTACGCAAAAGGTGTGATCTTCGGGTAGATTTCTATTTCAAGTTAAACATGAAGGATAATCATTTACATGACTATTCTACAAGAGAAATGTTTACTACTTAGGTGCTTAGGTACTAAAGTTAATGTGGTGACAAATGGCGATGAGCCTAGGGCTGTAAACGAAATATGAAAATTCGATATTTCAATTTGATTTTGATAAAAATTAGTAATTTCAAAATTAGAAAATGATATAGATAGCTTAGCGAAATCGAAATCGAAAATTTTGATAAGCTATTAAAATCGAAATTGGAATTACTTATTTCGAAACCAATTTCCAAATTTTGATTAGATTAATAATAAAAATAATAATGGTTAAAATATAAAAAATGCAAAAATAACTTAAAATTTTATAAAACTCACATAATGTTATAACTCAAAAGACTCAAAACTTGTGTGTGGCCCTCCTCACTCCTCAGTCGGTGCTTAAAACTCACATAATAATATTGATAACAAGAAAATTAAACAATTCGATAAAATTTCAAATCCAATTTTGATTTTGGTAACAAATTTAGAATCGAAATGAAATTGGAATCAATTATTTCAAACTTATCGAAATCAGAATCGTAACTCGAAATTACTTATATGAATCAAAATCTAAATCTGTGTTTCCAAGTTCTATTTCATACCATTTGCAACTCTAGCGGTGACTAGCATTAATTGTTGGTGGTGGCAATGACACAAATAGCAATGAGTGATAGTGATAACATGACTGGTGGCGGCGAATGACAGCAAGGGTACCACATCTTTGCTACCTCTACGTTGACATAGGCCCATTGACAATCAATCAATCTACATCAAGTTTACTAACCATACTTTCAAATAATAAGTATTTCTCTTTCGATAATATACAACAAAACTATCTCTAAGAATTCAACTACTGACCCCAATCCCAAATCCAAACTTACAACGGGAGATATTTGTCGTAGGTCACGATTGTGCAGTACTCTCACACACTATCCAAGATGAAGGGGGTAGCATATATATAGATGGGTAAATTAATTATAGGTCCATGTCAGATAGGGAACTTATTTTATAGTTCCTGTGAGAAAAGGATGCCCAAATAGTCACTCTTTTTGGTGGACTTTATCAACTATTAAAGTAAGAGTTTGAAGTTGTTAAAATATGTGTGACAGTGAGTTAAAATATGTGGGATTTAAAGTAATTGTTGATATGATCTAAAGTGTAACTGCTGGCATGACTTAAAGTATAAGTTTTAAGACGTTAAAATAAGAGTTCAAAGTTGTTAAACTATGTATGACAGTGAGTTAAAGCACGAGGGATTTAAAGTAACTGTTGATATGATTTAAAATGTAACTATTGACATGACTTAAAGTCTAAGTTTGAAGGTGTTAAAATAAGAATTAGAAAACGTTAAAGTCTGTGTGACGGTTAGTTAAAATGTGTGGGACTTGAAGTCACTGTTAACATGACTTAAAACCTATATTTTAAGATGATAAAGTAAGAGTTTGAAGTTGTTAAAATATGCGTGACAGTTGAGTTAAAGTGTGTGAGACTTAAAATCAATGTTGACATAAATTAAAGTCTAAGTTTGAAAACGTTAAAGAAAGTGTTGGAATGTATTAAAATAAGAGTTCGAAGTCGTTAAAGTATGCATAATGGTGAGTTAAAATATATGAGACTTAAATTCACTATTGGTATGACTTAATATCTAAGTTTGGAGGTTTAAAAGTAAAAGAGAAAACCGATTAAAGTAGAAGAGCAAATTTGTTAAAGAAGAGAAAACTTATTAAAAAAGAAGAGAAAATTAGTTAAAATATATGATCTGTTAAAATAGTACTTGCAGTATCTTAAAGCAGTAGTTATAGTCTATTAAAATCATAATTGTTATCTGTTAAAATAGTATTTATAGTATGTTAAAATAGACAAAGAAATCAATTAAAGTAGAAGAATAAACATGTTAAATAAGAAGAGAAAATGGGTTAAAATGTGTGAGATTTAAACTAACTATTGATATGATTTAAAATGTAACTTGAAAAGTGTTAAAAGGAAGAGTCAAAAAATTTTAAAGTAACAAATTTTCACAGTCAGAAGATAGAAAACGTTAGCCTCTAATTCTCAACATAGATCCCAATAAAATACTGATTAGAAATTAACATCCTTAAAAATTATTGAACTTTTTGTACATACATTGTTTACAAAGACCTATAATTAATTTTTCATATCCTACAAGTGTGCACTTCAAATCTGACATTATGCCTGATCAAAGTCGGGTTTCAGTTTTTTTTTAAAATATATATAGGCGGAGATTTGAACTTAATTATTATATATATATATATATATATATATATATATATATATAGAGGGTCTTAATCACTCAGTCACTCATTGTATATAACTGGATTTGAGTTTAATTCTGGATCACCGAGTTTAAATCGGACTTGGGCGTGAAACTTTGGATCCAGACCCCAAGAAAGTCACGTTCCAAGGATAGGTCTCAAATGGGCCTCGCCCATTTGGCCTCTCTGGTGCCAAGCCCATGTGGAGATGACTGTAGCATACTTTGTAACAATTCCCATTTTCCAATTTGTGTAGAACGGAAGAGTGCTCCTCCATCACAACAGGGCAAAATATCCTCATTAGAGAAGGAAAATGCTCATTACAATCATGCATTTTTAAGGTGCTAAAAGATCAAATAAATGTCTTCTCATGTGAAGCCAAATCGAAGTGGAGGGCGCCATATATTACTTCATAACGCTGCAATATTCCTACTGCCATGATCATCTAGATGTTTGGAATCAGATTATTAGACTCTGTTTAGCAGGACCTTCTAACTGCATGAGGGACTTAAGTGAGTCAAACTGATACAGACTTGACTGGTGTTTGATCATGATGTGAGCACGAAGTTTGCAGTACCCCCTGGAAAAATGGATGATGTGGGTTGGGTGTTGCTGCTGCAATTTAAATCCAGTTTTCTCACGTCCTGTGCAGTACTGTGATATATTTTTTAATGACAGTCTTCTGCCTTCATGGTACAGCTGACAAGCAGACGAATAATGGCACAGTGATGGATGAAAGATTGGAATGCAGATCTTCTAAGTGAAAAAGAGGATGAGGCTCTAATAGTCACTAATGAGAGGTCAAGTGTGTCAAGCTCTTTTTTTAAAATATTTTTTTATCTGTAAATTGGTTCTTCAGGTTAAAATATATCCATAAATAATAGGATACAATTATACACACCAAAATATAACTATAAAATATACAATCGTATGTACTAAAATATAATCATAAACATGATAATACAATTATAACACCAAAATATAACCGTAAATATAATGTTGTATTCAAGTGTTTATGATTATATTTTAATACTTATATTTCAAATATTTTGTAGTTGTATTATGGAATGTAGGATTATATCTTAATATTTTTAGATGTATTTTAATCTGAAAAATCGATTTACAGGTAAAAATATCTTTTGAAAAAAAAACTCGAGACATTTAACGCCCTCTCATTAGTGACTATTGGAGTCTCATCCTCTTTTGCACTCACACTAAAGATTGTGGCAAGATGAAAAATTGTGGTGGCAATAACATAGTCATAGTCCAGAAGTCAAGAGTTCGATTTTCAAATTTATTAAGATTATTAGATACTTTTTAAAAAATATAAAATATATAAAATTTAAGTGCAAATTCTCAGTATTTATCAGTTTGAATCTTACTATATACCGGTCAACTAGTCAAGCAGTCAACCGGCTTAACATATTAAAAAAAAAGTACAGGAGTGATGATGACGACGGGACAAGAGATAATATCCACATCTTGGAAGCATGTTCTTCCTGGTTATAGCAATGATGTCCAGATACGGGTGGATCATATGTCTTGTTTAATTGTTTCCGAAGTCATGTATACGTCTGAGAAAATGATGAGATGTCGATGGAGTTTGCAGTTCTAAAGGTTATGCTTACATAGTATGAATCGATATGCTTTTGGCGAAGGTACACAGCCAAAGATGAGAAAAAGTGAAACAATTTGATGTCCTTTTCCAGTTTTCCTCTCTATAAGTTTATAACTTGTAATGTTCTGTTGTGTAAGTTGCATTCTCTAATATTCCATGCATCGAGCTGCGTCTCACCTTATTCTTCTGAGTACTGATAAGTGATCATACAAACAAGAGTTGATAACTTAAAAAATAAAAAAGAAGAAGCCTATATATAATGCTTGGCCAGAACTTAATTATAAACTAGGTACGGACGTAGGAATCAAATAATTAAGCTGTTTTTGTTTATTTGCATGTCCATTTTTTATATTTATATTCGCAAATGTCACCAAGCTTCAGTACCTTCAAACTTCTAAGGACTCCATATTTCTTTTATTTTTACACGCCAAACGTACGAGCAGGAGTATATTATCTGGAGGTTCCCAAAGATAACATCAAAATTTAAGAAGATTTTTGCAGCTCTCAAAAAATATATTGTCTGCAGAATTCAGTGGTGTCACTGAAGACCCAAAGTAGGATGATCATATGACTTCTTAATTAACAGGTGTCGGACAACTCAGAACATTCGAAAAAGAGAAAGGCTTTCTGCACTTTCACAGGTGCAGAAATATCTAGTCGCTATGCACTCTCATCTTCTATTGGTGGGAAGGAAACTGTCACATAGACATCCCACCAATAGGAGATGAGAAGTGCATAGTGACTAGACATTTCTGCACTTGTGAAAGTGCAGAAAGTCTTTCTCTTCGAAAAATATTTGGTGCACATTAAAAGATGTGCGTCAAATATTGTACACCCTATTAAAGTGTGCCACCAACTCTTAGTTAGGATTGAGAAATCAAATGTGATATTATTATAATATCTCATCTTTTGTACATGACACATTTTTATAGGGTGTACAACACTTAGTGCACACCGAAATGTGCACCAAATGAGACTTCCGAACCTTTATTGCCA
This sequence comes from Colocasia esculenta, assembly GCA_014218235.1. NCBI lineage: Eukaryota > Viridiplantae > Streptophyta > Magnoliopsida > Alismatales > Araceae > Colocasia > Colocasia esculenta. The sequence continues at coordinate 9,515,752 of CM024757.1, read as the reverse complement.
CTAAACTTAAACCCTCCTAGAAACAAGAACCCTTCTTTCTCCCACACAAAGAAGTTAACTAAACTCATTATATATATATATATATATATCTCCCAGCCTGTGAAATCTCATAGAACTGCATGCACTTAGCAGCCAAACATTAAAGACAGAAAATTAGAAAAAGAAATAAGAACTCTTCAAAGAGAGCATGGCATCTCCATCATGTCTGTGTCTTTAGAGCTGGCCGGTATATATAATATGCTTCACAGTTCTCTTCAATGTACAGATACGGGTGGAAACCCATCAAAAGGCATAAAGTGACCTCTCACGAACGAATCAGAAGCCGAGCTGGTCTTGAGCTCCATGAGACCATGAGCTGTCGATGCCGGCTCTTCCACCAATAAGAACTGGGAATTCAGCTTTTGAGATTAGCTAATCCAATTCCAGACCCTGCAGTGGTTATGAGTGGGGGAGCAAGTGGAACCTGTACATGTCCCACCAATCTCCATTATTAATATTAAAGGCAGTAATCATAGAGGCCTTCGATCTCCATCAAGAGCAGTAAAGGATCCAACCTAATCACTTGACTAATGTATATTTCGGGAACCAATATCTTAGTTATCTTCAACAAAAGAAAATTTTATATTTTAATGGGTAAATTAATTAAAAGTATCTGACTATAATAAAGAAGTTCTTACTGTAACAGGACTTAACGTATACTGTAACAGGTGATAGTACTTACTGTAATGTAATTCTGTTAAAGACTAATAAATAAGTCAAAATTTTGATAAGAACTCTTAATTAATTTGCCCTTTAAATTGCCACTTTTCTCTTCGAGTAATTTGTGTTTACTCCATTTTAGATGTATTCTTTTCATGATGATATCTTGACTCTTGAGACATATATCCTCGCTCATAAGCTTGCTTAATTAATTTGCTAGTATGAAATATGGTGATGCATGATGAATATACTGAGGTTTTTGCGGTTCATAAGTTTGCTTTATTTATTGATTGTTCATAATTCTTGCCAATTAATGACAATAGACACGCATGTTAGCTATCTCGTTACTAAGATTACAGTTATTACGCATCCGTACCTTTCTAGATCATGCACAACATATATATAGTAGATGTTTGCATGTAAGTACAAAATACATCGATGCTCCACTAGGGAAGGACGTATATATCTCACCTGATAGACCTCTGGTATGTACTTGCAGCTGATCATGTTGCATTATGTATGAAGTGGGCCAAGTGGCGGAAAAGTGATCTCTAGATCTCTCACTATTCGATCTGCATAATTAAGCTTCTCAATTTGTTGAAAGAAAAATTGTTATTTGAATCTGCAATCAAAGAAAAGTGGCCGGGGATCCCCATGAGTGATGGTGATTTTGAAGAAGAAACCGTCTGACACTTAGAAAATTATTGGGATGGAAGTAGCCGGATGGACAGAGGAGGCGGTGGGTGTTTCTATATGCGAGTGTATAAGTTCATAAGTGACTTACCTCCTGTTGTCTCCCTCTTTCCTCCTTGTAAACATTAGTTGGAGGTCCCCCTACTGCCGCCATCCTCTTCCCCTTGCCATGTTGTTTGGCTTAATAAATAACTGGAGACTCATGCAAGAAAAGAGTGGTCTTGAATAAGATGTTGACATATTTTTGACCCAACCTGTAAGAGATGTCTTGTCACCCTTACCAAACTCCGGAGATGCAAGAGCATGCTAATGTTAGTGTGACCATGCTTTGGAGTTGCAAAGATAAGCCTTGCCATGGCCTAGGGGGGCCTCTCAATCATGTGACTTTGAATACTCACCCTTGAAGATTCATAGGTCGTCCAAAGACGACAAACTTAGTTGCTCACACTCGCTTTAGGCTGTGTCAAAAACTTTGTAGATTTGGCGAATTGAACTATGGTAGAATGGATTCACGCGCTTCAATTTGAACCATTATCATGTGTATGGCCCAGGGGGGGATCTCAATCATGTGACTTTGAAGACTCACCTTTGAAGATTCATAAGTCGTCCAAGACGACAAACTTAGTTGCTCACACTCACTTTAGACTGTGTCAAAAGCTTTGTAGGTGGCGAAAAGACGACAAACTTAGTTACTCACACTCGCTTTAGGCTGTGTCAAAAGTTTTGTAAGTTTGGCGAATTGAACTATGGTGGAATGGATTCACACGCTTCAGTTTGAACCATTATCACACGCGCGCGTGTGTAAAGACCCAGATTATGTTACAACGGGACTTTTATGTGTTGCGTTATTGGTTGTCTTGACAGCTCTTAGATTTAGAGTCCAAAAACTCAAACTATGTTGTGTGACCTTTAATTTTATGTCATTTCCATTCGTAAATTGCACCACCTATAGTATATATGTACGTCGGGTAAGAACTTGATACATTAAAAATACATTGTTGCACGCCTATAGTATCTCGGGGTAAGAACTTGATAACAGTACTAAAAATACATGACGATCAACTTGGAGGTAGTTTCAGCTTAAACAGCAAGAATCAAATACAGTTAAGATCGTATCTTTTTCGTACATATAAGAAAATGACACCCGACAAGGACAAGGATCAGTAATGGTAGCAATAGATGACTATGTACGATGGGCGAGCAACGAGAGGCATGAATAGGTGGCTTGAGTCAATGGTGACTCGATCCAATACATTTGGCAACAAATTACAGATGGTCTTTATCCATTTTTCCCTTTCTGCATGCATGCTCAATGGTGAGATAAACGTTTACGTCATTTTAGTAAAGAACATGGTGTGGGGGGGAATTCAAAAGAAGAGGCCAAGGCAATGGCAAAAGGAGTTGCCGATAAGGCAGGGCGGCAATGGCAGCAATCGTGAAAGAGACCAATGAGCAATGACAGGTGATGACAAAAGATGACTACCGTATCAGCGAAGGGCAGCTGGTCGGAAGCAATTTGTGGCAGCAACACTAATGGTGGCAGCTGCATTGAGTGGTAGTGACTTTCGTAGGAAGGGTACATGTATATAGGGTTGCAAACGAACTAATGCATTCAACAAGTAACTCAAAATTCGACTCGATAAAAACTCGATTCGACTCGTTTATTAGATAAACGAGTCAAATTTAAACAAAAATATAAGTTCGATTCATAAACGAGTCAAATTTGAACAGAGATATGCTCGACTCGTATACATTCGCGAACAACTCGTTAAGATACTCGATAATATACTCGTTAAAATACTTGATTAGTTACTCGTTATACTCAGATTATATTAACTTCTTATTATAAATATGAAAAATAATATTTATCATTTTTAAAGAATTTTTGTTAAGATACAAATACTTGTGAATACTAAAATGTAAAAGATTAAATATGAGTGTGTAAATACACAAATTATGAAATGAATGACTTTAGATGAACTAATACACTCAACAAGTAGCTCGAATTCGACTCGGATATTACTCGAATTTGGCTCCTTTAGTAAAGTAAACAAGTCAAGTTCAAACAAAAATTTAAGATCGTTTCATAAACGAGTCGAGTATGAGCAAATGTCTACTTGACTCGTTTAAGCTCGTAAACAAATTCATTTAATTTTTTAATTATAAAAATTACAAATATAGTTGTTAAATATTTTAAACATTATATTAAATAATTAAACAAATAACCTATGAAGGATCTTGGGATATGACCTTGAAATTAGATAAATTGAGTCTTATAAACAATTAGTTTTTACTTGTAAATTGAATTAGGCTAATATATATATATATATATATATATATATATATATATTATAACTCGCAAATTTAATTGGGCTCGTTAAAATACTCGTTAAGAGCTCAAACTCGAGAGTATTTAAACGAACAAACTTGAACAACTATTTTCAATACTCGATAAAACTCGAGCTCGACTCGAACTCGATTAAAAGTTAATGAACAGAGCTTGAGCAACATAATACTCGGCTCGACTCGACTCGTTTGCAGCCCTACCCGTATATGATGAAGAAATGAGCTCATCAGCCCATGCCAAGAAGAAGAAATCTTAAATTTTTGTGATTCTCAAAAAGTTTCATCTTTATAGCTAGAGGAGCTGAAATTTTATTCTTTAATAAGCTAAGAGATGCTGTATGAAATTAATTTGAACATGTCTCTACTGTTTAAAATTGTCTTTTATGGGAAATTTTTTTTGTGAGATTAAATTATATTTCTACATAACTATCTCAGTGAGAATAAAGATGTGTGAGTATTATTGCAGTAAGATGTTCACAGTACACATGGTCTCTTATTCAATTCTCCTAGACGGTGTCCATAATAATGTATAAAATTTCAGCGTGCCTTTCAAAGATATTGTTTTTCTCCATTTATAATATTCCAAGCCACTTTCCCTTCGAGTAATTTGTGTTTTATCCATTTTAGACGCATTCTTTTCATGATGATATCTTGACTCTTGAGACATCCTCGCTCGTAAGCCTGATATGAAATATGGTCATGAATATATATATATATATATTACTGAGGGTTTTGCGGTTCATAAGTTTGCTTATTGTTTGATTGTTCATAATTCCTGCCGATTAATGGCAATAGACACGCACGTTAGCGATATCGCTACTAAATTACAGTTTATGCGCATCCATACTTTTCTAGATGCACAACATATATATTGTAGAGGATATTTTTAGCCTCATAAGTCCGCAGGTCCATCATGACCATGTAAGGCAAAACGGCTATGGCCCTCGCGCCACATGTCCTCGACGTCAGCCAATCGACTGCCGAATACGTTTCAGCTGCTAAACGCTCAAAGGTCCCCAGCGGCAATTTTCGAACACCGCACATGCTGCTCGAACAGAATTTACCCTTACCGAACAAATCAGGTAGCTCCTGCTCAAGCCCGCAATAGCCAAGGTGCCCGAGCATCGGGCACCACACGGCCATATCGAGTACCGAACAGCCGTCCCTAACGGCAAGGCAGGGAACGGGCGCCCAAGCATTAGGCATCGAACAACGGACCCAACTACCGAACAGCAGGTCTAGCCCACCGGACGGGCTACCTGCTCGATACTGTCCGCCCAGAAGAATCCAAGCGGCCATTCACCTCCTCGCGGTACTGATTACAACGGCTACACTGCACGCGCCCCACGATCAAGTGGTACGTTAACTGCAGGGCCCCTCAACGGGCGCCTCAATGTATAACTCCCCCGCCAAGGACACCAACTGACGCGTCCTTTATGACGCCATTAGGGGGCCGCCCGTCCAGCGTCTACGGGGCCCTTGTCTATAAAAGGCCCAGGTAACTCCCATGCAAAGGGAGGCGCAGTGAACTCCGCACACAAGCATTCACAAAAAAAAACCTTCTTTTCCTTATGCCTTCAAGCCTACTCTGACTTAGGCATCGGAGGATTTCCCCTGGTTCTTCAACCGGGTCCCCCTGATCCCGTTCTGATTTTGCAGGCTTCTGTCCGTACCGGCGATCGTCTTCCCATCTTCTCCAGTAAAAGTCCGTTTGGCTCAAACTCAAACAGGAAAAACACACCATATATATATATATATATATATATATATATATATAAGGTTCTTCCTAGTGGAGCATTGATGTATTTTGTACTTACATGCAAACATCTACTATATATATAGACCGCACATGCTGATAGACCTCTGGCATGTACTTGCAGCTGATCATGTTGCATTATATATGAAGTGGGGGAAAAGTGATCTCTAATACTATATTTGATATTTGGATAGACTGAGAATAGAGTGAAGTTATCCTCAAAATTTTGAAGATCTCTCACTATTCGATCTTCATAATTAATTAAGCTTCTCAATTTGTTGAAAGAAAAAATGTTGTTTGATCCGCAATCAAAAGAAAAGTAGTTAGGAATCCCCTGTGACAGTGATTTTGAGGGAGAAACCCTCTCACACTCAGAAAACTATTGGGAACTCAGAAAACTATATATTGGGATGGAAGTATTGTGTGTGTGTTACTAGTTGCATGGACAATCTTTGGATTTGAATCCAAAGACCCAGCTAAAACTAGCTCTAATCAACTTGGGGGTAGTTTTAGCTTAAACAGGAAGAATAATCAAATTAATACAGTTAATTAAGATCATATCTTTTTCGTACATATAAGAAAATGACACCCGACAAGGACAAGGATCAATAATGGTAGCAATAGATGACTATACGTACGATGGACGAGCAACGAGAGGCATGAATAGGTGTCAATGGTGACTCCAATACCTTTGGCAACAAATTACAGATGGTCTTTATCCATTTTTCCCTTTCTGCATGCATGCTCAATGGTGAGATAAACTTTTACGTCATTTTAGTAAAGGACATGGTGTGGGGGGGGGGGAATGCAAAAGAAGAGGCCAAGGCAATGGCAAAAGGAGTTGCCGATAAGGTAGGGAGGCAATGGCAGCAATCGTGAAAGAGACCAGTGAGCAATGACAGGTGCTGACAAAAGATGACTACCATATCAGCGAAGGGCAGCTGGTCGGAAGCAATTTGTGGCAGTATGGCAGCTGCATGCATTGAGTGGTAGTGACTTTCGTACGTGGGAAGGGCACACGTCCGTATGGTGAAGAAATGATCTCATCAGCCCATGCCAAGAAGAAGAAATCTTAAATTTTTGTGATTCTAAAAAAGTTTCATCTTTATTAATTTATAGCTAGAGGAGCTGAAATTTTATTCTTTAATAAGTTGAGAGATTGGTTTATGAAATTTCAACATGTCTCTCAAAGAGATGTTACTCCCTGTTTGAAATTTTGTCTTTTTTATGGGAAAAAGATTTTTTGTGTGGAATTAAATTATTCTTCTACACACAGCTCCCTTAATTAGTGAGAATAATTACGATGTGTCAGTATTGTTGCGGTAAGATGTTCAAACAATATACATGGTCTCTTATTCGATTCTCATATATATAGACGGCATCCATAATTAATAATACATAAAATTTCAGCGTGCCAACCAAAATATATATATTATCTCCATTTGAGTTTCTATCTTTAATTTTCTCTTAAAAAAGAGTTCTATTGAGAGAAGAGGAATGAATTTTACTTATAATTAATATATATACATTTATTTTACTACATCTAATATCAGACTAAATTATGACTCTACAAAGATTAATCTTATTAAATTAAAACATATGGCCTGACTTCTTAATTAATTAAACTTTATAGTCTTTTAAAGATTCGATATTCTTCCCAGGCTTAAGACAAACGGGTGCAATCTGGGGCTCTGCATAGAGGAGAGAAATTGTATTTTTTTTTAAATGCGCTAATATCTTAGATTAAAAGGTGGAAACTGACACTATAAAAATGAATATTTCTCAACAATTGATGTGGAATTAATCAAAATTCCAATTTTTGGATCACTGCTATACCTTCAAATTTCAGGAACATGTCGAGAAGGAAGAGCAGATGAAGGGACAACAAGAACCCAGATTGCCTCCATCACTCTGCTGGGTGGGCGTACATGTGCACAGTACTGCTCTATGTGCATGCTGCACAACAACACAAACAGATGTATATATAGACGTGTGGGCAACACAACAAGATAGAACTACTGAACTAAGAGAAAGTAATAGGAGCATCCTGCTGGGTGCAGTGCAAGTGCAGCTTCCATGAATGTCTCCATCCTCCCTTTTCCTTTTGGACCTTATAAAGTACTCCTTGCATGGTTTGGAGACTTCCAAACTCTAGTTAGGGCAGTGGTTGGCTGCCCACCTGGGAAACTTTACCTGAGAGGCCTTGCAAAGTTCAAATTGTAGAAGCTCACTCCCAACACTTGTGTTGAAAGGAGGAAGACTACACTATATATATATGAGCACAAACTTATCTTTGAATTGTTTGATGTGAGACAATTAATTCAACTGCCCCCTGCACATGTCAGTCCTATACAGAGCAAAGATCACTTAAATATTAATAAAGAATAATGTGAAATTCACAATCAGGATATAACCTACTTTGATACCATATAAAGGCTACCCTTAAAACTTAAGTGTTGATGTTCTAAAATTCAGGACATGTAAGTACATGAGCTCCACTTTTTTTAAAAAAAAAAAAAGGCCAAAGGAGGTCGAAGTATTTTATTAATTAAACAGAGATATTGACAACCCGAGGCATAGTCAAATACAGGTCAACAACGGAATAAAGGCTATCTAAAACTCCATATAGATGATCTATCCCATGAGTGGGTTGTCGAAGAACAGTCCGAAGGCGTAAGTCCGGTCTTCGTGAACAACGCTCCATATCTTCTTCATCCGATTTCATTTTAGATGTCTCTTGATATTCGATAGACATTGAAATCGAATATAGAGGAGACGAAAACATCAGAATAGATCTTGACCCCAATTAACTCTAATACTATGTAGAAGCTCACCCCAAAATCTTTTACACAAATTTCCATCTTGCAGAAGCCCAAAAGATTTTGAAGTCAAAAAAACCCACAATGGCAATTTCCATCCATGCCCTATTTCAGACATTGGATTGGATGAAGAAAAATGGTAATAAACACAAATCAAATGCAATTAGAGTTACAGCAAAAACCATTCAGTGGTGGGGATCTCAGAGCCAATAAAAAACTTTGAATCTTGGTAACCCATGTGTAATCACTTCGCCCATACTTGTACCCACATGCTTAAGAAAGTCCAATTAAGTTCCTCTTGGAGAAGAAACGATGTGTCTTTTGAGGATACTTAACAGAGAAGGCTCATCCAGAGTGTTCCAGCCAGTCCTCTCTCACTGACTAGCTAGTGCGCACTGCAACTGGGTCTCCCAACCTTGGCCCACCTAAGTAGAATAGTTTAGCTTGGGAGCGAAGAATCCCCAACTTTTGTTCCTTTTCTACCTGTCTTTTTGCAGCAACTGGGTGGGTTCGCGACATGCAAAGTAGAAAGCGTAAGAAAAGCAGGACCACTCTGGTCCTGCAACTGTGTACGTACCCACGTATTTTGGCGAACATGTTGGGCCCAGTTGGCACCGCCGGAGAGGCGAGTCGATCCGCGAGGGAGGGACTCCATTGACGTTAACACACCCCTTGTCCCTTCCCCTTCTTTTGTGGTTGCATCGGACTCTCTCCAGCTCACGGCCAAATCGTCGCTGTCGCCGGCCAAGTTCCGATCATCGTCCACCAAAGATCGTCACTGTCGCCGGAGGGCGGCAGCTACTGGTTGTGGTGATGGGTGTTAAGAGGTGAGCTATAGTTGGTAACACCAAGCTAATTAGATTATGTTGTTCTCCGCATGTGAGGAGTGGACATCGGTAGAGATGTTCAACGGTTCGATTCGATTTAAATTGATTTATTTTTAACCAACTCAAATTGAACTAAATAAGAATGTCAAGTCGAATCAAACTTCGATTTGGTTCAAATCAAATTTTTACATTTAATTAAATATAATTAATATTAATATATTAGTAAATAAGAATATATTAAAAAATATGTAAATTTAGTCATGTAATTATTTTTAATACTTATAATGTATATTATATAAATATTATTACAATTATATTAAATTTGACTTATTCGATTTAGACGATTCAATTTTACAATTTGTGAAATCAAATTGAATTAAATTTCGATCCAAATTGAACCGGACCAATCAAATTTGATCCAAAATAACACCCTCACACACAGGACAAGCAGGGTTTGGGGGGGTAGAATCCCGAGTTCAAACCCGAGACGGAGTGGGACTTTTCTCAATTGATTTACCAACTAAGATGATCAACAAAAAAAAAGTTAACTAGACTATTTTGGCGGCTTTGGGAAGCATTTTACTGCCGAGTATTTTGGTATAAATTTTTTGTTAAGTTTTATCTGAATTTGAGAGTATGATATGAGCTAACTAGGGATATGGGTTGTTAAATAGAATAAGCGGGGGTAATTTTACCCACTCCTTTTAGGTGAGTTAAACTTATCTGTGGATAACTTGTCTACTCCTATTTTCTTTCAAAGTAGCTAGAATAGATCAAAAAACAAGTTAATCTATATCTAAATATTTTAATTCAGTAGTACATAATATGTTACCATGCACCTAATAGCCACCGTAATCTAATTGCATCTGACCTTTTTTTTTTCCTTTCTAAAAGGTGGTTGTGATCAGAAGTTTTGAAGGTGACCGGGGTGAAGAGAGAGAAACACTAATTTTTTAAAATAAAATTACTTTTTAATAGTCGACATCATTATTGCACAAGATTACTTTTATGATAAATGTTTTTTTTTCTTATGAATAAGATATTTATAGACAACTGGTAGATTCCTTCTGACCAGAACGAGAACTGGTAGGTTGCTTTCAATTCTTGGGAGTAGAGGAGCCTCACGTCTCTCGGACACTTAAAACAATGGAAGACCCCCACAAATTGACCCAAAGTAAGGACGACAAACATGCATGCCCACACTCCCCACTTTGGAATCTCCCGGTTCCTGAAAATATTACACTAAAATAATACGTATTTTGGACCTAATCGAGACAAAGATGCAGTATATATATCTCATGTATAATATTGGGAAAAATAAAAAGAACCCAAATCTCAGTGGTGGGTTTGGTGGGCTCACCACATTAACTTCTTTTCTCGGTTTCACTAAACTATTTTAGGGTTTGGTTTGATGCATATGGACAACATTCTCTGTTTGATAAAACAAAATTATCGAGATCGACAACTTCATGAGTGGAGCAAATTTGTTTTCTCTTTGATAAACCACAATTATCAAGCCATATTATTATTTTTTTATGATCAGATTTGATAATCATGAGATATTTCTCTCTGTTTGGTTATCAATCTTCCCTCTCAGAGTCTTCTATTGGAGCACTCACTACTCAATGTATTGAAATATTAGTGGGTCTGAGTTGGTGAAAAAAGTAATATTAAAACAATTAGGACTATCATAATTTGCATATCTATATAATACGATCTTTGATCGGATAAATTAAAATCCAGAGAAATAACCATCTACTGTTCCTATCATTTTGGGCTCACTAAAGATTGTATTTTTATTCTTATAATATATATATATATATCTATATATATATATATATAGCGTATGCGATTATTATTCATTGATAATTTTTTTAAAGCGAAAAAACTGATGCATCAACCTATGACGCAATAGCACAATGTTCCTCTAAAAATGCACCAAACTCAACTAAAGTTAACACATATTTGTTTACAGAGAAATTTTTTATTGTAATTAAAATTTGTCCTGTAATAAAATTAATATAGATTACTTGAAAACTGATCTACTTTGTAATAAATATTTGTCTTATTTATAATACGGTTGATCGTGTCGCACCGTATAATAAAATTTTTAAAATAAGTGATTTGAGCTCAGAACGATCTAGACTCATATAATATAATACGTCTAGTATTATACCTGAATCTCCTACAACATGTTAAGTGTTAACCAACTTTGGTTTAAAACAGATGAGAAAGATTTTCTGTACTTGTGAAAGTGCAAAAAATCTTAATCACCATGCATTTTTTTTCTTCTATTGGTGAAAATCATCACGATGACTAGATCTCTTTTCTCTTCTCTAACAATGAAAGAGAGAAATACATGATGACTAAAATTTTATGCACTTTCACCGGTTCAAAAAATCTTTCTCAAAACAATTTGCTGGTTTTGAGAAGTGGGCTAACTCGAGTAGCTGAGCTGCAGTGCAAGGCTCAGTAAGTTCCAGTTATTTTTTTCGCTTTCTTGCTGCAGGCTCTCCATCTCCAGTTAATGATCACCTCCTGTGAGTTGTGACCAGTTTCGTTCAAAAGGCGAAGAACAAAACACAGAGATGGAAAGAAGATGGAGAGATGTGACGCCGATGCCGTGATGACGTGGAAGGTTCAGTCCGAACGGGGGCTTTCGGTTGCGGGCGCCTCGCGGTGGGCGCGCCTGTCTGCAGCGGCGAAGACCGCGTCCAAAGATTCGTCCTTGCAGAGCCTCGGCGCCTCACCCGCACGCACGTGTGTGGCCAACCCTTCACTGCACTGACAGCTCGCTTTGTTTAGCTTTGCCGAGTAGCTCACGTAAATGGCTGTTTGGGATGTCATGAAATTCTTTAAAATTAATTTTAACAATTTTAAAAATAATACATTTTGGCTGATTTGGCGGGGTAAGGGAGAGGTTAGGGAAGGGTATGCTCAAGGTCAGGGATAGAATTGGTTTGATAGGAGGGTTAAGTTAATTGGGTTAAAATATGAATAAGTGGAGATAAAAAAAGAGGTTAACATATCTCATGTGATACGGGGATGTCCTAACAGGTCGGATTTGTTCTCGATGTCAGCCGACCTCATTAAAAGGCACAGGTCGACGACTTTTATCACTAGCCAACCGACGTCTAAGGTCGGAACAATGAATGCACTTTGAACCTCGGAGCCTTTCACAGCTTGGCCGTGGACGACTTCTCTGCTCGGACGGAGCCGACCTGGTGCCCGGCGTACTCGCTCGTGCTCCGAAACGGTCCTCACGTGACCAACAGGCGAATAAGGTAAGGACCGAAGATCACGGAACCGACAACTCCGGCTTTTAGGAGTATGGTCACGATGACCTGGCAGGGCGGTGGCAACCTCCAATCCGACGTTAATCACGGAAACCCCCAGCGAGATTGGCGGGGTCGTTCAGCTGTTATACAGGTGTCCTAGCTAGTACTATATAAGAGGCAGACACTCCACATGCGCAGATACACTGTTCTACCCCAGGTTAGGTCATTCTGCTCGACTAGCGACTGGCAAGAGCGTCAGAGTGTCTTCCTGCCGAGATCTCTCGGTGGGATTTGCAGGTCAAGTCGATTGGGAGCTCGGAATCAACGTCTCACGTCGGCCAAGCGCGCCTCAGATGCGATTCATCGGCTTGGTCGTCTCAATTCACTCGTCGACGAGAAGCACCTCAGCGGTCACCTCAACCTGAGTCGACCTATGTTACGTTTACAATAACATCATGTATCTAGGAAGATTATCTTAACCCTCTTTAATTTTTAAACCCCATTTTTTTCTTTTCAAACTCACTTGCTTTAAAACATAAGTTAAACAACTCTCGATTAAAATGACCGAAATACTTAATCCTCTACCCAAACCGACCCGACGGTGCTTTCATAGGGAATAAAAAAATGATTTAGCAACTTACTCCTTTGACATCACTTTTAACACACTAATGAAAATACACCATAACCCCTTGCTTCATGGAGTGCTTTTTATTTTTTGCTACCAGATGCTGACATGGCATCTTTTTATTTTGTTGGTGTCGATGTTTGCTTCCAGAGAGGCAAAAATGGGGGCGATTAGTCTTTATTTTGATTTGGTAAAAGTTATATAAGCCAAGCAAGCATAAGTGTGGCTATTCAGAAAGATATCTGGTTTAACTCTGTCCAACCTTCGTAGGAGGAATAACTATCTTGTGTTAAACAATGACAGCAAAGAGATAATCTATTTAAAATAAGGAAATATTTATTGTATTTCTCAATTATACTTTTGAGTGCTTTTTTAGTTTCTAATTGGATAGACCCAATGTACCACTAGTACATTGGCAATGTACCATGAGTACATTGACTAATTCAAAAATAAAAATATATATATTAAAAATACAATTAAAAAGTGCAATAGATATTTCTCATTGAGATATATTTAGATATATCTAATCTATTTTGAAAAATGGCGTTTGACACGAATAGTTCCCACTGGTAGGGCATAGCTATGACCTGGCCGACCTATCGACATCTCCTGGTCGACGTCCGAGGTAAACTCTGCTTGGCTGGACGTGGAGAGGAGCGTGGCGTACAAGCGAGATTTTCAGGAAGTGGACCGCGGGGCGATCAGAATATCCTTTAAACCAGGTAAGGTTCGGCCATCACGCCACCGGAGATATCAGCCTTGAAAACCACGATCTTGGCAAGCTTGACTTGCCGGTTATAGCCATGATCATGCGGCAGTCACGAAAATTCTTTGCGAGATTTGCAGAATCTCCCGTCAATCACTATGCGTAGGCTACCATTATAAAAAGGGCAGACATCTTACAGACATATGTACGAAAAATCTCTGACACTTCTCGACTAGCCGACCTATTCCTATTACTGATTTGAGCATCAGAATATCTGTCTGCCGAGTCTTTTCGGTGAGACTACACGTCGAAAGTTTGGCATCAACTTCGACATCGACACTAACAATAACATCGCTTAATTGAGAGAGAGAGAGAGAGAGAGAGAGAGAGAGAGAGAGAGAGTACTCGGTTTGAACTTAGAAACTACAAAATTTTAAATATTTTGATTGTAATTCAGAATTTTTTAAACATTCAAATAGCAAGGGTAAAATAAGATGAGGATCCCCACTAGTTCTCTTATTTCTAAGTGGAAGGTTTCTAATTCGATCTATGAGAGGTGTGTATCTAACTTTTATATAGTTCTTGAGGTGTTTCAGCTAAATAAGATAGAGCAATAAAAATATACGAAAATTAGGAGCGGTAAACCAAAAAAAAAGAGAGAGAGAGAGATAAGATAAGAAGTCGCGGCATACCATCCCCGGGTTCGCACGGGCTGGTAGTCCGACTCTCCGACTCCACACGTGCGCGCGCACACGCATCCCGTCCGAGCAGAATCTTTCAGGACCAGCGTCACCTACACGGCTACACCCCGGCACTCGAACATTGAATGCGGTGTGCAGGATAATGGCCTGCGCCAGCAGCCGTTTCGCTTTTACCCCCTTAACCGCTTTTTAGAAAAGCGCAGAGCAGAGCAGGGGGGGGGGGGGAGCGGAGCTGTCAGGTTCCATCCATCTTTTCCCTCCTCCACCATCTTCCCACCTGCTCGCTTTCACACCCCGCAGGGTGTCGGGGTGTGGGAGGAGGAGGCTTCTGTGTTGGTGTGGGGGGTGGTGCCCTCTGTGGCTGCGAGCTTGTGTGTGTGTGTGTGGAGGCGGGGGAAAATGGCGGCGACGAGCGGTCTGCTTCGCGTGTTGCTGCTGTGTTTCTTCCTCTTCGGCACCGCCGGAGCTCAGATGCCTGGTGAGTCCGCCTCCGCCCGCGGCGTCTTCTCTGATCGTGGTGGTGGACTGTTTGTGGGATGGTTCTGTGGGAATTGCAGCTGCCGGTGGATGGTTTTGTCATTCTTTTCGTGTTCTTCTGTTGTTTGAAGCTCGTCATGTGGAAAGGAGGGTAGTGAGGTAGCAGCGCAGAACTGTGGAGACGGGGAAATGGCAAAGCTGGATAGTACTACTGGTCATTGGATGGTGGTGTTTAGGAGAGCTCTCACTTGTTTTATGACCGAGTAAATAACGCGAGCTAGAGAGGTGTTCTAACGTAACTGTTGGAATTGTATATATGAGGGAGGGGCGGGCGAGCGAGAGAGAGACGTAAATCGATCTTAAAAGTCTGAACAGTGTTTCTGATGAACAGAAGTGGTTATTCGTTCTGTAGGTAGTCTTTTCTTGTGTACGAGTATCTAAATGCTGTTGTATCATGAAGTTTTTGTAGGCTTCAGTATGCTTGTTATTTTAGAATGGAAGTTCTTTTCTTCACAATTTTCTCTTTTACCTAATTTTTGCATTGGAGCAGGCTTTGTTAGCATCGACTGTGGCGGTACAGAAAGTTATACTGATGAGATTGGGCTTGGCTGGGCACCTGACAGTCAAATGCTTTATGGTGAAACGGCTAATATCTCTGTTCCGGGGGAGAACAGGAGGCAATACTCAACTGTGAGATATTTTCCTGCTGATGACAGGAAGTATTGCTACACACTAAATGTCTTGAATAGAACTAGGTACCTTGTAAGGGCAACTTTCTTGTATGGGAATTTTGACAGCAGTAATGTCTACCCCAAGTTTGATATCTCACTTGGTGCAACTCCTTGGTCAACTATTGTAATATCTGATGCAAACACTATTGAGATTCATGAGCTGATCTTGCTTGCATCTTACCCAGCGATTAGTGTATGCCTATCCAATGCAACAACAGGGCAACTTTTTATTTCTACACTTGAGCTTCGTCAGTTCAATGGTTCACTTTATTATACAGAATTTGAAACTCGGTTCTTCCTTGGCGTGTCTGCAAGGATAAATTTTGGTGCAGAAAGTAATGACTCTGTCAGGTAAGCCTTATTCCTCAAAGCTGTGCTTTTTTTTTTTTTCTGACCAGCATCCTTCTCTGTCAGATTGAACATTTGCACATCAGTGTATTGGATGGATATTTGTGTATCGATGCCGTGGATGTCCAAATTCTGTGATATGCACTAGAGCTCTGTTAATCATATGTTATAGTCATCTTAGTATTGCCAAATCAGTGTCTACTCGTCCATGAATTCCTTCTTGGTGAATGAGAAAATGGGGAACATAATCATAGAAAATTTATTTGATCGGACTTATTGAAGCATGGCATACCCCCACTTTTGCTTTTATGACCACCTAATAGTAACACAGGGATCATTTAAAGTTTGAATATTTTCTTTTCCACGAGTCTGTGACTTTTCTGTGAAGCATATCTTTTTATTAACCATGGTGTTTAATTTGAAATGTCTGCAAGGGGCCCTGTTAACCAAGACAATCAATCCCATTGTTGTCAGTGTTTTCAGTCTAAAGACTCAATGCTGTTGATTTTCAAACTGCAGAAGGGCTCCTTGGGTTTATTTGGCATACATGAAAGTCTATTTCAGCAGCTTATTTGCAGATACAAGGGTCTCTTTGTTCTCTCTCATTCATCTTATGCTTCAGCTTAAAACCTTGATTAAGAACATACTGCATTTTTTCCAGGTACCCTGATGATCCATTTGACAGAATATGGCAGTCTGATTCTCTAAGGAAGGCAAATTACCTTGTTGATGTTGCTGATGGAACTGAAAAAATCTCTACAAAAATGCCTGTTTATGTCAATACTGGTGAAAGACCACCAGAAAAGGTGATGCAGACTGCAGTGGTGGGGCAAAATGGATCCTTAACTTACAGGTTAAACTTGGAAGGATTTCCAGGATTTGGGTGGGCAGTCTCATACTTTGCAGAAATTGAAGACTTAGCTCCAGATGAGAGTAGGAAATTTAGGCTTTTCCTTCCTGGCCCAGAATATGCTCAAAATGCCAAGGCTGTAGTTAATGTTCAAGAAAATGCCCAGGGAAAATACCGGTTGTATGAGCCAGGGTACCAGAACATATCTTTTCCATTTGTCCTACCATTTGCATTTAGGAAAACAAATGACTCTTCTAGGGGACCAATCTTGAATGCTTTGGAGATAAACAGATACCTGCAGATAATTGATGGGTCTAAAGATGGTGAGTCTAGATTTAGTAACATGCTCCTCTAATTTTGATTTATCTCATCTGTATTCGTTATGAAAGTTGTAAACATAAAATGCTCTTTTGGAACTGTAGCTTTTGTCATGGCCAGTTTTGCTTCCCGTTACCAGCTGACAGATTGGGCACAAGAAGGTGGCGACCCATGTCTACCAGCTTCATGGTCCTGGGTGCAATGTAGTTCTGATCCACAACCAAGAGTTGTTTCAGTGTAATCATGACTAAATATGTTTTAAATATTTGTTTTACATTTTCAATCTTTGTTATCTTTGGTGAGTTTTGATAAATGCATTATCCTTGTCAGATGATACCACTGATTTTTCTTATGTTTTTAAATACAGTACTTTGTCAAGAACAAATTTGACGGGCAATATCCCTCCAGAATTGACGCAGTTGACAGGCCTAGTCGAGTTGTAAGATTTTTTGTCCTTTTCTTATTCTCTTGATGGTTTAGATTGTGTCATCAAGATCACTGATCCAATTGCATATCAGATGGCTTGACGGAAATTCACTCTCTGGACCTATACCCGATTTCAGTGGATGCATAAATCTGAAGAAAATGTAAGTACTCTTCTTGAGTCTCAATGCTTGATTCTTTCTTCCTTCCCTAGATTTGCAGTACTAAATAACAGTATTCTGTCTTTGTAGTCATCTTGAGAATAACAAATTGACTGGTGAATTGCCGTCATCATTGGCTAACCTGCAAAACTTGAAGGAATTGTAAGTCTCAATGCTTGGTAAAAGATTAACATTTTCTCTATGCAATTTGCTTATATTTCATGATATGTTACTTCTCGTCCGACCACGGAAAAAAGGACTTGCCTACACATTGATATAGCCTTTATTCCACGGAAAAAAAAGGACTTACCTACCCATTAGTATGGCCTTTATTCCATACTATTATTTCACATAGACTTATTATCATCTATTTATCCCTGTCCTGAGCCCCTGTTACATGATTTCTTCTAGTCCTCTGTGACTGATTCCATTTAATTCTTTCGTAAGGTCCCTTGATATATGATGCAAACAAGATCTGTCACCCTAACTTGTTCTTTGGACTTGATTGTCTGAGTATGTCACATGAACATTATTCATTTTTAACTTTTAGTTTTGCTGAAATTTACTTGCCTGTCATATACCCCACTTATTGATTCTTGCAATCTTATTGCAATAATATTTTATGCTTCTGTTTGCACCGTGTACCGTCATCATCAACAACAATTTTCCTACCCTTCTACAAAGCCACACGTTCACCCACGGTTGCCTCTATAATGGCTCATGATCTCCCCAACTGTGCATCCCATAAGTTACAATATGAGGGTAGTATAATGTGTTTGTTAAAGGCCTGAACTCACCCAACCTAGGTGTTGAGTTGAGAGAATCCTCTACATATACAGAAGTAGACCTCCAATGGATTCCAATATGGTACTAAACACAATAGCCCTTTTCTTCTGACATATGGGAGGATAACTGCTACTGGATAACTCCTGCTTATGGAATGGAGGTTTTTCTGTTTTCTAGCATCAACTTGTTATACTTGTTTTCCTAATCTCAGCTTGAAATCATTTATGCTTAAAATGTAGTGCGTAATTGCTGCAAGCTGCAGATGTTTCTGTGCATATAGTGGATGCATGGACTGTGATTTCTTTTATTTCACATGGGCCATAGAAGACTATGTTAATTTCTTCTATTTCATGTGGGACGGAGAAGACTATGGTATAAATTTTCAATTTAGAGAATAGATAAGTAGCTCTGCTGGTACTCAGTGGTGTTTTGTGATATGATCATATTCAATGTAACTGATCATGTGTTTTCTCTTTACATGTGCATGACACCACCACTATCTAATCCACCAAAAATAATGCCTACTTACATATAATTGATGAGCGTTGATTTTTAGATATAATTATATTAAAAAACATAGACAAATTATGTTGTGTCCACAAAGTTATGGGAAAATGTACTCTGTCGATGTCAACATCTAAATTCCCTTTCCCTTGAGAGAAAAATGGATCCATTCACTTTCTTCTTCAGTAAAAGAATAGTTTTCTTGTTCTAGAGATTTGTGTGTCCTGAAAAGGTGAACCTCTGAGAGGAACAATGTCTGTGAGACTCCAACTGGCTGGAGATTCCAAGTGGGTTGAGGGGAAGAAGTCATATCACTCTCAAAACTTTCTTTCCCAAACATTAATCACCAGGAAAAAGCTTCATTGTCAAACTAGATCAATGATTGAATTCAAATTCAGGACAGGGGAGTAACTTTTCTTCAAGCTTCATTGTCAAACTTGATAATAAAAAGGCTGGAGATTACCATGCCTTCTCTATGCACGATTGCCTCCAAGGTTTTACTTCAACTTTATTTGGTATCATCTCCCACCGTGAGGTCGCAGTATGAACTCATTATGGGCATACGGTCAGTAGGTATTAACCTGGGGGTTAATGTGGGTTCCAACTTCACAAACTTCGCTGGGTCATGAGGGGCCAGTACTTGAGAGATCTTTGACCTGTCACAGCTAAGGCTACTAGTGATTTAGGTTTGATGTGGGTGGATTAACTCTTGGTGTTAAAGAAAAAAAAATAAAGTTTTATTTGCTGTCAGATTATAAATGTTCAAGTTTTTAAGATATCCTTATCGCCTTTTTATATTTGCATGTGACTATTAGGCACTCCTAGTCCTTTCCCTCGCTCTTCTCCGTAATTCAATTTTTATCTGAGCATTACATCCTTTCCTAAGTCATCTTGGCATTTTCTCTCAAGTTTCTCATGTTGGGGCCTTTCCTCATACCTAGCTGCGCCAAAATTGTTGAACTTTATGAATAGGGTCTAGTGTAATCCTGCATTCTCGGATAAACCATGAGCATTATTTTATGTGTTTGCATTTAAGTTGTGATCTCCCACTAATGACATGCTTTAACAAGTGCAGGTATTTGCAGAACAACATGTTGTCTGGTATGATTCCACAGGGTCTTCTCAACAGGAATATTGTTCTCAAGTGGGTATTATTTCCCCTTACAGAGAAAAAGATGATCTATCTATTTTGGTTCTTACCTTTGAGGGAAATGTTTCTTCTGAAAATAACGAAGCAACTAATGAATCTTGTTTGTTTACACAAGCATGAAATGCATATACTTAGTCCATTTATATTGATGGAGGATTATATGGGATACGTGCAAAACTCCCTGCTTGTTCTACTGACATTTCATGGTGTGCTAATTGTAGATAAACCCCCTTGAGATATATTTCCTGTTCCTTCTTAGAGGGTTATTAAAAGGAAATAAGCTTTAAAAGCTCCTTAATGAGGAAGTGCCATTGAGAATTCAGATATTTCTCTTGGGTGAGTTTTGCTAATTAAGCATGTTTCCTGAGGTTCGTAATTAGTACTAGACTCCTTTTTTACCTGGGTGGTTTTTTATCCTTTATTCCGTCATCCTTAATCTATTTTTCATCCTTGACTTTTGTTGGTAAGTTAACATAGAAACACAACTCAAGGGGATACCTTTGGATGTGACAAGCTAGTTCACCTGAAACTGACCAAAACGTTCTCTGATCTGAAAATATGAATATCTAGTCAGTATGTCCTGGTTAATCCAAGATCTGTAACACAATGAAAGATTTGAGACACAATGAACAGAATGTTCTACCTTCATTGTATCTTGAAGATCTTTTCTTGCAGCTTGAACAAGTTTAATGTTTAGTATATTATCTTTGATGATGTCTCCTGACAATTATCTGTTCACACATTTACCATCTACATGGTTCTGTGATTAGCTACACTGGCAACATTAATCTTCATGAAGAAAGGAGCAAGAATAATTTGACTATCATTATATTTGCGGTGCTTGGATCTTGTTTGCTGCTTGTGGTTGCTTTTGCATGTTACTTGCTCATACAAAAGGGAAAAGGAAAGAAGAATTTCCATGAAGAAGGTGCAGCTTGTGTTCCAGAATTTTGAAGACTCTCAATCTTGTAACTTTTTCATGTATTATAAATGACTATCTTTACCATCATGTGCTACAGATGACACCAGTGCTGCCCTTCCTACGAAAAAACTTATTTCTTACTTCAGTGGAGTTTCTTCACAGACATCACATTCCTTTTCATTATCTGAACTTGAAGATGCCACTGGGAAGTTTGAGAGAAGGATTGGCTCTGGCGGTTATGGTATTGTCTACTATGGAAAATTGAAAGATGGAAAAGAAATTGCTGTGAAGGTTCTTACAAATGATTCCTATCAGGGGACTCGAGAATTCTCAAATGAGGTAAGCTTTTTCTTCTCTCAGTTACATGTTTTTGTTAGAAAATGTAATGGCCTTTTGGAAACTCTTCCAGAAGACCAGCCGATTGGACAGGATGGGTTTCTCCAGTGGTCCATTCTGGAAATAAGCTTCACTTTAAATTGCTTAGGAGTATTGTCCCATTGAATCAACTTCTCAGTTATTTGAAGTACTACTTGATGCAATAATGGAAGACAGATTCTTCAGAAATCTTATTATGATCTACTAGAAGGATTTGTTTTTAAAAATAATTGTGCATCTGGGGGATATCTGAAGCCTTTGGTGTAGATGTAATTCTGACCTTTTTGTGAAATGATTGTCTATGGTGGTAATAGTTAATATTAGTAAATTAGAACAATACAGACGGAGAGTAAAGGCCATGGAGCATGGGGAAACTTACAGATTCTTATACAGCATTTCTTTGCATTTATATACTGAGAAGCTGACAAAGATTAAGTATTTCTAGGCTTTTCATCTCAGAAATTCAATACGTGCTTTACAGAGTCAGATAACTGCATCATTATCCAACACCATAACCCTATGGGCTTCTAGGTGCTGAAGCATATTTTGGTTTCCTTTTTAACAAACCTTTACATGAACAAAGTATATGAACTCATACTTCATCAATCCCAAGTTATTAGCCTGCTACCATCCTAGAAGAAGCTATGATGACCAATTCTCAATGATTTTCTATGACGCAATGTAGTTTCTCTACTTCATTCCCTTGCTTTATATGTTTCTGATTTGAAAAACTGCACTAACCAGTATGGAATGCATGTACAATATGTATACTTGATTACATGTTAGTTCAATAGATTCAAATATCCATCAAATTATCAATTTCACAAACATTGACAGACAGTAGAAGTGCAAGATTTTTAGTCTTCAATGTGGAGCATCTAAGATGTGCTGATCATGGCTCTTGTTCTTTCCAGGTATCCCTGCTGTCGAGAATTCATCACAGGAATCTTGTTTCATTCCTTGGATACTGCCAACAAGGAGGAAAGAACATCCTTGTCTACGAATTTATGCACAATGGAACGTTAAAGGATCACCTATATGGTAGGTTACATGTGGATTAATTTTCTAATGAATTAGATCATGCTCATTGGACTCAATTTGCACAGGAACTCTCACTCGAGAACGAACTCTTAGTTGGATCAAGCGGCTTGAAATTGCTGAGGATTCTGCAAGAGGTTAAAGTTCTAACAAATTCATTCGGTTATTTGCAGCTCTGGCTTTCAGCTTCCAAAGCCTTTCTTTAAGTGCCTAACTATGGTTTTCCTTTGATGCCTGTCAATTCATGCAGGGATTGAATATCTTCATACAGGCTGCACTCCAACTGTCATTCACAGAGATCTGAAGAGTAGTAACATCCTTCTTGATAATAATATGAGGGCGAAAGTCTCAGATTTTGGTCTATCAAAACTTGCAGTAGATGGATCTTCCCATGTCTCAAGTATTGTCCGAGGAACAGTTGGATACTTGGACCCAGAGTATGGATTCCTGCTGCCTGGCTAGTATTTTAGAAACATTAAATGCATAGTTTTCAATGCTTTGTGCACAAAAAATGAGACAATGATTTGCTGATAATGATAGTACGCCTTTTATAGGCCAGAAATTCAAATTTTGGATTCCTTTTGTTTGAGATAATGTTAGAATAACACAAGCAACAACGGCTGCTCTTAGTGCACTTTGTTATCATTTTTCTGCCACTGTCAATCTTTATTCCTTGGTCTTCAATGCGTATAGGTACTACATTTCTCAACAATTGACAGACAAAAGTGATGTCTACAGCTTTGGGGTTATCCTTTTAGAACTGATTTCAGGTCAACAAGCGATATCCAATGAAAGATTTGGAGTCAACAGCAGGAATATTGTACCATGGGTAATTCTCTATGTTGTTTCTTTTTAAGCAAATATATCATGGAATAAAAACTATGGCTTAGATCACAGTGTAAGAATCGTCATCCTGCATACTTAGCTGCATTTGACCCACTGCTTTAGGAGTACAATTGGCGTTTTTTTTCATAACCAACTGCCATTTAATCACAGGCTAAATCACACATTGAGAGTGGGAACATTCAGGGCATCATTGACCCCTGCTTGCAGAATGATTTCAACATCCAATCAGTGTGGAAGATTGCTGAAAAGTCAATGATGTGTGTCCAACAGCATGGAATATTGAGGCCTTCTATATCAGAAGTGCTCAAGGAGATCCAGGAGGCAATTTCAATTGAAAGAGGCATTGATTCGAATGGAGAAGATGACATAGATATGATATCAAGGCATTCCAGACATTCTTCCTTGAACGTCAACTTAGTGGACCTAGCTACATCTGAACCGAATGTTTCTTTTGGTGACTCAGTACTGCTGCCAATGGCCAGATGATTCTGCATCAGATCACACCAACGCCCCAAGTATTAAGATTTTTGAAGTGGTATGCTGCTGCACAGCCTGCAATTAGTTACATCCGTTTGCACGTGCAGATCAAGATTAGACTGCAAGATTTTCCAAACTGTACTGTGGCTTGGAAATATCCAAAGATGAAGCTTTAATTAACTGCAAAAGGAGACTCCCTGGTTTGAAACAGAGTTCTTGTGTGAGGTTGAGCAGCCCAATCTAATTTTGGAATGAGCTTAAGCTGACGTACAGATCATCCCATGCTTGGCTATTGGTTTTATCTTCTTAGTAAGTGAAGCTTTTACTTCTCTTTTTTTCCGGTAAGTAAGAAGCTTTTACTTGCAGAATATCACAAGGTTAATGTCGAAGCTCGAGTACCAGAGAACTACAATGTTGAAAGTACCGGAGTCTTGCCGTGTGAGAGTGGCAGGATGCTAATATCCAATTTTATTTTTTGTTTGCTCCGTGTAAAGGAGGCTTGTCATTCTAAACGAAGGATGATGATCCTATCATGAATACACACTTGTTCTGCGTCGATTATTTACTCATTGACATCGAGTGCTCCATTATTAAATTTCTATTTAACTGATTTAAGTTGTCTAGAATTTGTAGAATGCCACGGTTTGGCAGGGATTTGTTCCTGTTACAGTATGTAGCCATGTAACGAGTTCTTTCAACAATCTTCTACTGTGGTTGGACAACTGTCCCGTAAGTCTGGGTTCTTCTACAGGTCTATGACAAGAACAATGAAGTCAATTTGGACAATGGCTCTTATCGGACAACAGATTTATATGGTTAATCTCTAGCCCTATTATTTCATTTCTTTTCCCCGGCATTTTCAAACTTAGCCTCCATTCAGAGGTGGTGGGATTCTGTATATTCTGCACCACAAGTACAATGATATGATCTTCTCGGTCTACATTCTTCATTCTGTTCCTTTCCAGAAAAAAATTGTTTGAACGCGAGAGAAAAAAGAGAACGAAAAAAAATAAAGTTACCGGGCGAAGTTGCTAAGAAGACTAGAAGAACTAGGTACAAGCCCGACCGAATGGACTGTTCTTAGGCTAGTCGTTGCATGGATCAGTGTTGCAAACTTGCGCCCCTGCTGTTTCGGCCCTCGGGACGAGCAATCAATACGAGAAGATACATCACTGCGCATCGTCGTAAGCCATCTGTGTAACAGAGAGAGAGAGAGAGAGAGAGAGAGAGAGAGATTTCCTACCCACTTTAGGATAGAATTGGACAGCGCAAGAGGTGCAGAGACTACAACTTAGCAATCTCATTAATTCCCACATCATTTTTTATGAAATCTATTTGTCCAGATTACTGGTGGACATAATTATTTAGATAAATAAGTTTTATGATTGAGTTATATTGTACATGAAAAATGATGCCTGAAATGGCACGCACGCATCTGGTCTGCCCATCTCTTACATTGGCCAATCCTGTTCTAGACCGATAGCAAAATTTCTCCCCCAAAAAAAACATCATAAACCATCTATGGTAAACAAATTTTCATGAGCACGATTACGTGGTGGAACCACACGACGCAACCGACTTAGTCCTCGTCGTACAGAAGTCGTGACATGAACCTGAACAGCGTGCAAAGACGTCGGGGTGATCCCGGAAATAGAACCCGGCCGCCCTTCTGATCCATTTCATTATTGCAAGCAGGCGGGATCCAGAGCTAAGGCCGGCTCCTAGACGAGGCCCAGCATGTGAGGACGCATGCAAGCGAGAGCTAGGGCTCGGCCCGTGTGCCATTCAGACGACAGGCTCCCAAGGACTGTAAGCTACAAGACAACTTAAACAGCAGGAAGGTTTTTTTTTTTTTTTTAATGTCTTGCACAGACGGAGGGGATGGACCTGCGAGGCCAGACCCGAGACCTATTTTGCATGGGAATGGCAATGCAAAATCCCAATCATTCATTGCAAAATAGATTCTCTGCGAGACAGGTTTGACGCTGCGGCAAGAACATAGCATTCCATGCTCAGCACAAGTGACGCCAAGGTGATCGCTTCATCACTAACCAACAACCGTAATGTCGTATAATCGTTATATTTTTGTGCTGACAGCAACTCGATCAGACGCTGCAAAGATTTGTATGTTTCACCCTGTGACGGAATGTCTCGTTCAAATTCGTTAAACTAATAACAAGTCTGGCACGAATCTGCCTCCCGCGAACGGGCCGTAGTCTCGTAAGGGATATCGAACATTCGTCTGTGAAAACACAAAGGAACACACCACAATTTATATATATTTATAGGGTGTTTGGTTACAATTTTTTGTCTCTTTTTTCTCTAAATTTTAAAAAAGAGAGAAGACATACACAAAGAGATGTTTGGTAAGTAGTTTTTTTTTTAGTGTAAAATTTTTACCCTATGTAAATCTCTTCCAAAAAAAAAACAAGTCTTAACCTATTTTTATTTTAAAAGCACTCTCTCTCTCTCTCTCTCTCTCTCTCTCTCTCTCTCTCTCTCTCTCTCTCTCTCTCTCTCTCTCTCTCTCTCTCTCTCAAGCCCCCCCCCCCCCCCCCCCAGCCTCGGCGGCCCCTTGCCGCCCACCCCTCCCTACTCCGACGGCCCCCAACCCCCCCAACCCCGGCGGCCCCCCCGTCCCCAGCCCCGCCTGCGCCCCCCCAGCCCCCGGCGGCCCCCTGCCGCCCCACCCAGCCCCCCCCCCTGCGGGCGCTCCTCCCCCCTCCCTCCCACCCGCCTCCCTCGCCTCCTCCTCCCCCTCCCTCGCCCTCGGCCCCCCAGCACCCCTCCCCACGGCGTCGTCCCCTCCCTCGCCCCCAGCCCCCACGCCCTCCCCCTCCCTCGCCGAGGCCCTTCGGCGCCCTCCCCTGCGCCTCCCCCTCATCCCCCCACCGGCCCCCCAGCGCCCTCCCCGCCGACGTCGTACCCGCCCCCCTGCGGGCGCTCCTCCCCCCTCCCTCCCACCCGCCTCCCTCGCCCTCCTCCTCCCCCTCCCTCGCCCTCGGCCCCCCAGCGCCCCTCCCCACCGACGCCGTCCCTCCCTCGCCCCCAGCCCCCACGCCCTCCCCCTCCCTCGCCGAGGCCCTTCGACGCCCCCCCCTACGCCTCCCCTCATCCCCCCACCCCCCCCCCCCCCCCGCCCGGCGCTCCTCCTCCTCCTCTCCCCTGCGCTGCGGGGCACCCCCTCCCTCATCGCGCCGACGCCCTCTCCACCTCCTCTCCCCCGCCGGCTAATCCCTCCCTCCCTCCCCATACTGTTTTTCGCACCAAACGCATTGGACTGTTTTTTTAAATTTTAAAATTTGTGTTAAAACAGACACATCATTAAATTTTGAGGGAGAAATAGCTTTTTTTTTTTTAACTTGTTTCCAAACACCTCATTAACGCAAGTTTACATAGCCAAACTTCCATAAACTGAAAGAAAGTACAAAAGTTTGGGGCATACCCCGAGGTATAACTAGAAGAAGTAAACAACTAGCTACACTGCTAGCACTACACTGCTGGAGGTACTGACCCTGCACCGCTACGGCGCGGCTCTGAACTGGACGACGGTCGTGAAACGTCCTCCTCACCCTCGTCTGTGGGAGTAGGTGTGAGTCTCGCTAGTCACTAACTCAGTAGGGAACTCCTCCAACACCGAGCAAAATCAAAACGCAAGTACGAAAGTAGTACCAACAATTGATAGAACAACTAAGCAGGATATTAAAGCTGTAAAAGTACTCACCGTCTGCCGACTACGTGAAACAACTATAATAATTAAACGACAAACCAATACAAGTGTACGAACTAAAGTAGAGACAGCCAAACACGAGCCACGTGAACTGGTTCGCGACACTAGAGACTGACTCGGACAAACTAACACAAGTCTACCTCTCAATCTCGCAGCCACGGACGAAAGGTCCAGCTGCCGCTCCACGTGAAAAAGATAAGCAACTGTGGAGACCAACTAAACACCACCACTTGCGGACCACACGGTCACAGGCCCATGTCTGGCACCTCTGGAGACCCTGGCCTGGGTCCTCTAGCGTGAGGTACTGGAAAAGGACTAGCTGGGGACCAGTGTCGACTACTGGTGTCCGTACCCCCAACTACGAGCGCGCTACAAGTGAGTAAAGACAAACACAAGTGTCACTGTCCCACTGTCGTCTTTCCCTCAGCCGGACGTATAACTCAAACAAAGGAGTGAGGGTGTCCAGATCAAACGACACAGACCTCGACGGTACAACACAAGTAACAGGATAAAGCCCCGAGCTAACAGCCTGGTTCACAGAGAACCTGGGGCACCCAACTGGAGAGGTAACTACGGTAGGCGTCGTACTACTTGCCACGCACACAAAACCACGTGCACGTCACACACACAAACCACGTGAAACGTCACGTAAACCTTTCGCAACAATAGTTCACTACACATGAACCTAACAGTGCTCGCGTGAACACCACGCAACCACGAATACGACTAGCTAACTATGTACTTAATATGCTAATCTCAAAAGTCACGTGCACTCAGTGCCCCACAAGTGCCAATGCACTGCTTGGTATCAATAAACACGTCAAGCTACAATAATCGGATAATCACATCACGCAAACCATGCACCCACACAACCCCCGGCTGTGGTCGCGACAGGCCCCTGAGTCGTCTTCAGAAGGCGTCAGCCCGACCTGTCGCCTTAATAACATAAATGCGACGGGTTTGCCCGTCGCCTTCATAACGCGACAGCTTACCCTGTCGCCTTAGCAGGGGAGAAACCCTAATCGGTTCTCTCCTTCCAAACATCCCAAAACTCATGCAAACCACCCTTAATTCATCATTTGCATGCTAAAAATGAGAACCTAGGCATGATATCTAACATGAATAAAGCGTTAAACTGATCGATCTTATATTTTCCCCGAATATCGCCCCGAAACGGGGAGAATTCACCTACCTTTACGAAGAACACGCTGCGCGATGCTTCCCCGGCGATCCTCACTCCACGCGAGCTTCCCACAGCGAAGCCTCGCCGAAATCCAAACTCTCCACCCGAAATCGCCCAAGGAAACGGCAAAATTTCCTCCCCCGACTGAGTAGAATCTATCGGGGTTTTGCCGGCTGGGGTTATTTAAAAAAAAAAACCCATCGATTCAAAACATGACCTATCGTGGCGTCGCGACTTGATCGCAACAGCCCTAGGCGTCGCCTTCCCAACGCCTGCGCCCCAACGCCCGCCACTCGACACACATGCACACATCCAACGTCCCAAGGCGGCTACCAAAACGCGACGACCACCTCTGTCGCGCTCAGAACGCGACCCACCTTCCTATCGCGATAACTGGCTGAAAAATCTAAGGTACTGCAGGCCCAAACTATCGGCCCGATAAGCCCTAGAAAACACGCATACGCACGGCACACGAGCCACATTGGTCACACATTGACCATTACAATCGCTAAACGGAGTATCTACGAGGATCCGAAAAATACACAACGTTACACACCCAGTCACAAAGTATAGGAAAACACTACTACTAGCAAGATCTATCTTGCAAGATCTCTTTATTACAAGATGGATCTTGCAATAAAAATTTCTCGGATACAAAACAGACTGGACTAGCAACTTCCCAGTTCCCAGAATCCAAACCTAGACTTGCTGCTGACGGGCCACAAAAGCCTCGCATACTTGGCACAAGATATAGTAAACACAACAAAATGGACCACAAACAAGACATCTAATTTTTTCAAGCCGAGCACAGCAAACAGAGAGGTCGGCTAATATTCACCGAGTTCGACCGCAAAACACCTTCTAAATTGTACGTTCACATCATGGAAATGCATTCCTAGCAGAGAAACAAAATGATACTAAAAGGCAGGCGACGCTATTACAGAAGATTTTCCCCATTTGTCGAACAACTGCCAAAACGTACGCGCCCTCCTCTCGTCCCCTTTCAGCATTCCGCAAAACTGGGGCATGACAATTGACAAAGCACACACACGACCTATTAGAAACATCACGTTCTACTCAAACGTACAACAAGAGAACATCTAGTACAAAGGACATCTTACCCGAGTTCAGACAGCTTCAAGTGGGCTTCAGCATAATCAGCGAAGAAAGCATCCTCATCCTGTATACGGAAAATATTATGTGACCTGAACAAGCTTTGTTGGAAAGAAAAATGGCTTCAAAGGTGTTTTGAGCACCAAACATACAGCTGCATATTTTTCCACAAGGGGGCGGAACGAAGGGTCATCAAGAAGGGCTTTGTCAGATGGCAGCTGGATAAGGCCCTCCTTCTCGCCGGACAGAAGTTCCCTGAGAGAAAACCAATACCATTCATGGAGTGACTAGGCCGCGAACAATGATAGATCTCAAAGCCATAATGGGAAAAAAAAAACTAGGAAACATTGAATGGACATCAGAAATCAAGAGGAATCAATAGTTTTGGGAGAAAAATGCCACTACGTTTTCTTACTTGAAGTAAGAGTTATCGAATATCAGAGGATTGGTAGTCCAAGGACCCTCGAAGCCAGATCGTTCCTTGTGGCACCGACCCTGTAAAGCCAATAGAATCCTACCTAAGATTCTGAGAAGCGAATGCAACAGTTATGCAGATGGTTTCAAACTTTACAAGCGAAGGTCAATTCCACAAACCAAGGTGTGTCCTCCAGAAAGAGCAACGATGTCTTGGTCACTGAGACCCATCTGCTTGCCAAAAACTTGTCTTAGGTGGTCAGATCCTGTATTGCAAGAAAAGATTACATAACTACACTAATTCAAAATTTCTGATCATATCAAGTGGTAGCTCAGCCTCAGATTTGCGCCATCTTAAGATCTCAACACACTGACTTACCCTTCATAAGTTGAGCTACTTATTTTACACCCATAATGACTTGAGCCGAGCTGTTTAGCTGTACTTGTAATCGGGCTAAAGAATAAATAATTAACAATAAAACTTAAGCTATTACCCGATAGCCATGTGGAAGCACTAAGAACATTGCCCATCGTCTAATCAGATAATGACATAGATTAACCGACTCCCCAAATATCCCTCCGGCTACTTCAACTTAATATTATCGAATTCTACAAACATTCTCCTCCCCCAAGCGCCCATAAATAGGACCTTAAACCAACCTGGAGAAAAAACTCTACACAACAAAAAACGTCCCCCAATCAAAAAGGGACCCACCTGTTGCTTCAACCTCAATAAACCGACTTACCCCTACGTGGACAAAGACATCTCCCCCACCGAGGACAATCCAGATAAAAAATTGACTCCTTGGGGAAAACAAAATTTTAAACACCCGAGAACCAGACAGGGCAACTTCCTTCTTCATCTCCTCACCATTAGTCACCAACCTCCTTAAACCGACCCCAATCAATTCCTAATTGTGCTTACTCATGATTAACTTTGGTGAATAAAGCAGAATGAAAAGCGTCACATCATAGAAGAAAATTGTATAATGGCCAGCAAAGACATCAATATACACGTAACGCTGATTAGACAGTTACTGCTGGCTTGAACTGCAAATCAGCGGAAAACAAAACAGGAAAAAAAGGTTCAGCCTATACCTTGTGTGGCATCTGGCAGGCGACCTTCAGGTGGGGGTGCTGGCTTGTCCTGAAATAGAACAAATCTCAGTCTTCAGTACTGGTGCAATTTTCATGAATAAATGATTGAAACCATAATTGTAGAGTCTTTGTGCTAAAAAAGGAAAGGTGTTATTAATAATAATAAATGCCAAAAGAAATAATAACACAGTACGCATGGAATGTTTGTAATATCAAACGTCTAAGACACATCTCTGATGCTTTAAATGCTTGTCTCCTCTTACAAGCTTGGCAGAATATGGACATTGTTTATTTCTTTCAAAACCGAGTGAAGAATGCGGCGTCTATAGATGAAACCAAGAATAGCATTACCAATTATATTTTTTTTGAAAGGAGAAACTAATTTATTTTCCTTTGGCAAGTCTTTCACATGAGAATTTTCAAAGGGCAAGAATCAAGTATGAAGGAAATGCTAACTATTTCTGTTCTCCAGAATGCCCAAGAAAAAATGTAACTGTATTCTTCAAAATGCAGGAACTATTCAGAAAGAGACTCCAGAAAGCTAAAGAAGACACGAGCGGTAATAAAAAATAAAATTAGAACAGCCACTTGAGATGGTTTGAGGTACTGAGATATTGACAGCATTTGCATTTACAAACCGCCGAAGTAAAACGCCTGTGGAGGAAACGACGGCTTGAGACCTCAAAATTTGAAAACACAAGTTCCATCTAATAATACAGGTACAACATGAAAGTTAAAAAAAGGATGCCACTTTCTGAATGGGAATGATCTGGCCATATTTGGGATTGTTGTAATCAACATGATATTCCTCTTATTTCAAAATTTTGGTTTGCATTGAGTGTCAATAAAGCGGTTTGAATATTGAATCATAAAT
Source organism: Colocasia esculenta (assembly GCA_014218235.1). NCBI lineage: Eukaryota > Viridiplantae > Streptophyta > Magnoliopsida > Alismatales > Araceae > Colocasia > Colocasia esculenta. The sequence goes on along the minus strand of CM024757.1, from coordinate 9,483,484 downwards.
ATGAAAATTCTAACTTGAGATCTTTTCGTGTTCCACTGAACGACAGAATCACAATGTGACCATTGTAACCATGTTAAAACTTAAAAGTAAGGAGGAGGTTTTATCAATAAAGACAAAAAAAAAAGCGGTGTGGCTCGTGGCCAATAGCAACTGTCCAATCACAACGCTCGCCCCACATCGTGACACATCGGCTGCGCAGTAAATGTTTCTAAACCAAATAGTGATGCACAAAACATTCCACATAGCAATGTACGACACTAAGACAAAATTATCCAAAATAAATAAACGGAGAGGTTCTCTTTTCGAAAACGTCCTGAATTTTGTGGAATATGACGACAGGAAGATGGTAGAAGACGGTATTATACCTCGAAAGGTAAAAAGATAAGAAGGGAAGCGATTCAGCTCGCGAGAAAATCGATCAACTATTAGGGAGGAAAAGACGATCAGCTTTAAGTGGACCAGAAAAAAAGTTTGCTAAATTGTCAATGCCATAGAGGAAGAAATATCTTAACTAGTTTATTAAACTAGTATCAATTTTGTTAGATCCAAGTCAAATGCGACTTCTCATCGCTATTATCACCAAAAAGTGATCAGATCATTCTGCTTCATCAGAGATTCATACGGGGACCGACCAAATGGGGGAATAGAAATCTGTATTTCAATGTTTTCCATAAAACATCAGATCATCCGCTTTAGAAGAGAAGCAGAAGCGAGATCCAAAATATATAACGCTTTCACCATTTTCTCAAAAATCGAAAGGAAACACGTTGCTATAAGGGATTGAGCGAAGTATCGAAAGAAAACAAAAAAAAAAGTCAGATCGTCTTACTTCAGCAGAAAGTATGGACCAAACAAACTCACGTCAACGAAAAGAAGAAATGTTGCATCTCACTGACGATATAAACAGAAAACAATATACAAGCACAAGAAAAGAAGTCCATATTACCTCCCTCCCCGGGTGGAAAGGGACATCGGGCCCTCCGGTGACCTCAACAGCAACGACCCCAGCCAACTACTCATTTAAAAATGGAGAAATTTATTATTGTTAGCAGATTAGAAAACACACTTGAGGGTTTTATCCTTTTAGGGAACATTTCACAGAAATATTACTTGGTAGAAGTCGGCATAGGAGAGGATCGGGAACTGCTCCTTGATCGGCTCCAGCAGGCGGACGGCGATGTCGAGACCGTTGTTGGCACCGTGGCCGAGCTCGCCCGCGAACCTCATGGTCCCGAACGGCCCGCCGGTCTTCGTTCCCTCGTCAAACGTCCCCGCAGAGTGCCATCTGGTAGCCGTTGCGCCAAAATAACACAAACACGCACGATCAGACAGGGACCATCACCAGATCACACAGAAGAAGAACCACAACCGCCAACGAGGACGGCAGCTCTTACGCGAGACGCAGCATCAGAGGGGCGCAGTTCTTCTCGGCGATCAGTCCCCGGAGCTTCCTCTTGGCCTTGTCGACGGCCTTCTGGTACTCCTCACTCACCGTCGGGTACGACTTCCCCATTTCTACCGCTTCGAGTTGGAATCTCTGCAAGAACGGAGTCCCCATCAGCACCTCCAGATCGCGAGAATCGGATCAAAAACTCATGTAACAGATAAGAACAGAGAGGACGGAAGAGGAAGATGTAGTAGCCATCGGTTCCGCCATGGCTATGCTCCAGAACCCACCTTCGCAAGAAAGGAGACCACGAGCAGACCACACTGCGCAGGCGAAGGTGGGCCGCCTCCATTTATACGGCTTCTGGGGGAAGGTTCTAGTAGCCCACGGTGGACTCTCCGATCACTCAATCTCGACGGTGGAGGACTCTCCCAACTTGGACGGCCCAGATCTTTGGGCTCCTGGGTGCGTGCCTGTGGTAGTTGAGGGCGATTAGTAAAACCGCGGGACCCAGTGGTTCACGTCTTCCAACATTCGTCTAACGAAATCAACACGTCGAGCTCACTTTTAAATTTAGAAAATATATTATTTCACACCTAAGGAGCTTTAAAAAATGTTTAATACCGAAATCGTCCCCTCCGGGGAACAAAATTCCCTGAACAGAAGCCGTATCTTGTTATCTCATCTCACCAAACTACTATGGCTATAGTCGTCATTACAATAGAACTTTAATTGCCATTTTCAAGGGTCTACGCCTTTGTGGACGCCGGACGGCATGAGTCGCGACACCGCTGGGAGATGCCCCCGTGTGAACACGGTTAGGGATCGGTTGATACCTCCTGAACCAATGAGATTTTGGAAAGGAAAGATTGGGCGAGCCTTGTGGATGGGCCGTGCTCCATACGCCGCGGTGCCTGAAGAGTCCATGAGTCTGTCCAAATCATGGTTCGACCGTGCCGCCCGTACCGGGGCGGCACGGTCGAACCGCACCGTGCCTGGGCGCCCAGGCACGGTCGGGTCACCCCAATGGGGTGACCCGGGTTTTTTTTTTTCATAATTTTTTTATATTAGGTATATTAAAGTGATTTAAATGGTGTCCAATTAAGATGAAAATTTAAACATAAGTTAATTAAGAGATGATACAAATTGTAGTAATTTTAATTTAATTTTTTAAATTATTATTTTATCAAGTAAAAATTATCTCAAAAATTAGTAAATCGACTTAATCTCAACATTTAAGGGATCTAATGGTGTTTAATTGAGATGAAATTTCAAACATAAGCTAATTAATATGTGATACAAATTGTAATAATTTTAGTTTAATTTTTTTAATTAATTTTTTGTAAAGTAAAAACTGTCCCAAAAATCATTAGGTCGACATAATCTCGACATCTATGCATCAATAACTCATGATATTTATATTTTTATAATCAGTATATTTTTCTAGTAATTATGATGACTTCATATTTGATTTTATTTTCGAAACCAAATGTCGTTCCGTTGAAGTACGCGCACATAGAGTTCGTCGTACCGCGACAAACTCTGTCTGCACTTAAGTGGTCTAATTAGTGTCTAATTGAGATAAAATTTCAAACATAAACTAATTAAGAGATGATACAAATTATAGTAATTTTATTAATATTTGAGATTAATTAACATTAATAAATGATGGCCCAATGCCATACTCAGAAGTGCGCGCTCCGACGAGACGACACCAAAAAATTGTAACAAAAATGAATTTTGAGAACACCATAATTTTCAAAAAATTGTGATGATATCAAAAATGTAAATATCTGGAATTGTTGACGTACGGATTTCGATATTAAACCGATACAACTATTTTTCGGATGATTTTTCACACAGTATAAAATAAATTCTAAAAATTAAATTAAAATCACCATAATTTATAAAACTATTACATTAGCTTATAGTTAAAATTTCAACACAAATAGACATTATTTGAATGTGTTTACAAGAGGAGAATGAGTTTCAACACAACATGCCAATTTTCCACCGTATCTCAGCGGTACGGTACGGTTCGATACGTACCGTGCCACGGAGAATACGGTACGATCGATCCAGTTGGTACGGCGAACCTTGGTCCAAATGGCATCCCGTGAAACAGTGTAGCGACAGTACGATGGATGGGAAATTTGTCGTCATGTGTGGGCCCCCGTGCACGTCTCGGATGCCCTGGTCTGCACGTCCTGGGCCATAAGCGTAGCGCTGCGCAGTGGGGATCCTTTGGACAGCCGAGACAAGTCGCAAGTGATCTTGGGAGAACGGGAGTCCGCTGTGAGACTGTTTGGAGAGCGGATGACTCTACTAAATCGGTATTTAGTTTTTCTCTTATTTGAAATATTTTTTTTTGATTAAGTGATATTTATTATACTTTTCAAATGTATTTAAATTTATAATTAAAACTCAAAAGAAAGCATTCATAAAATGAACTCAATTATACATATCAATAACCCCCAACCGAAATTTTCTCTTTTTTCTCATCTATGACTCCCGATAATATCAATCTATTTACCTCGGGTTTTCTGTATAACGCAGATTTTTGTTAGTGGATAAGAACGGAAAATTGTACCTAAAATTTAGGGACTCTTTGATAACTCTTAATATATATCTATTATCTGAAATATTTAATTTTTAAGATTTCAAATTGTTTGATAACATGTCTAAAATGATATCTTAAATAATCACTTAAATTTAAAAAATTACTTAATTTTTAAGTTAAGAACAATCATATTTTTTTTCAAATCGTCATCGTAGGCTTTTTTTGGCGACCGTCGGATTCCAACGATCGCCGTAGATCGACTATCGAGGGCGGATTTCGATCGGAATTCGGCGTTCGCCAGAAGCTGGATTCGATGATCGTCGGCGGCTGGTCGTCAGAATCCAGAGATTGCCGGAGATCGACGTCGTCGGAATCCTAAAAAATATATATTTTTTGATCTTTTTGAGTTCAAAACCCAAGACCTACCTATTATAAATATAACATCTTAACCAACTACACTATAATTCAGATGTTATTTAAGTTAGTTATCAAACACTTCTTAAATTATGTCTGATATATATTAATTCTTTTTAAATTTTAGATTTAGAGAATAGATGACAAATAAATTTAAGATTTAAGTGCTAAATGTTATCAAATACACCTTAAAATATATATATTGGAAGGTCTTAATTATTGAATCACTCGGATAAGATAGGGCCCTTTATTGGAACATGAATTAGTTTCAAGTGTTAGGCTTCTGTCTCCATCTTGAACTATTTTGAAGGACGGTAGTACTAATATGTACATTTTATGAGAGATATAATAATATAATGAAACTTTTTTGTCAACCACTTTTATCATCTATTCAAAGATAAATATCATATATATGAACTCACTGATAATTCTAATGTGGAGACAAAGTTTAAAACAATTTTGTATCATCTATTTTTTATGAGGGATAAAATAAATGTGACAAACATGACACTGTCATTTCACTATTTTGCAATCGCCAATTTGTCAAAATAGTATAATAATATAGACACAATAATTAACACGTGACCATATGATAATGAGCTTGCTGTCCAATGTGTCTCTTCGAACTAGAACACCTACTCATCAAACACATTGTAACAACAAAATGGGAGTAGTTAATTCGAATTAATGAACGGTAAGGAGTAAGGACCGCGCCAACTTGCATTAGTAAATCCATTTAATAAATATTTTTAAATTTATATAATGAGATTATTCTTGTAACTACATTTATAGATTAGGATTATTTTGATGATATTACCTTGTTAAAGTGATTTTTTTATTAAAGTTAGTTTACTTTGTTAAAGGCACATTATAGTGTCTAAAAGAAGTTCTATTTTTGCATGAGAAAGATTTGGTGCACTTTTGTATTGTATTTTAAGTGTAATATGACTAGGTAATAATCCATGTGATATCCAACAATTGGGTTGCCACTTTATCACTCCTCATGTGAAAGGTGCCATATGAATTATTGTCTAGTCATATTACACTTAAAGTACCATACAAAAGTGCACTAAATCTTTCTCTTTTTACATATATTACGTCTTCTGTCTAATACCCTACCGATAGCAATATTTATAGTTCCCAAAAGTCTTATACTTAGTTTAGTTAGACCTAATAAATCTCTTTATTGCTTAAACAAAACTATCTAATGATTTAATACCAATGGCAATGGTCATGTGTTGACATATTCCTGTAACCTAAGTCCATCATGACCCATCACAACCTGTCAAGGCCCATTAAAGCTCTCCATTGGGACGTGGCTTCTCCGTGTTATGCCACGACCCCGTGAGGATTGCACAAGGGGCCCAAGAGGCAACCACCCTGGCTAGAGCACTACCGAGCTCCCAGGCTGCTCTACCTAGTACTCCTCGAACAGTGCAGTCCGAGCCCCTGCCATCATCTGGGCAGGATGTGCCGAACAGCCATAAATGTTACCGAGCAGCGGCCTCAACCCCCCTCGTGGGGTACCTGCTCGGTGATCTCCGCTGGAGCCTTCCGAGCGGCTCTTCACATCCCCACGGCGGTTGTAACTGTCGTAGGCCATGCGCCCCACTATCAAGAGGTGCATTAACTGCTTGGCATCCCAACGGGCACCTGAGCGTATAACCCCCCGCTGCGTGCGCCAATCAAGGCGCCCTTCCGGGCACGATCCAGAGACGTTACACCCGTTCGCTTCAGCACTCGTGCCTATATAAGACACAGGTACAGGACCATGCAGAGGTACGTTGACCCTCGCGCAAACACGCCCACACACGAGAACTCCCATCTTCTCCAGTCACTAGTGATTGACTTTGGCATTGGAGGGTTCTCCCCGGTTCTTCAACCTGGCCCCCTGATCCGTTTTCTGGTTTTGCAGGCTCCCGTCCGCCTCCGGCGTTCTTCCTCCCTTCTTCGAGTGTAGGCCCATCAGGCTCCGGCCCAATCAAGGAAAGGCCTCCACACTTTTGGCGCCGTCTGTGGGAACGACATTGCCATGGCTCGCGGACGATCCTCTTACCAGAACATTGGGAGCAGGGCGACGAGATCCCGCCAGTCACGAGCGGAATCTCGCCGTCGGTCCCCTCCTGTTGATGTCAACATCGCCCCCGCAGGCGCCAACAACGACGTCTCTGCGCCAGCGGCTGTCGTGCCAGCAACTGCCCTGGAGATGGCCGAACTCTAGGGACAGATGCAGCAGTTGAAAGGCATCTGCCTGACCCTACAATTCCAGCTAGCTGGGCCACCAGCCCCGGCGGTTTCCCTGCTACAAGAGCGGCAGGCAGAGTCGTCACACCGGCGATCTCGCGTTCTTCCTGTCCCTCAGGACCAGCAGGCGGACTCGCCGCGTCGATCGCACCGAGCCCCGTCTTAGGAGCGAGCACCGGAGCGCTGGGGTCGTTCTCCCCGCCGTTCTGTCGTGGTCCCCCGTCCGCCGCGCTCGGTCGTGGGAGCCAACTCCCACAGGTCCGGCCGAGAAGCTTCTGCTCATTCCGAACAGGAGCTCGCCAGACGCCTCTGCCGTGTGGTTGACCTGGAGCGCCGCGTGGACGCAATGGTCCAACGTGCAGAGGGAAAAGCCCCAGCGGAAGATGACCTGGACTTCCGCTCCCCTTTCAGTGGGGAAATCTTGGAAGCTCGGGTCCCTCCCAAGCTTCCTCTGCCTACAATTGCACCCTACGATGGCACTACCGATCCGGCCGACCACATTCATGGCTTCGAGTCGCACATGGTGTTCCACGGAGCATCAGATGCGGCCAAGTGCCGGGCCTTCCCTGCAACTCTCAAGGAGATCGCCAGAGCCTGGTTCGAGGCTCTGCCAGCGGGCTCCATCTCCACCTTCCGCCAGTTGAAGAAGTCCTTTCGGGACAACTTCCTTGGTGGGAGATCACAGCCGCGGACGGCGGCTTCCCTCCTGACTATACGCCAGAAGAAGAGCGAAGCACTCTGGGACTTTGTCAAGAGGTTCCGAACAGAGGCGCTCTGCATCTCCCGTCTGGACGTCCCTCTGGCCACCAGTGCCCTCATCCAGGGCACTCGCGATGGTTTTTTGCAGAGGACCCTCGGCGTCCAGCAACCTTCCACTCTCGCCGAGCTGCTTTCTATCGCACAACATCACGTAGCGTGCGAAGAAAGCTTGGCTGCAGGCCGAGTAGAGTAGGGGGAACAGTCGGACAAGAAGAGACCTTCTGACAATGGCTCCGACCGTGATCGGAAGAAAGGACGGTGCAATGGCGACTCGCCGCGCCGACCGCGCCCCTTCACCAACTACACCCCCCTCACCGTGGCACCCTAACAGATCCTGGCAGAGATCAGGAACGAACCATATGTTCGGTGGCCACAAAGGATGCGCTCCGACCCCCAGAGGCGCGACCAGGCGAAGTACTGTCGCTTTCATCGCGACCACGGCCACGACACCTCCGAATGCCGTCAGCTTAAGGACGAAATCGAAGACCTTATCAAGCGCGGCTACCTCAGGGGATATGTGCGCCGGAATGAAGAACGCCCCAGACGCCGAGAGCGAACTCCCGAGCAGCCGGTCAACAATGAGTCCAACGGGCAAGAAATCAATGTGATCGCGGGAGGCTTCGGCGCGGGCGGAGAGAGCACTCGAAGCCGACGCGATTACGCAAGACGAGTGCACGTCGTGGATAGGCCATCGGCGCCTAGGCCTGCTCCATATCCCACCAGTCCTACACGCACACTGCCCGAGGAGGCTATAACCTTCTCAGACAAAGACCTTGTAGGGGTCGCTACCCCGCACACTGATGTGCTGGTCGTTTCGGCCACCATCAACCATTGTAATGTCCGTCGGATTTTGGTGGATAATGGAAGCGCCCCCGACGTCTTGGCTTACGACTGTTTTGTGCTTATGGGTCTTAAGACCGACCAGCTCACCCCAGTAGAGTCGCCTTTGTTCAGCTTCTCGGGGTCTCGGTACAGCCCATGGGCAGGGTACGCCTCCCAATTACCTTAGGGACGGCACCGAAGACTGTGACCAAGGTAGTCGACTTCTTGGTCATCAAGAACATGCCAGGCTACAACGTCATCCTTGGCAGAGGCGTGATCGGGAGAATCAGAGCAGTACCTTCATCTCTTCATCAGAAGATGAAGTTTCCAACTCCAAGCGGGATAGGCGAGGTGCTCGGGTGTCAGCGCGAGTCTCGGTGGTGCTATGTCCTCTCTCTAAGAGACAAGCAACCACTCGCGACACCAGACCAAGTTCCGTCGTCCACCGATCAGCCCTCCACTAGCCGAAGAACGCTCGCTGAAGATCTACTTCATGTCCAAGTTGACGACGACCCCGAACACGTCCTCTACATTGGAGCCCTACTAGCAGAAGCCGAGCAGCAACGCTACAAGGCCTTTCTGCTAGCCAACCTTGACGTGTTCGCGTGGTCTGATGATGAGCTTCCGGGTATTTCTCCGGAAGTGATAACACACCGCCTCCGTTTGGACCCCCGGGTCCCGCCAGTACAGCAGAGGAGGCGACCTGTGAACCGAGAACGGCAGACCGTGATCAAGGATCACGTCGTCAAAAGCCGATCCACTGGACTCCTCTGAGAAGCCCAATATCCAAGGTGGATCTCCAATGTGGTCCTCGTACGCAAGGCCAATGGCAAATAGCGTGTGTGCATCGACTACAATGATCTCAATAAGGCAACACCCAAGGATAATTTCCCCTTGCCGCGCATCGACCAGTTGGTGGACGCTACCTCCGGGCACGAGCTTCTCAATTTCTTGGATGCTTACTCTGGTTATCACCAGATCAGTATGCATCCTCCGGATCAAGATGCTACTACGTTCGTCATAGACCTGGGGTTGTACTGTTTCACCAGGATGCCCTTCGGTCTGAAGAACGCTGGGGCGACGTACTAGCGGCTGGTCAACAAGATGTTCGAGCAGCAAATTGGGCGCAACATGGAGGTCTACGTTGATGACATGCTGGTCAAGACGCTTCCAAGCACCGACCACATCTCCGACCTCCAAGAAACTTTCGCAACTCTGCGGAAGTATAACATGAAGCTCAACCCCTCCAAGTGCACGTTTGGTGTTCGTTCGGGGAAGTTCCTCGGCTTCCTCGTTTCGAATAGAGGGATAGAGGCAAACCCGGAAAAAATCCAAGCTGTACTGGAGATGAGCAGTGTAAGACCCTCTAATTTCCGTCGCATTATTTGTATTTATGTGTGTATGTTTGTACTTGTGTATGTATGTACATATTTACGTACGCATTAATTAGTATAATTACGTGTGCATGTGTTTATATTAAGTATAAATAATGTATGTATTGCATAATAATAGTATGGATACAATACCGTATGTATATTGCATGTATATATGCAAGGTATGCATGGTTTTCTGCATAATTTAGAGTTCTGGCCGAAGGCCACCTTGGCGTCAAGCCCAGGCCGTTTAGGTGGTGTCAGCGTCCAGACCTGGACGCCAACACTTATCCTGGCGTCCAGCGATGTGGACGCCAATTTCTCTGACCTGCATGTGCAGCAGAGCTACAAGCTTCTGAAACAAGGTATGGCCACCATTGGGGGGATGTCCCCCAACGGCTCTGAGGGTGTCCCATCACCCTAGTGAGTGGGAGAGAGACCCTCCTAAATCCTGAACCCGAATTGGCCTCTCCCACTCTTCCTTTCACCCCTTGCAAGAGGAGAAAAAGAGGAGAAAAACCCTAGGAGGAAAACTGTGAGAAAAACCACATTATAGCACCCTCAAATCCGACCCCATTGGAGCTTGATCTGGAGATCTACTGCGACAAAAAGGAAGCTGGAGCAAAGGAGAAGGTTTCCCCATCGTCCCCTTGCTGTGGAGCTCGTCCAAGAACCCGGAGGAAGGTGACCTTGGAGGGAGTCCTGCAACTTTCTTGGGACTGCCCAAGGAGGTCTTCACCAAGCCCTAGATCCCTTGGAGGAATTTTTAGAAGGCAAGTAACCTATCTATGATGTCCCCGTATGAGTCTAGGTTGTTTCTATGATTTTTATGGAATTTTCCTCGAGTCCTAGACCCTCCAATTCACCCAAGATTCAGAGCTCAGGTCTGTGTTTCTGCACAGACCTGGTTCGACGGCAAGGTCCCTGGACGCCCAGATCATGCTTGGCGTCCATCAACCATGCCGCTGACCCTGAGTCAGCGGCCAGAGACCGCCGCCAAGTTCTTCTGGACAGAACAGTGAGCTGTTCTGTCCCTCTTATACTTTAACTTCGGTATGTTTTACGTGATGAGGATATATGGTAAACCTTATACTATATGTATATTGTTATTTGTGGTATGTGAATGAATGTGGGTGTGATGGTGAATGTGGGAAATGGTATCCCTTAAACTTGTGAGCATGAATAGTTGATTCTTGCAAATTTAGGTTTCATGATTAGAATTTGTATGAATGCCTTGGTTTTGATCTGATCATGGAGGTTAGTGTGTCAATATGTGTGGTTGCAATTTTGGTGAATTATCCATGCTTGTGTAATTTGCTAACAAAATCCGGTTCGGTAAAAATAAAAGCATGCAAGAATGGTTTGTGGTAATTGATCTATAGATGTATGATTTAGGGTAATTTTGTATTCTCAAATCATGCATATATTAGTAGCCTCTGTGTAAAAACAATGAGTGGCAAATAGTAAGATGTGTCAAACCCCATGTTAGCTTAAGTTGTGAATAGTATGCTATTTAGGTGTTTTATTTTCTGTAAATTATGTCTAGCTCAGAAAAATCTGAAAATTTGAGTGTATGATCATGAACCCGAAAACAGCATGTGGTTAAAATTTTAGGTCATTTGGATCAGTAAATAAAAAATTATGTATTTTTCATGTGAAATGTGATAATTCGTGCATATGATCGTAATGTGATTAGATTTTGTTTAAACCCAACATGATTAGTGTGTTTACTGTGTGTTAAACTCTTGAAATTCTGTAGTACCATGTTAGGAAAAACATAGATATTCATGTGAGTGAGAAAGTGAATGTGATGAAAAGTGTAAAGTGTAAAACCATGTGTAAAATGGTAAATGTGTAAATGTGTAACTGTGCCAATGTGACACTGCTTCCGTAGAGGGCAGTGGAGCTGTATCAGGGAAAAGTCCCCCTGAGAAAGTTCATTGTGTTAAGTGACCCTAAGGTCATTAGGGGGAAATCCTGGAGGTGGACAAGTACCACTGGTTAGGGTGGAGACTTGTTCTCCCGGTCTGCGCAGTCCAAGAGTCGCCATTGGAATGCCTAGATGGCGTCTATGTGTAATGTGATGTGTATATGTCCTTCTTTGGTGGTTTGGACTATGTGTCACGGCACCTAAAAATGTGTAATGTGAAATGTGTAATGTGTATGTGTCCATGTGTAAATGTGTAAGTGACAATGTGAATGTGTATGTGTAAAGTGAACCATGTGAAAGAGAAAACTTGTGTAAATAAAAATGTGAAACTAAAGATGTGGAAATAGGTTATTGAAACCCATGTGAGACGAATCTGAAATCATGTGAATTAAGTAAATTCATGTTGTTATCATCATGTTAATGTGCAAAGATGCTTGGAATCCATGTTAGGGATAATTAGTGAACACGGGCACAAGATAGCATGAATGGTTGTTGATGTGATATTTTATGCATTATTGTAGCTCTCATGCATAGGTTTTCAGCCATGAACCCATATGAAATCAGCAACCTAAAGCGTGTGAAAAGGTTCATATATATGTTTAAAAATATGTAAAATCTATGCTAGTTGTGTTCCCTTTTATGTATGTAAAAATGTTCATGTTGATAGTTCTCATGTGTTAGCTCTTTACAGATTAAAGTTCACGAGTAAATTGACTAGAGACCATGTGATAGGTGAATTTTATTTTAGAAATCTGAAAGCATGATTTATGTATAAAATTGTAGAACGTTCATGATAGGTTGAAACTTTGAATTGACTAGTATGCCATGTGTGGCAAAATTGTAAATGTGTATGTAGAAACCACTAGGACTTATAAGTGTATATCATGAGTAGTGTTGCTTGCTGAGTCCTTGGACTCACTCCTTGCTTCGGCGTATAGGTGTAGTCGGTGACGTGGCACCTTTGGAGGAGGCAGCAGAGACGGACTCCGAGCGTGGAGACTAGCTAGTTTTAGAGTTCTTTGAGATTTGAGTATTTCATAGTATGTAACTTTGAAACATTGTACTAGAAGTATCATGAAAATGATGTATAAGTGTGGACATTTGTATTTAATTTCAGCAATTTAAATCATGTGGATTTTTAGTTCTTTTATGTTAATTGCGAACTGCATGTATGTTTAATGTGGATGATGAATGAATGAAGACATTGGTCTTTTACTTCCGCTACTATGTTGTATATTCGCGTGTATCTCAGCTGTTTGTATCGTTTGGGTAAATGTCCCACTGTGAGGACTCTCGCTATACCGACGTGGGTCGGTATGACCGTACCGGTGTAACGAGGGCCGTCACAAGCAGTCCTAAGATAGTGCGCGACGTCCAACATTTGACTAGGCGTCTTGCTGCACTGAACCGGTTCATGTCCCGAGCAGCAGAAAGAAGTTTTAACTTCTTCAAGTTGCTCCGAGGCCCCAAAAATGCCTCGCAGCAAGGGGGGCAAGTACGGTGGATTGAGGAGTGTGAAGCTGCCTTCACCGAGCTGAAGGCATATTTGGTAGCCCCACCTATTCTCTCAAAGTCTGTGCTCGGAGAACCACTATTAGTATACCTTTCGGTTACCGAACACTCCATCAGCGCAGTTTTGATCAGAGAAGAAGGAGCAGCGCAGCATTCGGTATACTACATCAGCAGGGTCCTCCAGGAAGCTGAAAGGAGGTACCCTCGAGCAGAAAAACTCGCCCTCGCCTTGCTCACGGCTGCTCGGAAGCTCAGGCCTTATTTTCAGGCCCATTCAGTGACAGTCCTCACCTACCAACCATTGAAGTCTAGCCTTCAGCGGCCAGAGGCTTCTGGCAGGCTCATCAAATGGGCCATAGAGTTAGGTGAGTTTGACATCAGCTTCCGACCAAGGACAGCAATCAAGGAGCAAGCGTTAGCAGACTTTGTTGCGGAATGCACTCTCCCTACCGAGCAGGACCCGCCATTGGCTGATGATCCCCATTGGAGCTCTATGTTGATGGGTCCTCTTGTGTCATAGGGAGCGGAGCAGGCTTGGTCCTCACTTCCCCATAAGGGTTAGAGTTCCAGTACGCCCTCGGATTCCGCTTCGCAACCTCCAACAATGTCGCCGAATACGAAGCATTATTGTCCGGCATCCGCATGGCTAAGCATCTTGGAGCCCTTCGGCTGAGGGTCTTCAGTGACTCCCAGTTGGTCGCTAGCCAAGTAAACGGGCAGTTCAAATCAAGGGAGCCTCGTATGGCCCAATACCTCCAGCAGGTCAAGAGCCGAGCAGACGGTCTCTGTAACGACCCAAAATCCGCATTACCAGTAAGTAACCAGTTACCCGAATTCTGACCCGCTAACCCACGAGACAAGCTCGGAAGGGTAGGAAGTGACGTCCGAGGAGACTATATATAAGAAGATACACACCATGCAAAGCAGTAAAATTTCACTATATGAACATATCATTTACAACTCAGAGTCTGAGCAAAGTACAGAGTACAGAAGTACAACAAAAAGGTACTACTCACTGCAGCTAGGGAGCACCAACACCGGAGTGACTAGACTCGCCTGGAACGGGAGTCGACGAAGACCCACCTGAAAGGGAAGGGAGTGAGTCTCAAGAAAAGAGACCCAGTAGAGAAAAGTAACCCCACCGGTAACAGAACTAAAGTGCGGAAAGTAAAAACTAAAAGTAAGTACACGTCGCACCACAACACAAAACTGTAAACACGCGGCTCAGTAACACACACTCACACACACAGCAAGTAGGACTCAACTAGGGTCTGTGGTTCGGCGTCCCGTCACCACAGAGGCTCTCAACCCTAGCCACGTGTGCACACTACAGACGCTCTCTCTCGCGTCTGGTCCACGACCGATTTTTCCCCTACGCTTGACCCTAGCGGTAGAGAAGGGGTTCCACGGAGACCGACTCAAAACCACCACAAGGAGTACGCACAGGACAGAGTCGCACTCGACGTCCTGGCTCACTAGCGGAGGATAACCACACACTAGTCGTCTAGACGGAGTCGCACCCACGCCTAGATAACACAACAGAAACGGGTACACGGTAACGCAACACGCGTACAACAGACGGAACACACTCAACGTCTGAAACCCCGTACAGTAAGTAAACACCTTGTGCCATAAACAACTACTCAAATACACAGGCGGAGTCACACTCTAAGCCTGGCCCACTTGTGCTATTAGGGCGGACATCACATGTCAATCGCCTCTAAACACACAACTTAAGTCTGCTGGGACACAGGAGATTAACGGCCACATCGATTGCCGCCAACATGAGGTAAACGCACTCATCATGTCGTTATCCTGAGTAAACGGCAATCGACCTTGTCGTTTAAATCACCCCTGAAGATCTCAACGTCAACAGATGTGGACGTTGATATCTTCAGTCCCCTAAACCCAGAACTGAACCGAATCAGTTCAAATGGGCTGATCCACCCAACAGAACCTCGACTGATGGAGGGAAACACTTCCTCTCATCATTCCACACTACCAGAACATCATAAATAGACAATCTAACACCTAGATTATCCAAACCACCCTCAATTTCGGCATGATATAACCTAAACCCTAAACCATGATTTGCACATCAATTCAGTTAATTGGACATGCTGGTTTGCTGGGGAAGGTTATAGGGGTTAAGTCCCTACCTCAAAAAGCCTTAAGAATCCCCAAACAGCCACTAATCGCGCCGGATTCCCCCGAAGACTCCGCGCGAATCACACCAAAATCTCGCGTTTCCCGCCCGATCAAGCAACGCCACACGATCCAGGGGCTTCCCACGAGCTCAATTCACCCAACAGAAGCTGCGGAAATTAAGAAAAGCAAAGGTGGAGGGAAGGAGAGGAAAGGAGAAAGATAGGTTCTGCTCTCGGACTGCCCTATTTCAACAGGACTGGTTAGTCGACGTCCACATCTCTGGTCGCCAACTGAACCGCCTACAGACTGACGTCCAAATCTCCTGTCGTTGAGTTCAACATCATACGTCCACATCGCTGGACGCTAACTCTGACTCAACGGCAATCCCTGGCCGTCAACCACGCAGGACCTCTAACAGACCCAATAAGGATCCACTTAAGATCCGAGACCTTACAGCCCTCCCCCCTTAAGGAATTTTGCCCTCAAAATTCAAATGACACAAGGAAAGAAAACTCACCAAAGAGGTACGGAAACTGCTCGCGCATTTCGTCCTCCCGCTCCCATGTCAACTCACCACCGGAGTGCCGCTGCCACGCAACACGAACTAAAGGGATAGCCTTGTTCCTCAACCTCTGAACTCGGCGATCCTCAATGTGCAACGGAAACTCTGGTATAGTCAACACTGGAGTCACCTCAGACCACTCTGCACTCTGTAGAACGTGAGACTCGTCAGAAAGGTACCTCCGAAGCATCGACACGTGGAACACGTCGTGTACTGCTGCCAACTCTGACGGAAGCTCAAGTCTGTACGCCAAACCTCCGACACACTCAGAAATGGTAAAAGGCCCAATAAAGCGAGGACTCAACTTTCCACGCTTACCGAACCTCACCACTCCCTTCATAGGAGACACACGAACAAACACCTGGTCTCCTACCTGAAACTCGAGCGGTCGTCTGCGCTGATCTGCATAACTCTTCTGCCGACTCTGAGCTGAGTGAAGCCTCTGCCTCACAAGCTGAACTACCTCAACTGACTGCTGAACCAACTCCGGCCCCGTGACAACTCGTTCGCCAACCTCGAACCAGTCAAGAGGAGTGCGACACGGTCGTCCGTACAAAGCCTCATATGGTGCCAATCCGATACTGGAGTGATAACTATTATTATATGCAAACTCGACTAACGGCAAGTGAACTGTCCACGACCCCTGCCACTCCAGGCAACAAGCTCTAAGCATGTCCTCCAAAGTCTGGATAGTCCGCTCTGACTGACCGTCTGACTGAGGGTGGTAGGCGGAACTAAAAGCCAACTCTGTCCCCAAAGCTCTCTGGAAACTGCGCCAGAACCCAGAAGTGAAGCGAGGATCCCTGTCGACACAATAGAGATCGGCACTCCATGCAAAGGAACAATCCGCTCTACGTACAACGCGGCCAACCTACTCACACCCCAACTAGTCCTGACAGGCAAGAATCTGGCAGTCTTCGTCAATCTGTCCACAAGAACCCAAATGCTGTCAAAACCTCCAGCTGTCCTCGGCAAACCACAAACAAAGTCAGTCGTCACGTGGTCCCACTTCCACATCGGAATCTCTAACGGCTGCACAAGTCCTCCTGAACGCTGATGTTCGGCCTTCACCTGCTGACAGACCAAACATCTAGCAACAAAAGCCGCTATGTCTCTCTTCATCCCAGGCCACCAAAACTGACGTCTCAACCTGTGGTACATCTTGGTCGCCCCTGGATGAATAGAGTACTTGGAACCATGTGCCTCCTGTAACACGACTCTCCTGATAGACTCCTCAACAGGAACATAGAGTCTATCTCGGAACCTAACAGTCCCGTCCTCGCAAAGCTCAACCTCTGGGAGAAGCAACACACTGTGCAACTCGGGATCTGCCTGCTGAGCCTCAGCAACCTGTCTCACAACTGCGGGAGCTGCTAACAAACTGCCCAACACACACTGATGACGACTGGATGAAACTCTGAAAGACCCCTCTGACGCAGACTGCCACAACTGCCACTCTCTAAGCATCAGATGACTCATCTGTGCTTTCCTACTCAAGGCATCTGCAACTACATTCGCCTTTCCAGGCTTATACTCAATGCTGAAATCATAGTCTTTCAGATATTCCATCCATCGACGCTGCCTCATATTCAGATCCCTCTGAGAAAACACATATCTCAAACTCTGGTGGTCGGTACGGACTACAAAACTCACTCCGTACAGGTAAAGACGCCAAATCCGCAAAGCAAACACCACAGCTGCAAGCTCTAGGTCGTGGGTCGGGTAACTCTCCTCGTGGGGCTTAAGCTGGCGAGACGCATAAGCCACCACTCGGCCTTGCTGCATCAAGACCGCACCCAAACCAACACCTGAAGCATCTGTGCAAACCTCAAAACCCTCCTCACCTGAAGGTAAGGCAAGAACTGGCGCCGACGTAAGCAGTCGCTTCAACTCTATGAAGCTCTGCTCACACTGCTCCGACCACAAAAACGGAACTCCCTTTCTCGTCAACGAGTCAAGGGTGCAGCAACCTGAGAAAAATCTCGAACAAACCTGCGGTAGTAACCTGCCAAACCCAGAAAGCTACGAATCTCAGACACAGATCTGGGACTCTCCCATTGCAAAACTGCCTCAACCTTCGCTGGATCCACAGAAACTCCCTCACCTGAGATCACGTGCCCCAAAAAGTGAACCTGTTGTAGCCAAAACTCACACTTACTAGTTTGGCATACAACTGGTGCTCTCGCAAGGTCTGCAACACGATCCTCAGGTGCTCGGCGTGCTCCTCCTCCGAAGCGGAGTACACCAGAATGTCGTCAACAAACACTACGACAAACCGGTCCAAGAACTGGTGGAACACCCGGTGCATCAGATCCATGAAGGCCGCTGGAGCATTGGTGAGCCCAAACGGCATCACCAAAAACTCAAAGTGTCCATATCTGGTCCGAAAAGCAGTCCTCTCAATGTCTGAATCTCTAATCTGCAACTGATAGTAGCCTGACCTCAAGTCAATCTTCGAGAAGACACGAGCAGACTGAAGCTGATCAAAGAGATCATCAATCCTAGGCAAAGGATACCTATTCTTGATGGTCACTTGATTTAGCTTCCTATAATCGATACACAACCTCAGGCTACCATCCTTCTTCCGGACAAACAAAATAGGTGACCCCCACGGAGAAAAGCTAGGACGGATATAGCCCTTCTCCAACAACTCCTCAAGCTGCCTCTTCAACTCCCTCAACTCTGCTGGTGCCATACGGTACGGTGCCTGAGCAAAAGGTAAAGTGCCAGGAACCAACTCTACAGTAAACTCGATCTCTCTCTCTGGAGGTAGACCAGGCAACTCTTCCGGAAAAACATCCGGAAACTCACACACTACGAGAATGTCTCCCACTCCCGAAACAATCTGGTCAAGAGTCACTGCAGAAACTAGGAAACCCTGACAACCAGAAGCAAGTAACCTCCCTGCCCTCAAAGCAGAAACTAAAAAGCGAGAAGTAAGAGGTACGATACCCTGGAAGTAGAACGCCGCTTCCCCAGGTATCCGCAATTGCACCCTCTTCTTCTGGAAATCCATCACTGCACCATACCGCTCTAACTAGTCCATACCCAAAATCACATCATAGTCATGTAACTGCAAGGCAAACAGACGGGTTGACAACAACTGATCCTGCAACTGCACAGGTACCTCCTCGAGACAGTAGGACGTAAGGACAAAGTCCCCTGTCGGCAACTCTACTGTTAACTCAACAGACTCTCCCGAACTCAACTCTCCAAGGGAGTCTAAAAAGTCCTCAGATACAAAAGAGTGAGAGGCATCGGAATCAAACAAAACTCTAGCTGCACAACCAAAAACTGAAACAGTACCTTCCACCAGGTGAGCTGCCTCCGCGTCTGCACGAGTCAAGTGAGTAACACGACCTCTACCTCTCGACCCACCAGAACCTCCGGTCTGCTGACGCTGCTGTACATGTGCCTGCTGCTGCTGCTGCTGCACTCGAGGCTGTGACTGGGTCTGCTGCTGCGGCACACGAGGTAGCAAAGGACAATCTCGCGCCATATGACCCATCTGGTCACACCGGTAACACTGACCAGCAAAAGTACGTTGTACCTGCTACGAAGGCTGTCCTGTCGGCTGCTGAACACTCCCAACCAACTGCTGCCTCTGCTCTGCCTGCCTCCTATCACGCCGAAACTTCCTCCGAGATCCTGACTTCGCCGTCGTCCCAGTAGAAGTGGACGCGTAGGAAGTCACAGTCCTCGGGGTCGTCTGCACAGTACCCTGCTGCTGGTGAGGCTGAGAAGGAACTATCTGCGTCTGAACCTCTGCACTCCGAGCACGAGTCCGCAAGGTGTCTGCCTCCAATGCTGCCGCTGTCTGATAGGCCGCATCCAAGTCTGTGACACGAGCAACTATCAGCGCCTGCCTGAGCTCTGGCCTCAAGCCTCTCACGAACTGCTGAGTCCTCAGACCCTCATCTCCCATAATCTGCGGAGCATAACGCCCTAGCTCCACAAATCTGGCCCTATACTGTACCACAGTAGAGTCCCTCTGCTGCAAGTCCAGGAACTGGTACAATCTCTCCGTCCGGACGTAAGTAGGACAGAAGGCTCTCTCAAAAGAAACGACAAACTCCTGCCACGGAATCTGCCTAAGTGGGCGAGACTGAAAAGTAGTCTCCCACTCAGCGGACCACCAAGTCAACGCCTGCGCCTGCAACTGGTAACTGGCCAGCAGCACTCGCTCCTCTGGAACACACTCCATGGAACGAAAAGTCCGCTCCACTGCATCTAACCATGCCCGCGCTGCATCTGGATCAGGCTGGCCCAAAAACTGAGGAGGCTAAAATTGCAAGAACTCCCTCAACACCCTCCCAGTACCACCCTGGGGTACCGGCGCGTCACGGTGCTGAGCAACAAACTGAGCCATCCGCTCGAGAAATCGAGTCATGTCCAATCCCTGAGCTACCTGAGATGGAGGTGGCGGCGGCGGAACAATACCACTATGTGCGTCCTGTGGCAAAGGCTGCGTCTGCTGAGGTGGCGGAGCATCTCCAACCTCCTGACGAGTCGCCTGCTCGGCTACTCCCTCTCTAGGACGTCGCCTAGGCGCCATAGAACTACACACAGAACAAAAATACACACATAAATATAATAACTAACTCCGGGCTACATAGCTAGATAGCTAGCAAGCTACAGCTGCAGGTGTACTCTTTATACTCTGAGTTAACATGATGGGTATTTCCTTATATATATCTCATTAGACCAGGCTCTGATACCAAACTGTAACGACCCAGAATCCGCATTACCAGTAAGTAACCAGTAACCCGAATTCTGACCCGCTAACCCACGAGACAAGCTCGGAAGGGTAGGAAGTGACGTCCGAGGAGACTATATATAAGAAGATACACACCATGCAAAGCAGTAAAATTTCACTATATGAACATATCATTTACAACTCAGAGTCTGAGCAAAGTACAGAGTACAGAAGTACAACAAAAAGGTACTACTCACTGCAGCTAGGGAGCACCAACACCGGAGTGACTAGACTCGCCTGGAACGGGAGTCGACGAAGACCCACCTGAAAGGGAAGGGAGTGAGTCTCAAGAAAAGAGACCCAGTAGAGAAAAGTAACCCCACCGGTAACAGAACTAAAGTGCGGAAAGTAAAAACTAAAAGTAAGTACACGTCGCACCACAACACAAAACTGTAAACACGCGGCTCAGTAACACACACTCACACACACAGCAAGTAGGACTCAACTATGGTCTGTGGTTCGGCGTCCCGTCACCACAGAGGCTCTCAACCCTAGCCACGTGTGCACACTACAGACGCTCTCTCTCGCGTCTGGTCCACGACCGGTTTTTCCCCTACGCTTGACCCTAGCGGTAGAGAAGGGGCTCCACGGAGACCGACTCAAAACCACCACAAGGAGTACGCACAGGACAGAGTCGCACTCGACGTCCTGGCTCACTAGCGGAGGATAACCACACACTAGTCGTCTAGACGGAGTCGCACTCACGCCTAGATAACACAACAGAAACGGGTACACGGTAACGCAACACGCGTACAACAGACGGAACACACTCAACGTCTGAAACCCCGTACAGTAAGTAAACACCTTGTGCCATAAACAACTACTCAAATACACAGGCGGAGTCACACTCTAAGCCTGGCCCACTTGTGCTATTAGGGCGGACATCACATGTCAATCGCCTCTAAACACACAACTTAAGTCTGCTGGGACACAGGAGATTAACGGCCACATCGATTGCCGCCAACATGAGGTAAACGACACTCATCATGTCGTTTATCCTGAGTAAACGGCAATCGACCTTGTCGTTTAAATCACCCCTGAAGATCTCAACATCAACAGATGTGGACGTTGATATCTTCAGTCCCCTAAACCCAGAACTGAACCAAATCAGTTCAAATGAGCTGATCCACCCAACAGAACCTCGACTGATGGAGGGAAACACTTCCTCTCATCATTCCACACTACCAGAACATGATAAATAGACAATCTAACACCTAGATTATCCAAACCACCCTCAATTCCGGCATGATATAACCCAAACCCTAAACCATGATTTGCACATCAATTCAGTTAATTGGACATGCTGGTTTGCTGGGGAAGGTTATAGGGGTTAAGTCCCTACCTCAAAAAGCCTTAAGAATCCCCAAACAGCCACTAATCGCGCCGGATTCCCCCGAAGACTCTGCGCGAATCACACCAAAATCTCGCGTTTCCCGCCCGATCAAGCAACGCCACACGATCCAGGGGCTTCCCACGAGCTCAATTCACCCAACAGAAGCTGCGGAAATCAAGAAAAGCAAAGGTGGAGGGAAGGAGAGGAAAGGAGAAAGATAGGTTCTGCTCTCGGGCTGCTCTATTTCAACAGGACTGGTTAGTCGACGTCCACATCTCTGGTCGCCAACTGAACCGCCTACAGACTGACGTCTAGATCTCCTGTCGTTGAGTTCAACATCAGACGTCCACATCGCTGGACGCTGACTCTGACTCAACGGCAATCCCTGGCCGTCAACCACACAGGACCTCTAACAGACCCAATAAGGATCCACTTAAGATCCGAGACCTTACAGTCTCCTTTACTTCGAGGTCGTACACGTCCCACGGGAGCAGAATGCGCGAGCAGATGCACTTGCCAAGTTGGCATCCTCAGGTGACATCGCCCCTTCTCGCTCCGTATTCATCGAGGAGCTCGCCTCACCAAGCACCGAAGTAGACGTCGCAGCTGTTGAGACAGGCCCACCAATTCCGAGCTGGATGGACCCTCTTTTAGCTTACCTACTTCGGGGTGAGCTTCCGCCCGAGCAAGGCGAAGCTCGCAAAATTAGAATGCGTGCTCAACGTTTCACCCTCTTGGAAGGCAAGATGTACCGGCAGTCCCTCTCAAGACCTCTCTTACGGTTCCTCAGCCCCGAAGAGGCTCTCGGGGCTACCGAAGAGGTTCATGAAAGGCTATGTGGAAGTCATTTAGGGGGCAGAACGCTAGCACGCAGCATCATCCGAGCAAGGTTCTGGTGGCCGTCGCTGCAAAAGGATTGTATGTCCTTTGTCAGGAGGTGCCCGGAATGTCAGAAGTTCGGGCAGCTCATCAAGTAGCCTGCCGAACAGCTTCACAATCTGTTCGAACCACGCCCTTTCGCTAGATGGGGCATCGATATCCTGGGTCCTTTCCCAGAGGCCCAAGGTCGAAAGAAGTTCCTGTTTGTGGCTATCGAATACTTTACCAAGTGGATCGAAGTCGAACTTGTTGCCGCGATCACCGAACAAGCCGCGTGGAAGTTCGTCTGGAAGAACCTCCTATGCCGGTTTGGCGTCCCAAAAGTGATCACCTCCGACAATGGGAAGCAGTTCGACAGTACCTTCTTCAAGCAGAAATGTGCCGAGCTCGGAATCTACAACCACTTCACCTCTGTAGCGCATCCTCAGGCAAACGGCTTGGTAGAAAATGCCAACCGAACGCTGCTGCACGGGATCCACACAAGAGTGGAGGCTGCAGGAAGTTCATGGATTGACGAGCTCCCTAACGTTCTCTGGTGTCACCGGACAACTGCACGAGTAGCCACCGGAGAAACACCCTTCCACTTGGCTTACGGCTCAGCAGCCGTTGTGCCTTTGGAAGTAGCTCTCTCCACCATCCGAACAACCCACTTTGATGAAGCCGCCAACCACCGTGCTCTTCGGGAAAACTTGGACATGCTTGGCGAACGACAGAACGACGCCATCATTCATCTCGTTTCCTATCAGCAGCGACTCGCGCAATATTATAATGCACGAGTTCGGGAGAGGCGCTTCAACGTGGGAGATTTAGTTCTACGCCGCTGCTCGGCTTCGGATCCCCGAAGAGCGGTCGGCAAGCTCGCCCCAAAATGGGAAGGACCTTATCAGGTCACACAGGTCCTTGGGAAAGGCTCATACAAGCTAACTACCCCTAGTGGTGAGGCCATACCCAGAACCTGGCATGTATCCAATTTGAAGGCTTATTATTTATAAAGGCCTTCTGTTCGGCGTTCCACCTCTCTCCTACCAGTTCTTTTGGTCGGTTAGGGATGAAGTCCAAAGCATCCTTATCTTAATGCTCTTTAGCCCACAAGGATGTACCGACATCTCCAAGTGTGAAGATGCTCCGCAGGCACCCCAGGTCAGAACACTTGCAGTTCATAGCAACCTGTGCAGTTGCTATGAATTCCGGTTCGGACAGAACACTCACAAGGTGAAGAGATAAGGGAAAAGAGAGAAAATCCATTCAGAATTTATACAAGAGCTCATTTAGGCCGAGCTACCAAACAAAAAGGAAGGGGATATCTAAGGATCCTGCCTAGAAGTACTGGCGCCATCATCTGCAGGAGGCATCCGCCCTGAATGGAATTGGGCAAAGTGCACTCCATCTAAGCGTGCGTCCTGGGTACGACGCCGGCACTCTCTTACAGCGGCCTCGAAGGCTTCCCGGGCACGTTCTGTCCAGGCTAGCCTCTCCCCGAGCTCCTTTCCTGCTTCAAGGCCCACTTTATAGCAACGGGCCCCGAACTGCTCTAGGTCCTTTTCGAAGTCAGGACCTTCTTTGTACTCGGCCACTGCCTGAGTCCTGGCATCGCCTAATACTTTCGCGATGGCCTCCTTTTCAGCTCGAGCAACAGTCAAATTTAGCTCAGAAGCCTGGAGGGCATCTTGGAGGCTCTTCACCTCCTTTAAAAGATCGGCCTCGCGAATCTGGTGCTTCGTGACCAGATCCTCGCAGTAGGCCGTTTCCGCCTCCCATATCTGCTTCTGGTTTTGACGCGCAAGGCCAGCTTCTTCAAGAGGCCCATTGAGCTCGTGATGCCATCCACCAGCGCTCCCACGTCGACATTCTCATCTTCGTCATGATCGGAGAGGTGCCTTGGGTGGTAAGCCGCACTGGAATGCTCGGGAGTCTTCTCCGGGCTCAGGTCTTGGCACCGCGCCATCCTATCCAGATAGGATGCAGACGGGCACGGAGTCAGAACCCTCGAAGGATCGTTCTCAAGCCTTCCCAGCGTGGCCTCCAGCATCGACTGCGAGGGGAGCTCGGACGACTTCCCCTTCAATACAGCGGAGAGAGGCCTCCGGTCCTCCTCAGAACTGACGGCCCTCTCAGCAGCAACTGGTTGCTCGGCCGAAGTTTCTGCTCCCCTAGCAGTCTCAGCAGCGGCAACAGCAATTTCCTTGTGACCTTCTATCACTAAGGCTACCTCCTCGACCCCTCACGCAGCTTCTCCAACCCCTTTGGAGACGAAAACGGCTGACGGTCCTTCCACTACCGCAGCCATTTTTGTGGGGGGCAGGGGGGCCGCGGCATCCGTAGCGATTTCCCTCTGAGGGGCTGCTACCTCCTCGGTTGGAATGACCTCCGCAACTGAAGCAGCCGCCCCCTTGGAGACATCCCTTTCTGGCACCTCGCGGTGCAGAGAAATCCCTTCTCTAACTGTACAAGTCCCTTCATGACCTTCGCCCCTTCGAGCAGAGGTCTCCGCAGCGTCATCTTCGGCGCCTCTAGTGCTCGACGCCGCTGTTCGAGCAACTTCTTCTTCACAACCCTCGCTGGGGCCCTGCAGAGCGGACATTTCTCTCTGCTCTTCAGCAGAGCTTTTTGACCCGTTGCTCACCACGACGAGCCCCAGCTCGGTCACCATCCTCTGCGCGACCTCCGGACGGACCACGGGGGGCATCCGAGGTGCTCCCTGTTCGGCCGACCCAGCAGCCTTGCGCTTTTTTCGCAGCAGCAACTGCACCTCTTCAACCTCTTCTTCGGTCCCCTCCTCACTGTGATGAGAAGCAGCACGGACCAGCCTCTTCTTTTTTCGAGCGCGGAGTTGGTCTGCGTCTTCAGTGCCCCCATCAAGCAGCATCGGCCTCTTCTTCATAGAGGCGGAACGTCGAGTCATCCCGTCGCCCTCCTCAAGCGAAGTCCGAGCTCCTGCTGAAACCACCTTCATGGTGGCCTTCTTCTTCAACCGAATCCTTCCGGGCCTCTTCTCAGGGACCCGTGCACTATCTGGACGCTCCATGGTGGATGAGGGCGCCACCAGTGCCGTTGTAACCGTGGCACTAACCCTCATAGCAGAGGGAACCCGAACAACGGCCGCAACGTCATCGTCCTCATACACCATATGAGCCAGAACATGGATCTGTAGGGCTGTTCAGAATTCAGTTCAAACCGAAAAACAGAACCGAACTGACCGGTTCGATTCGGTTCGGTTCGGTTCGGTTTGAGATCCTACATAATTCAGTTCGATTTCAGTTTCTGAAACTGAATAAACCGAATATATATATTATAAATATAATATATACTCAAACTAACCGTAGACCGGTTGGCTAACGCATCTGTGCCCGCCTGCGCTGGCGTGGGTTCGATACTCAACTCCCGCAGGCGCGTTTTTTGGTCAAAAAATTGAGAAATTCTGTAAAAAAGATGGCGGAAGCAGGGATTCAAACCCTCATCCGGTGAGACGAAGCGTGAGTGCCTTAGCCACTGAGGCTTGCGCTAGCTTCTGTCATAAAATATATTAAACTTCGATTTAAAACGAACCGAACCGATTCAGTTCGGTTTGACCTTGAGATTCGGTTCGGTTCGGTTTGACCAAAAAATGAGCCAACCCGGACCGAACCGAACCGAACCGTGTTCACCCCTAGATCTGTTTGGCGAAATCCTCGTTCGCTCCAGATCCTCCCAGCCTCCAACTCCGCAGCAGCTGCACACAAAAAAAAGAGAAGAGGAAAGTTAGAGCAGGGTCACCAAACCGGCAGGTGAACAGCCAAAATCCGCACACTTACTCCACGGTTTGCTCAGGCCATGCTTAACAAGCGAGAATTCGGTCACATAGCCTTCCCCATTTCTAACACCTGCTCGGAGAAGACTATCTGAGGCCCTCGCCTCATCTTGGATCAGCTTGGGAAAGTTGTCCTTCCGTGCCGAGCAGACGACAGTGGGGAATCCCCACTCTGCACCATCCCGGTGGCGCACGAAGAACAACCTGTCCATCCAACCTTTGTTGTTGGAATATTTGTTGGATAGTTGTATGTGCATCCTATCTGTTCGGTGCTTGGCGTAATAGATATCCGCTCCTGACGGCTGAGAAGCAGAAAGCTTGAAGTGAGCTCGGAATACATCCGCCGAGCCCCGGATCTCCTTAATTCTACAGATGACGCCGAAGATACAGATGTACCTCCACGTATTGGGCGTCAGTTGTATCGGCGAAACACCCCAACAGTTCAGTAGCGCCTTCGCCACTTCCGGCAGCGGCAGCCGGAATCCTGCCTCCATGTGATCCATAGAGAGGGGGAGACAACCTGGTTTGTTCACCAGGTACGATTCCCCTTCCTTCGCATCAATAATCTCGTACTCGTCGCCGATCCGAAAGCGCTCCCAGAGCCCACTGTAATGGCAGCATCATGGCCCGCTAGACGCCGCAACAGTGACTCCGTTCGCTCCGGCAATTGTGACCGCCTTCCCTTTTCCTGCCATCGTCGTAAGTCGCGGAGGGGAACAACAAAACAGGAGAAGGCGCAAGGAAGAAGACGACTGAGAACCTAAAGGGGGCATGAAAGCTCTCAAGCAAAGAAGAAGGAATTTCGAAGGTGTAACTCCCGCCTTCACCCCTCTCCTTCCTTATAAGGAAACAAAGGCGCGGAATTCGAGGCGTGCTAGGGGCGAGTTTTTCTCTCCGCTCTAGGTCATTTCTGGGACGCACCATCAGAGACCGTTCGTCTGGAGTGCGCGGCGTTAGAAGATCGACACGAACCCCCGCACTCATCACAAAAGCTCTGCATTCGAGGAAGATCACCAAAAAAGGATATAATGCGGCCATTCGGATCTCCGAGGACGATACCGCATTTATGGCGGAGGTGACGCCCGAACAAATCACCGTCCTCAAGCGCTCCGGTTCCTTAGCTGCTCGAGGGCGTGGGGGGCAAGTGTGGTGACAGGTTCCTGTAACCTAAGCCCATCATGACCCATCACAACCTGTCAAGGCCCATTAAAGCTCTCCAATGGGACGTGGCTTCTCCGTGTTATGCCACGACCCCGTGAGGATTGCACAAGGGGCCCAAGAGGCAACCACCCTGGCCAGAGCACTACCGAGCTCCCAGGCTGCTCTACCTAGTACTCCTCGAACAGTGCAGTCCGAGCCCCTGCCATCATCTGGGCAGGATGTACCGAACAGCCATAAATGTTACCGAGCAGCGGCCTCAACCCCCCTCGTGGGGTACCTGCTCGGTGATCTCCGCTGGAGCCTTCCGAGCGGCTCTTCACATCCCCACGACGGTTGTAACTGTCGTAGGCCATGCGCCCCACTATCAAGAGGTGCATTAACTGCTTGGCATCCCAACGGGCACCTGAACGTATAACCCCCCGCTGCGTGCGCCAATCAAGGCGCCCTTTGGGTACGATCCAGAGACGTTACACCCGTTCGCTTCAGCACCCGTGCCTATATAAGACACAGGTACAGGACCATGCAGAGGTACATTGACCCTCGCGCAAACACGCCCACACACGAGAACTCCCATCTTCTCCAGTCACTAGTGATTGACTTTGGCATCGGAGGGTTCTCCCCGATTCTTCAACCGGGCCCCCCTGATCTGTTTTCTAGTTTTGCAGGCTCCCGTTCGCCTCCGGTGTTCTTCCTCTCTTCTTCGAGTGTAGGCCCATCAAACTCCGGCCCAATCAAGAAAGGCCTCCACAGGTCCAATGCCCATGGTTCAGAAGTCACGGACAATCCAAATATTTAAAAATGTGAGGTGGGAACGTCTCACGTACAACTGTCAACCCGAAACTCGTATACATTGTTTGTTTCTCTTTTTTTTTCTTTTTTTGCCACAGTATGAATAAATTTTAGCAATATCCAAAGTATCCGAGATTATAAAAAATATTGTGCCACAGTCTCTACACCCGACAAATCTTTCTTATGCAGATAATAATTCTAAATTCAGATGTCTTGTCACGAAGATTTATTATGAAAAATAAATACCTATGGTTCCCGCAATTTATTGAGAGCACTAATTCTTAGATACTGATAAATTCGTGGGAAAAAATAAATATCTATGGATCCCGTGATTTATTGAGAGTACTAAATCGTAGATACTGATAAAATCGTGAGCTAAATATCTTCATGAAACTACAAAAGATATGATCCGGAAATTTATAACCTTCCCTTTTAAAATAGATGTTAGTACCATTTTGAGCTATATACTCTTTAATTACTCGCCTATCGGTCCAAGGACATGAAAGGATTTCCTCTTTTTCACACAAAATAAAGAAAGGGATGGTTCAAAGTTCAAACAAGCCATCTTTCCAAGGAGATGCTAACAAATTAACTCATTTTGTTGCAATGAATTTAAGTCTCAACTTACCTAAAAAAAAAAAAAAATTATTCGTAGCCAACAACTCGACCACGTGGGTACGTGGGGGGTTAGGTGGCCCGTTAATATGGGATATCTTCTAGCTCTAAGGGTGACCAAATCAATAGAGATAACATAGACTGATTTCCTAATCTTAACAAGGTATATTCAAGATAAAAGTATATATGATATCATTTAATTTTGTATAGTCACCGTCTAGAATTAAATTTGATAATATCCATTTCTTATGCTGGAGATAAAAGCTATGCTTATGTGGCCTTCATTAATTTCTAAGGTTAAGTCCTAGTACCATTTTATACTAGATTAAATATACACATCTGAGCTAACCTAGCTACCCGTCCCCATTTAAGTCACTACTTTATCAAACAAAAGACACCTTTCTTGAGGACTTCGGTTGGGTCGATCGGTTAGAACTCTTGCTTAAAAGTAAGAGATCCCTAGTTCTATTCTTGGAGGGGGATTACCTGATTTACATGCAATCATCGATGTGTGTAGATTCGGAGTTTTTCCGATGAAGTGGGGTAAGGACAATACGGTATACGGAAAGTATGAGCTGTCAAGTCCTGATCTTGAAGTTCACGAACACCAATCTCTAAACCCACAAAATCACACGGGACAAAATTTCCTCGTTCCGAAAAAAAAAAGAGACAAATTTCTTAGTTTTCTCTATGTTTTGGGATGGACTTGATTTAGACCTCTCTTTATTATTTATTAGAGATATATATTCTCCAATCTCTGTTAATTTCGATCGTCATTTCAGGAATAGACAAAACCAGTCTAATTATCTGTTGCCTATGGATATTGTGATGTGTTTAGCCACTAATCAACAGCATGACCTAACAATCAGATCGAACCATATTTACTCAAAGAATGGTTTAGTAGTTAAGATTTTTCACATAGCTTAAATAATTATAATTTATTTTTCACGTTATTAATAAAGTTTTTTAAAAAAAACCTTTGGATGTACATGATGTAGTGCGTTAACTTGGAAATCTACTAAGGCAGTTGAGGTTGGACAGGAAGCAACAGTTGTTATACGTATTCTATCAAAGAAAGCAAGTGTTGTAATTGCACACACATAGTTTCGTCTGAACTTTTCTGCATCATCTATGCTTCATTTTGTTTCAACTATGTATTAAAAACTCATTTTATTGTGGTCTAGAAAAAGATAAATCCGTATACTCTGAGACAAGACATGAAAACATGATTTGAGATGGAGCTGAAGTAGACAATTCTAGTCTGTGGGAAGACATAACAATCACTTTTTATTTGTACTTCTCTTTTTTCATTGGACTCACATTGTGTCTTCTTTTTATTGACCAATAAAATTAAGAAGTATAAGTAGAAAGTACACAACTCAAGTACACCAAATTCTTCTCATTCAACAAAATTTCAGAATAGTCATATCAAATAGTTCATTAACTTTATGAATTTTCTTCTTGCATTGTCACACAGCGGCAGCATATATACATTCGCTGACCGTCGAAAGGAAGTCATAATAATGTAGTGAAGCATTGTAAAATATATTTTTGGTAACGAGAAACTTTCACCCCGTGGAGTTTATGCAGCTCCGAGATTGATGTTCGTGATCTCAGAGTCAGAATTTGACAACTCTTAATTTATTTATGCGGCTCCGAAATTGATGTTCGTGATCTCAGAGTCAGAATTTGGCAACTCTTAATTTATGTATGTCCAATCGTAGTGTCTTATCACATTGATTGAAAAAATCTCAAATCTTCGTATCTCGAAGATTATATGTAAATTAAATAAATTTCTTGAGAATTAAACTCGAGACCTCTTACATCGTGAATATTAGATCTTGCTATGAGCACGTGAATATTGAAATGTATATAGTATGTCAAAAGCATCATTTGGAGGGTGGGGTTTAGAAACTAAACTCTTGCATGGTTCTTTGCTGCAGGCATCACATGGTCCTCTTGCATATTTGAGATTGGAGTCAAGGGAACAATTCAGATTTAAAAAAAAAAATTATGAGTTTTCTAGGCCAATAATGGAGCAATTTGTAGAACACATGACTGGTTGTTGCAGCTCATTTTCTCAATTCAAACAAGTTGCATGATCTGCTCCCTTTTATCTTTTACCCTTTTCCTCAAAAATACTCAAAGGAAGAACCTTTCAAAGCCCATCTGTTTGTCGTTGCTTTGTGGCATGACCTCTGGGTTAAGCAATCTTAACTTTTATGTTGGGAAGGTTTTGCTATAGAGAAAGACTTAGTGTATTTTTATATTACACTTAAGTACATGAGTAGGTATTAAATTCATGTGGCACTTAATAATTAAGTTGTCATTTTATCACTCCTCATGTGAGAAGTGCCACATGTGTTTAGTACTTAGTCATATTATATTTATGTGCAATAAAAAAAATACACTAAACCTTTCTCTTTACCATAATAGTTCATCATGGAGGTTGGTGACAGCGTTAATATTAGTGATTCATATTTTTAAAAAATATTCTTTGCATCTATCATTAGGGGTTGAATTGGCTCGACTTATTAAGGTCACGCTCTTCTAACCCATCAAGGTGAGAGAATGGAAGGGGGGGGGGGGGGGTGTTATTAACATCCAGCACAAGCAACAACAACCCATGGGCTTGCTGTCTTTAAAGGACTCTTCACCCACCGAGTCTGAATCCATGGCCTCCTGAGCCACGGTTAGACTTGCCATGCTAGCGTCAATAGCACAACAAGAAAATGCGCTTTTTTCGACGGACCCAATTCGTCAGAAATTCGACGGTCATCCGTCGGAAATAGTACTTTCCGATCGTTTTCCGTCGAAAGTTCGTCGGAAACTGTCCATCGGAAATAATTGGTCAGAAATTACCGACGGATAATAATTCCGTCGGGAATCTGTCGGTAAGGCCGACGGATATATCCGTCGGAACTACGGTCAGTATTTACCGACCACAATTCTGTCGGTAAATCCGTCGGAATATCTGTCGGTAAATACTGACACACAATCTGTCGGAAAATTTTCGTCAGCAATATAGACGGATATACCGACGGATTTACCGACCGTTTATCAGTCAGTAATCTTTATTTTCCGACGGATCTTAATCCGTCGGAAAATCCGTCAGAATTTACAGTTTATTTTTTTTTATAAATAACAAATGAAAATGTATTTTTAAACCTGCTACAATATTCATAAAATTCACAAATAATCAACATCAAACATAAATCATAAAATACAATAAATATAATATCATACAGAATAATAAATACAAAAAGGTCAAGATAGATGAGCTGGATCGTCTGCTGTCTCTGCCTCGTCATCGTCTGCTGGCAGAGGTGGATCCTATAATAAATAAAATTAATATGAGAAACATTAATAAAATTAAAAGACATATATTATTTTCAAAAATTAAATTTAAAATATGTGATTATTTTTCAAATTTAATTAGATGCTATTTTTAGATCCATATGTAATGTGTTGTTTTTAGATCCGTCAATTGAATGCCCGACCCAATCCGGGAATCCAAATTAGAATCCGTCTGTTCACACACGTCACGTTAACTCACCCGGTCGTGTGGGAGAAAACGGCACGCCGATCAGATCCCTATTTGGAATTTTGGACTCCCGGGTTGTGTGTTTTAACCCTTTATATGTAATTTGTTGTTTTTTAGATCCGTCAATTGAACGCCCGACCTAATCCGGGAATCCAAATTGGAATTCGTCAGTTCGCACACGTCACGTTAACCCACCCGGTCGTGTGGGAGAAAACGGCACATCAATCAGATCCTATTTGGGATTTTGGACCCCCGGGTTGTGTGTGTTTAGCTCTTTATATGTAATTTGTTGTTTTTTAGATCCGTCAATTGAATGCCCGACCCAATCCGGGAATCCAAATTGGAATCCGTCAGTTCGCACACGTCACGTTAACCCACCCGGTCGTGTGGGAGAAAACGGCACGCCGATCAGATCACTATTTGGGATTTTGGACCTCCGGGTTGTGTGTTTTAACCCTTTATATGTGATTTGTTGTTTTTTAGATCTGTCAATTGAACGCCCGACCCAATCCGGGAATCCAAATTGGAATCTGTCAGTTCGCACACGTCACGTTAACCCACCCGGTCGTGTGGGAGAAAACGGCACGCCGATCGGATCCCTATTTGGGATTTTGGACCCCCGGGTTGTGTGTTTTAACCATTTATACGTAATTTGTTGTTTTTTAGATCCGTCAATTGAACGCCCGACCCCATCCGGGAATCCAAATTGGAATCCGTCAGTTCGCACACGTCACGTTAACCCACCCGGTCGTGTGGGAGAAAACGGCACGCCGATCAAATCCTTATTTGGGATTTTGGACCCCCGGGTTGTGTGTTTTAACCCTTTATATGTAATTTGTTGTTTTTTAGATTCGTCAATTGAACGCCCGACCCAATCCGGGAATCCAAATTAGAATCCGTCAGTTCGCACACGTCACGTTAACCCACCCGGTTGTGTGGGAGAAAACGGCACGCCGATCAGATCCCTATTTGGGATTTTGGACCTCCGGGTTGTGTGTTTTAACCCTTTATATGTAATTTGTTGTTTTTTAGATCCGTCAATTGAACGCCCGACCCAATCCGGGAATCCAAATTGGAATCCGTCAGTTCGCACACGTCACGTTAACCCACCCGGTCGTGTGGGAGAAAATGGCACGCTGATCAGATCCCTATTTGGGATTTTGGACCCCCGGGTTGTGTGTTTTAACCCTTTATATGTAATTTGTTGTTTTTTAGATCCGTCAATTGAACGCCCGACCCCATCTGGGAATCCAAATTGGAATCTGTCAGTTCGCACACGTCACGTTAACCCACCCGGTCGTGTGGGAGAAAACGGCACGCCGATCAGATCTCTATTTGGGATTTTGGACCCCCGGGTTGTGTGTTTTAACCCTTTATATGTAATTTGTTGTTTTTTAGATCCGTCAATTGAACGCCCGACCCAATTCGGGAATCCAAATTGGAATCCGTCAGTTTGCACACGTCACGTTAACCCACCCGGTCGTGTGGGAGAAAACGGCACGCCGATCAGATCCCTATTTGGAATTTTGGACCCCCAGGTTGTGTGTTTTAACCCTTTATATGTAATTTGTTGTTTTTTAGATCCGTCAATTGAACGCCCGACCCAATCCGGGAATCCAAATTGGAATCCGTTAGTTCGCACACGTCACGTTAACCCACCCGGTCATCTGGGAGAAAACGGCATGCCGATCAGATCCCTATTTGGGATTTTGGGCCCCCGGGTTGTGTGTTTTAACCCTTTATATGTAATTTGTTGTTTTTTAGATCCGTCAATTGAACGCCCGACCCAATCCTAAGTATATGAAATTAATACTAATACTGACCTGAGCTGCTGGCTGTGTGGGGCGTACTCCCTGCATTATTGAGATGAACTACTGAACCATATCGCTGAACTGCGTTTGTAGCTCTAGCCACTGCGTCTGTAGCTCTACCCGCTGCGTCTGTAGCTCTGCACGTAGCTCCTCCCGAATGATGCTTCTAATGTCCTCTACACCACTGACAGGCGGCGAAGAAGATGAACTCACGTGCGCCAGGGGAGCGATCGAACTGGCATATGAGGACAACACTCGATGAGTATCCAGGCTGTCCCCAAAGCCATACACTCGACCCTTCCTCGACAGCTCCCGCTGCCTCGACCCAAGCGTCCGCATCCAAATCTGGCTGGGGAGTGCCCTCTGCGTAGCGCTCCGCCATCGTCCTGTCGTACGTCTCCTGTAAAATAATTTAAAATTAAATTATTGAAAACAAATTACTTTAATATCATAATTGAATTCATAATTTAAAGCTTGACTTACAGCAATCGTGCGGGCACTCTCGGTAACATAGTCATCCGTCCCCTTCTGCTTATGAGTCCGGTCAAATAACTCGCGGAAAGTAGGGGCACGCTCCAGGTCGTGATGCTTAAAATTCAACAAAATTAGTTAGTTTCACAATAATAATCCATATGTATATATGAATCGAACAATAAAATACTTACCAATTTTTTACTGTGGGTCGCATAAGATACGGACCCACTAGTATGCATATTCTTCTCCGGTTGAGTTGCTCTGTTGCGTATTGCCGCCTGTGACCGCTGCTGCCATGGTCCAGCACCCAACGCTCGCAAAGGAACTCCCAATAGTCCCTCCGCAGCCAAACAGGGTCGTAATCCACCCAAGCCATAGGATCCCGGTTGCCTGTGGTCTTCATTGCCTTGTCCCATACCTCCCACAACGACTTTCTTAAATTAGTCTGGGCCGTAATCTCCCAGACGGCTCGAGCTCGAGGGAGATCCTCGGGTTTCGTGAACGTGAACCTCTGCTGTAAAGAAATAAAATTAATCAACGTTCTGCAATAAACCCAAATTAATAATAATTGAATAAATGACTTCAACTCTTCTAAAAAATAAAAATACCGTAAACATGTCAAATAATAAATCCCGGACTGGCACCGGGAAGTCTCTCCATGCATCCACTGGTCCTGGAATATGTGCGTGGACCAGCGTCGTAATATAGCGGGAAGCAGGACTGGGATCTATCTTCCCCGTGCAATTCCACATTAATTTTCTACATGAAATCTATATCCTAAATAACAAATATAGTAACAATGAGATGATGAACTTTACCCTGAGATCCAGCATGGTTGTCGTCCCGATAGCTGAGGCCCCTCCTCAGCTGCTGGATGCTGGCTCTCCACCTCTATTGAAAACAATTTAGTACACTATTATTGTATAAATTGCAAGAGACCAAACATACTAATCTATTGAAACATACGTTTACCTTGTGGTGAGGAAGAAGACGAAGGTGGCACTGCTCGGATGGTCGGCAGGGAGGCGGTCCCTGCAAAATTTCATACACATTAGAAATTATGAATTTCAAATAAACAACAATATAGAAATTTACCTGTCGCTGGGACGACGGGCGTGGACAGGGAGGCAGTCCTTGCAAAATTGTATGTACGTTAGATCTCGTTAATTTAATATACGTAAATAATATCCATTTTTTAGTACAAATGCACGGGCTTAACACGCTCTCGTGAGGTGTGTGCAGTGAAAAAATGCTATACATGCATTGATCAAATTTCAAACCTAAATAAATATGAAAGGAATATGGAAATAAAATCATACATGTGAACAAGTGCAATAATAAACCAAATTCATACATACATGTAGATGAATTGCATTAAAGTAAGAAATACAATACTAATCACTAAACTGAAAGTAAGCAATTAAAAATAATTCATATAATAATGTTATATTGAAATAAGTTTGAATTAAGGATCTAATAGCGTTTGCTTCAGATCAAAAGATCGATCTAAACCTGAAGATTTTGTACTCATTTTTTTATTCATAAATTGAGATGTAACCTCATTAGAGTTTGCATTGGCTTATTGAATTTGGTGGTTCGAGTGAGCAACAAATGTTTTCTCAATTGAAATTTGATGGTCCATCCTGGCCCCCTCCTCTCCTCCCCCTTTTGTCGTGTCCATGATTTCCCTAGTCTAAACAGAATCCATGGAGTAACAAGTGGTACCCAGTGCAGTCGATCATCCGGCTCCATTCATGCTAACATATAACATAATTTTCTCTTGATAAAAATCATACAAAAAGTTTCCGTTTCATTCAACTCAACATGATAACTTTCTTGAGTTTTCTAAACTTCAAAATGCAAAGCTTTTTCGTGGAAGCAAGTTATGCTAATCTACTTTTAACCTTCCCGTAAGTTTTTCTAAACTTAACTAATACTAAATACAACATTGGTCTTGCCCATATAGGCCGCACATAGTGACATGGACATTTAGGTCTTGAGATGGGAAGTACTCATCATCAAAAACCTCCTTCCTCTTATCCTGTCGTCTTCAACCTCTTCTTTGCCCTAATTTGCCTCATGTGTTGGACCATTCTGATTTTGACCTTATATAAAATACTTGGACAACCAAACACTTCATTGTACCTAGCACATGTGCCTCCAATCAAATGCTTTTGCAATTAGAAGACACCCCCCCCCCCCCACCATGATACTCAATGTTATAGTAGTTATATTGCCACCAATGTCTTCTACCCTATCCTGCCATATTACAATCCTATGTCATCTATTTGCACTCTCTTTATGGAGAATAATATTGAACTATTGAAATGTTTCTGTCTTAGTGTTGAACATTAATCAAGGGACTCAAATATGACATCCACATTTCAATTGCTCAATTTTACTTAAAATGTATAACATACACCAGATTTATTGCAAAAAATACACAATTTAGTTGTAATAAAATATATAATATTTCAAAGTTTAAACCACATCATTAAATCTCTAGCAACCCTTTAAATTTATAAATCAAATTTAATAATTTATTTTATTTATAATTTAATCATTTCATACAATAACATTCGTGTAATGTAATTAGTGGAATTAGCAGTTCTAAGTTCCTACAATATTTCTACACCATTAGAATAATTTTAACATTAGAGGGGTGGGAAGGGGAGGGGGGCCAGGTGGGGGGGTGGGAAGGGGAGGGGTGGGAAGGGGAGGGGGGCCGGGTGGGAAGGGGAGGGGGGCGGGGTGGTGACTGTGGGAAGGGGAGGGGGGCCGGGTGGTGCAGGCCGGGTGGGGGGGGAGGGGGCCGGGTGGGGGGGGGGAAGGGGAGGGGGGCATCACGCAGGGGGGAGGGGGCGGGTGGGAAGGGGAGGGGGGCCGGGTGGGGGGGTGGGAAGGGGAGGGGGGCATCCGCGGAGGGGGGAGGGGGGCCGGGTGGGAAGGGGGGCCGGGTGGTGACTGTGGGAAGGGGAGGGGGGCCGGTGGGGGGGTGGGAAGGGGAGGGAGACATCATGCAGGGGGGGGGAAGGGTGGGAAGGGGAGGGGGGCCAGGTGGGGGGGGTGGGAAGGGGAGGGGGGTATCGCGCAGGGGGGAGGGGGGCAGGGGGGAAGGGGAGGGGGGCCGAGTGCAGGGGGGGGGAAGGGTGGGAAGGGGAGGGGGGCCGGGGGGGGTGGGTGGGAAGGGGAGGGGGGCATCCGCAGGGGGGAGGGGGGCCGGGTGGGAAGGTGAGGGGGGCGGGTGTAGGGGGGAGGGGGGGATCGTGCACGGGGGAGGGGGGCGGGGTGGGAAGGGGAGGGGGGTGTGTGCAGGTAGGGGGGGGGGGGGGGGGGGGGGGGCCGTAGGAAGGTGGCGGGGCTGGGGGAGAGAGGGGGAGGTGGAACTCACGGGAGAGGGGCGCCGACGGCGAGCGGCGGCGAGCGGCGCAGCGGCGGCGGCGAAGGCGCAGCGGCGAGCGGCGTCGGCGACCAGCGACGAGAGAGAGAGAGAGGAGAGGAGAGAGAGAGAGAGAGAGAGATGATGGTGGAGAGAGAGAGAGGAGCAGAGAGAGAGAGAGAGAGAGAGAGAGGGTTTCGCGGGACAAGATATAGGAGGTTTCCGTTGGATATTCTGACGGAAAATGTCCGTCGGAATATCCGTCGGTATGCTTTCATTACCGACGGAAATATTGCTGTCGGAACGGCCGACGGATATTCTGACTGACATATTGCCGTCGGAAATATCCGTCGGTAATCCCGCGTTTTCTTGTAGTGTAGCACAGCCATATATGAAGCCATGTATGCCCTTGAGACGAGGTAGGGCCCCACGGATTGTCCGACACACCACCGTCCTTCCAAGATATAGCCTCTTCACCTATCCAATGCGCGATCTATCTCCTAGAGGCTAATGGCAATGAGTAATGCTACGCTCCCGGCAGTGCCGGGAGCGCAACCGCGCGCGACGCGTGGAGGGGCGGGCTTTTCCAGCACTAAATGCTCTATTTTTTTTTTTTTTACAATTTGTGTGCACTAACAAAGCACACAAATGATGTATTGTGTGCACAAATAATATATTAGTACATACAAATTGTAAAAAAAAAATGGAGCATTTAATGCTGGAGGGGCCCGCCCTCCACGCGTCGCGCGAGTGGAGGGGCGCGGCCCCTCCACGTCGGCTATGCTTCCGACAGTGCCGGGAGCATAGCATTCTCAATGGCAATAGCGTGGCCCCTTCCATGCCATACAAATAGAGTGAGACAACATTCATCCCTTATCTAAAGTCACACAGATTTGATATGTGCTCTCAACTATCTTTAATGACTAGACAACTCAATTAAGAGAAAGACAATATACATGAGGGACCTTGACACACACTTACAAGGGGAGGAACAACGAAGAAGGGAGGGAAGGCAAAGAAGAAGAAAGGAGTTCTAAGCTTTTCGCACCTGCACACAAACACTTAAGCTCTCACACCCTCCACCTAGTTCAACTAAATCTTTAACTTAAAGGTCAGAAAGTTCTCCTCTTAAATCACTCTTGAGGTTCCTTGAATGTTTTCACTGATTGTAAGTGCAAGTGGCCTTCCTTTCATCAAGGAATTTGAGAACACCTAGAGATTCAACATCCGTGGGCGCTCATTCCCCACTTTTCTACCTCTACAATAATATTTTATTATTATGTCTTTGGCTTTCTTGAATTATCAAAGATATCTTTAACGCATAAAGATAGTTTATATTTATAATGTTTTTAAAACTTTTATACCACTGTAACATGCTGCAAAATGTTAAAAGAAACTAAAAAATTAATTATCTAAAATATGTGATCTCTCACTCCCTTGCAAAAGCTTAACTCAAGGGTAGATTCATGATTTTAGAATATAGGAACACATTATGACCTTTTGTTTTGAAATTTGTAACAGTCGGATGTGTTTTTAAACAAAGAAAATTTTAGTGTACATAAAAAATGTGCGACACACCCTCTTATATGCCACCGAAAGAGAGATGAGGCCGTGATATTTACTTCAGTGACACACTCTTATAGGGTGTGCTCAATTCATACACATTTTTAGTGCGCACTAAATATTTTTCATCTAAATAACAAGATGTTTACCTAATGGGTGATTGTGTGGCACCCCCTTCTCATCCTAGTTTGGAGATTTCATGCACTAATAAGGGTCTGTTTGTTTCAATGTAAAATATCATGTTAGAAAAAATTTTCGAGAAAAACTTCATATAATAACTGTTTGGTACTACTTAAAAGTTAATCTACGAAACTTCTTTACCTAATGAATTTGGCGTCCTTAACGAGACTCTATAAATCATTTTTCCGGATTCACTTTCATGTAAGATTTCATGAGTGTGACTAAAATCTTCACTCTAATTCTTAATATTCGATGTTTGAAACTCGATGGTCGGCGGTTGGCTGTTGGGGCTCGACATGCACCTGACCGTGGCACCCAGCGTCCGATGGTCGACGCCCAGCCAGTGGTTGGTGCTTGTCGTTTGGCTGTCGGGGCCTGACGCCTGGCGTTTGATGGTCAGGGCCGCTGGACAACGGCCGGCAGCATCTAACGGCCAGCAACTGGCCTCGGCCGGTGCCGACTGAGTCTGGTGTCTGGCACCCGGCAGTCGATGCCCGAACCTAACGTCCGACGCCCGACGTCGGAACATATTTTTTTTTTTTATTTACTTTTATTTATTTTAAAATTTTAAATAAATATTTTACTAAACATAAATATCAGAAAATCTTTTCAAAAAATATTTACGTGGGTACCAAATTGACAAATATGTTTTTAATTTTTCTATAAAAATTAATCTTAAAAAAATATATAAATATATTTTACAAATAAGCAAATGGACCCTAAATTCTAAACGTTTGAGATAGAAAATATCTCAAGGCACATTAAGTCAGACCGTACGTCCATAATTCCAATAACCATAACCGTACCAATCCACTAGCATCACACATAATTTACAATATTTATAACAAAAGATGACTAAAACCTACACTATCTATTATTCAGTGTGATTCAAAACCTCCAGTGTCATCACTGGAGGCTCTTGAAATAGTCAATTTTATGCGTGAGTCTTAAGATCTAGTAGACATTTTTAAAACAAATCACATGCTTAACATCTAGTAATTAGTTTATTCAAATGATAATACAAGCTTAGCATGAATTTCTTTATATTTATATGCATAACATAAATCAAAGAATTATAGAAAAAATACAAATGTAAAAAATTAACACATTTATATTTATAAAAAATGCTTATTCAAATATTTGACATATAGTTTTTCAGAAAGTTTTTTTTAAATCATAATTTGCCTAATAACAAAAATAAATCAAATCTTATTCATAGAACTTAACTGATCAAAGTATTTCTCAAATCAAATCAAATCATATTCATACCGATCAAATTCACATGTTCAAAAGTCAATTAGTATTGTTAATCAAATCAAATTATTACTAATTTTACATATATCGAACATATGCCCCAATCACAATATATAAGGGGTGAGAACATATATCCGATACCTAGATGAATAGTGTTTAAGTTTTATTTGATTGTGTAAGAGCGGGCACAAGGCTTAAAAATATTACATTAAACACATCATATGTTTCCTTCATCTCTTACAATCAAAGTGAATAATACTAGCTAGAAACTCTTAAACTAACGATGATGATGCTATTGTTTATTAACCTATACTTAGATAACCATGGTGTAAATATCTCTAAATTAATTATGCAAATTTCATATATTAAAATTAACATTCACAATTCAGAATTAAGTTAAAACTAAATGAATAATGAGCAATTGAGTTCAATTCATCAAACCAGAACCGAAACCAACTCTAAAGATATTCTGTAAAGCTTCTTACGCCTCTGTTTATGCTATCTAAATATTAAAAGTGATCATCTTAATCTTATAAAATAAAAATATTTTATCCTAATTAAATACTACTTACCTGATCATATATGAAAAAACAAATAACTAATCAAAACCCATACAATTTTCTTCCTCTGGCCTTTCTTTCCCCGCGAGACCTCTCCCGGCTTCTACCTTGTGGTTGGGATAGGACGGGAGAGATCCCACCCTCCTATTTATACCACCGCCATGCATGCAATGACATGCATGGTAATTTTGGGATCATCCGAATTCCCTCGGAGATTTTTTTATTTAATTTTTTACATCTATTTATCAATAGATTTCATAAAATTAATGATCAACATGGAAGTTATAAAAAATTAAAATATGATTTGGACCTTAGGGATGTCAATGGGCCGGGTTTGCCAGGCCTGAGTCAAGCCCAATTTTCTAAAAATTGGGTCGGATCTGACCTAAGTCCGAGATAGGTCCATTATGGAGGTCTAGTTCGGGCTAAGAAAAAGTCAGGCTAAACTCGGCCCGACTCAAAAATATAAGAAAATATTATTTTTATCTATATTATATATAATTTTAATATTCATTATAATATATCTATAAAAAATATATATTTTACTTCTATTATTAACATTCAATTTATATAAGATTCTATTTTTAGTAGATTAATTATAAAAAATCAATATAACTATTTTCTAATATAAATTTTATATTTATATAATTTATATTTATATTTAAAATTTTTGGGTTGGATCTCACAAAATCTAAGTCAAGTCCTATTTTTTTCCGAACCGGATTAGGTCAAAAAATTTAAACGGATTAATTTTTTTTGACTCAAGTCCGATTAAAAACAGGCCAACATGACATAATTGACACCCTATTCTAAGTACACAAAGATATATTATTTTTTCATGTTGTTATTTACATAAATTAAATTAATAAATTTAATGGGCATATGTTAACTAAATAAGCTGATCTATTGCGCGTTCATTCGCTAAAATCCAATGTGTACAAAGACATTCTAAAAGTGAGATCTTACAGGTTGAGACGTGAAGAACTTTTCCTGAGAGCTGTTGATCTAAACTTCTTGAATTCATAACAAGCAAACAGATCCATTAGAAAAAAAAATGCACGTTCTTCAGAAAGTTTCAGAGCTGACCCAGCAATTCACACAGTTTTTATGGCTTCCAAAACTCATGCACCATCGCCTTGCAAAACACGGGCAGCTGCCGCATGTACAGCTCCCAGCTCATGCCTCGATCAACATCAAACATATAAATATATGCATATATGTAGATATATAAAAACTGTTTGCTTAGCTATAAAATTGGTTTCAGATCAAACCCAATAGAGATTACACGAGTGTTCAAACATGGCGATCGAGTTCAAAAAGGAAGTCCCAAGACTGGGGGGCGGAGAGGAACAGGTCAAAACGTGTTCCTCCAGATGCATGCCTGGCCCAAGTTTGCTTACCGAAGAAGAGGTTGACCTGGACTCCGTACAGCAGAAGCCATTTACCTGATCCACGCGATCCCTTGTTGCGGCCCGACGAAGTCGAACACCATTCTTCTCTTCGGGGTATAATACACAAATCATTGGGTTGTCGTCTTTGCGGATGCCTGTCATTCCAAGCTGAAGCTTGTCAGCCATGCCGAATTGGAAGGTCTGGCCGTCTCCGCCGCACTCCGTGCATGCCTTTCAGGTGGAGCTGGTCGTCTGCGACCTCGTTGGTCTGCCCCTCGATGGCGTGAGTGGCGGCGGGAGCAGCAGCGCGATGGTGCAGGTGCAGTGGAGCGGCGGCGGGCGGAGGCCGGCCTTCATCCGTGCGGTCGAGAAGAATTACACGGCCCTGCAGCGCGTCCGGTCCGACGGCGCCGTGAGCTGGTGGGAAGGATTCCGGCACGAGTGCAAGCTGAAGATGGCCGCCGACGCGCATAAAGGGTTCAAGAGCTGGATCGTGAAGCTGGAGATACACGTAAGTAAAACAGCTAGCAGAAGACCAAGGATCCATCGTCGTCCTTCCAAAGATTTTCTGACGATTGCTAGAAATTGAACAGGGATTTGGTGAGATTTCGAAGTATTATTCTTCTTCGATCCTTGGCAAGACCCAGCTGGATGTTTCCGCGTTCGCTGCCTTGGGCGAAGAACGAAGCATGATCTCAGTCCCAGTCAGGTGTAGCGCCAGAGGATTTAGCGCCGAAGCCGAGCTAAGAGTGAGTTCTTGATCATGTTATGCCCTTTTTCCTGCTGTGCTTTTACAATCTTTAGCTTCTCTTTTCTAGTTGCTTACCTTCCATTGCAAACTTCCCAGGTCGCCTTGGAATTTTCTGATGCGCGCACCACGAGAGCTGCCGCTCCGTCGACGATCGCCAGAGTATTAAGTTTGCGCCGGTTGTCGCGTCCCAGAGATAGGGCGGACACGTCCTCCGCCAACAGGCCGGTACATCCGTCGGCTGCTGGATCACCATCTGAAGACGAAACCGAGTTGAACAATGGGAAGGCAGTCGCAGGGGGGTTCCCTCTGGTTAAAGGTTTCGGCCGCAGGCTCGAAAATGGCCAAGAGAAAAAGATGGAGAGGCGTCGTCCTCATGGAACCCGCCATCTCTCGCGGACGCAATCCTTTGGAAAGTTCTTATCATGGACAAAGGGGAAGTTGGGTTCCAGATCTGCTAGATATCGCAAGGAAGGGCCGCTGCTGTACGAGGAGTTCAGGATGGCGGCGCCGATGACACCGACCACTACCGGCGCGCCGAACCGACCGCCGCCTGCTCCTCCAATTCTACGCCACCGGCACATGAGCATGATCAGGTTCTAGGATTCGAAGAGGAGGGGCAGTTCGAAATCGGGAGCTGGGAAGAGAGGACAGTGGCGAGCAGGGACAGCCGCCTGGAGCTCGTCACCCAGGTGTTCCTCGCTTCCATTGACCAGCGCAGCGAGAAGGCCGCCGGGGAGAGCGCCTGCTCCGTCCTCGCCGCCGTCATCGCCGACTGGCTCCACCGCAACCGCCGGTCGCTGCCCCTCCGGTGCCAGTTCGACGAACTGGTCCGGGACGGGTCCTCGGAGTGGCGGCGGCTCTGCGCGGACGAGGCACGGATGGAGCAGTTCTCCGACCGCCACTTCGACCTGGACACCGTCCTCGGCGCCAAGGTACGGCCGCTAGCCGTGGTCACGGGTATGTCCTACGTGGGCTTCCTCGGTAT
Organism: Colocasia esculenta; assembly: GCA_014218235.1. Taxonomy (NCBI): domain Eukaryota; kingdom Viridiplantae; phylum Streptophyta; class Magnoliopsida; order Alismatales; family Araceae; genus Colocasia; species Colocasia esculenta. The sequence goes on along the minus strand of CM024757.1, from coordinate 9,438,561 downwards.
TGAGACCTCGCCCGACCAGGCCGGCTTCGGGTGCCTCGACGGCGCCATGTCCTTCGACGCCGTGTGGGAGGAGCTCCTGTGCGCAGAAGCCGGGGAAGAGCGCGTCTACATCGCCGGCTGGAACGACCACTTCTTCGTGCTCAAGGTTGAGGAGGAGGCGGTTACCTCGTCGACACCCTCGGCGAAAGGCTGTTCGAAGGCTGCAACCAGGCCTACATCCTCAAGTTCGACAGGGAGAGCAAGGTGTACAAGACCAGCGAAGAAGAAGAACCCATCTCCACCACTGCCGCCTCCATGGAAGGGGGAGCGCAGGAGCAGCGTTCGACCTCGGGAAGCCCTGCTCAGCAGGAGGAAGGAAGAGAGGAAGAAGTGGGCGGGAGGTCCGTCGGCAAACACATGGTGTGCGAAGGTCTGGGCGCCTGCAAAGAGTTCATCAAGGGGTCCTGGCGGGGGTACCGCTGCGGGAGCTTCGAGGCGACATGGAGAGGGGGCTGGTGGAGGAAACCCAGCTCCATCGCCTCCTGCAGATCGAGTTCCACTACACATGCCCCTTGTAGGAGGACGCCTGCGCGCGAGTTCATGTCGGGCGATCGGCTGTTGTGCAAAGGTTGAGGTGGTACAGGGACGAAGTATAGAGGATAGAGATGCAGCAGCTTGCATGGAGGAGATGCTGTTACTGGTTTTCTCTCGTGGGAAGCCAAACCAAATCCTGCACTCCTTTCTCGTTTTATTCCCTTTTCTGTTCGAAAATAACCCTGTGAAATGTAGATGCCTGTACAAATTCCTTGTAAATAGTTATGTAAAATTTCTGGTATTTAAATTCATTAATTTAGGAGACTATTTTCACATAATTAATTCAGTGGGAGCAGAGGCGAATCTAGTATATATGTTCAGTGAAATCCTGTAATTTTATTGGATAAAAAAGTTTATAATGAAGGGACAATTTTTTCCCATCATTAGTTGCGAAGGTGATTGGTCGGGAGCGGACCCCACATCATAAAGCTTTTTACAAGGGAGATTGTTACATCTACAAAATTGTTGTAGAGGAATTTTCTTTTATAAATGTATATGTGATGTTTTGAGAGAGTTATATGAGACGCTTAATATTTGCCGTGGCAGAGGTATGTAAATTTTTGTCTGTTTTTACGTTTTTCAATATAGTTTTTGACATTAATAATAAATAAATAATTTATATATACTTAAATGTCTGTTCTAACTTCTAACAGAGGGAAAATATTAGGTACCAAAAACGAACTATGGCCGCGAGAAAGCAACTGCTCTGTTTAAGTTGTCGTGTGGAAACAAAGGTAAAACAACCCCGAAACTTGACTCCCACTGAAAACCATATATTCGAGGACTTGAAAGAGTTAATGATAGTCCATCAAGAATATGTAAAAAAAATAAATAATAATTACAGCATTAGAAATATATAGGTAATAAGTGAAACCAAACACAAACTACACATGATAAGTTTGGTACAAATCTCAAACACAAATAATACAATTAGAAAGAAAAGACACAATTTTTAAAGGGCATACTTTGATGGTGAAGTACCAAGACACGAAGTGGATATTGCTAAAGATGACGATAGCTACTACGGTCCGCCTCTCTGCTCGCTGCGCAACCTGTTGCTACTATGAAGTATCTCACCTGAAAAAAAATGGAGTGAGTCTTACGAAGAAACCCAGTATAGGGACTACTAATCACCAACTAGTTCTAACAAGTAACATAGATATATAATTTGATTAATAACAATAATAATAATCTATTCTACCAAGTAAAGAGTGGAAGAAAGTACTACTACATGAAACCGGTCAAAAACACTACATGGTCGGGGCAATCGTGTAAACAACTCACTACGACTATCACACAGTATAAACACAGGCGGAGGGACGTCCATCAGGACAATAATACTAGACACGAAAAACTACTACCACTAGTCAACCGGTCAAGAGCACCATCAGCGTCTTACCCTCGACTGCACTTCTGGGCATGCCATCCTCCCATCGGAGTGAGCCGCAGAGAACTCAAGAACCACAACAACTTCCGTAGTTTGGTCAGACTATGGTCTCATGTCTGGCCCCTCTAATAGTTTCAAAACCATGTAGAGTGAGATAGTGAGAAATACTACCTGGTCTGCGCCAGAAGACCAATCCCAAAACCACCTCAACGTCCCAGACCAACCACGAGAGTTCTGCAAATAACTCAACGTCGCTGTCCACACCGTTTTTCCCTTACCTTAGAGACTCGAACTCGAGCACGTTCGAGTCTGGAGTACTCTCTCCACAGGCTCACAAGGATGGGGGTTCGTGAAATGGTAACAACCTACACAACGGGACAAGCTACAAGTGCCGAGCACCGAGACGTACTGACTAGTGTAATACCGTGCTAAGAACAATACGTGTGCCACGGGAATAGAGAACTCAACTCGGTAGAAAGCACAACTTCAAATGGAAGCATCCGACTCCCTTTCTAAGAAGGCGACAGGCACCCTATCGCAATAACAGAGAACACGTCTCACAAACTGTCGAAAACTAGAAGGCGACAGAAGGCTCGGTGCGTTCCAGAGAATTAAGAAGGCGACACCTACACTATCATGATCAGAATGTGACAATGTGGTTGTCGCAACCAGAGTAAGCGGAAGGCGACCACCAACTTGTCACGACTTCTAACTAAGAGCTGGTGCCATGGCTAAACTCTCATGAACTTCCCTAAAAACATAACCATGCCACAAACTGGGGGAGAGGAGCATGGAGAACAGTAGGAACACATGTAAGGAGCTCAAACCACCCTCAAACACACCCATACATGGCATGGAAGGCTAGCTACTCTCAAGTAACTCACTTGCATGCACAAATAGCCACACACATCTCACCCACAAATATGGAGCATGAAGCATGGAACATGTTTTACAAGACTTCTTCAAGGTGGGGGAAGGCCCTGACATGATAAAACTAGGGGGAGAGTTGAAATCCCTACTTCAAATAGAAGAACCAGCTCGTGGGATCTTCTCGTGTGAGTCTCCACCTCCTCCTCGCTTCAAGCTTCACGTCGAGGCCACCTATGAGCGAGGAAGCAGATCCACCTCCGAGTCAAGACGCCACCAAGTCGGAGAAGAAAGCCATCAAGAGCTCAGCTCGAACAGAGGAGAGGAAGGGGAGAAAAGAGGAAGAAGAAAAGGAGGAAGGGAGTGAGAGATCTGCTGGCATCACATATTAAGTCTTGGATCTCAGAACAAGAC